>CM040124.1:65144673-65495390 GCA_022559845.1 Amorphophallus konjac | reverse complement strand
CTTGGTCTAGCGGCACTCCGCCCTAACTAGGCTACCTGCTTCCTTGTCTAGCGGCACTCTGCCCTAACCGAGCTACCCTTCTTCCTTGGTATAGCGGCACTCCGCCCTAACCGAGCTACCCTTCTTCCTCGGTCTACCGGCACTCTGCCCTACCGAGCTACCCTTTTTTTTGGTCTAGCGGCACTCCGCCCTAACCAGGCTACCCTGCTTCCTTGGTCTAGCGGCACTCTGCCCTAACCGAGCTACCCTTTTCCTTGGTCTAGCGGCACTCCGCCCTAACCAAGCTACCCTTCTTCCTTGGTCTAGCGGCACTCTGCCCTAACTGAGCTACCCTTTTCCTTGGCCTAGCGGCACTCCGCCCTAACCAAGCTACCCTTCTTCCTTGGTCTAGCAGCACTCCGCCCTAGCCGGGCCATCCCTTATCATGATCTGATGACAGTCCGACTTGTTACCCTCCCAAAAAGAGGGGAAGAGAGAATAAAAGAATAAAAATAAATAAAAAATGGGGTTAAAAAATAGAGATACCCTGCCGGTCTTGTTCAGGTTTTCTGAGCAAGGGTAAAAATGGCTAAAACCCAGCTGTGGTGAAAACCCGAAAGGGCACTGCAGGCAAAATCGGGTACCCCGCCACGTGAAAACCCGGAAGGGCGCCTGGGCAAAAGCAAGAGGGGGCTGACTCCGGTGAAAACCCGAAAGGGCGCTTGGGCCAGTAATATGGTGATCCTAAAGAAACCTCACCTCCCGTCATAAACTTCTCGTCGATCGGCCGGCACCTCGTCCGATCAATGATCAAACCCACCCAGTTCAGACCCTACGTCTGTCCTGATAAAACCCTCATACCTTGCCAAAATCCCACCATGGTGAAACCTACTTTGATCGATTGGCGCACTGCCCGGTCAATGATGAAACCTATCCGGCTTAGACCTTACGTCTATCCCGATGAAACCTATGAAATCCCTGCATTGGTTTAAACCCAATACCGACGATGAAACCTGCTGTTGATTGATTGGCACATTGCCCAATCAGCGATAAAACCTATCCAATTTAGACCCTACGTCTATCCTGATGAAATCCATGATATCCTTGCATTGGTATAAACCCAATACCGATGATGAAACCCATCTTTGGTCGACAGGGCACCCTGCCCGATCGGCGAAGAAGCCTATTCGGTCTAGACCTTACATCTATTCCGACTAGAGCTGCGTGTCTCGCTATGTCCCACCGTGATGAAATCTGCTGCTGATTAATGGGCACACTCGCCCGAGCAGCAATGAAACCTATCCGGCTTAGACCTTACGTCTATCCCGATGAAACCCATGAAACCTTTGCATTGGTATAAACCCAATACCGATGATGAAACCTGCTGTTGATCGATTGGCACCCTGCCCGATCAGCAACAAAACCAGCCCAGGGTAGACCTTACGTCTATTCTGATGAAGATTCATAAGATCCTTGCATTGGTATAAATTCAATACCAATGATGAAACCCACCTTTGATCAATGGGCACCCTGCCCGATCAACGAAGAAACCCGTCCTATCAAATTTGCATATCCCTTTACGTCCCGCCGTGATGAAACCTACCATTAGTCGATCGGCACCCTGCCCGATCAATGATAAAACCAGCCCAATGCAGACCTTACGTCTACCCTGATGAAACCTATAAAATCCTTGCATCGATATATACCCAATACCGATGATAAGAGCATGCACTAATGAAGCAGCACATCACCCGATCCGTGCTGAAGTCCCAATTCAGGAAACATACGTATAAAAAAATGGGGTTAAAAATAGAGATACCCCGCCAGACTTGTTCGGACATCCCGGATAAGGGCAAAAATGGCCAAAAAACCCAGCTGTGGTGAAAACCCGAAAGGGAACCGCAGGCAAAATCGGGTACCCCGCCACGTGAAAACCGGAAAGGGCGCGTGGGCAAAAGCAAGAGGGGGCTGGCTCCGGTGAAAACCCGAAAGGACACTTGGGTCAGTAATGTGGTAATTTAAAAGTTCCATGCCAACCGGCACGCTACCTTTACCTCCCCTTCACTGATGAAGCCTTCCGTCGGTCATCTGGCTCTATGCCCCACCGATGATAAAGCCTTCCCAGGGTGGACCTTACGTCTACCCTGATGAAACCTACATACCCACTTTCAAACGTCCCACCATCAATCGATGGGCATCCTACTCGATCAATGATGAAACCTTGTCCAGTTTAGACCTTTCGTCTATTCTAATGAAACTTATAAATCCCTTTGCATTGATATAAACCCAATATTGATGATGAAGCCAACTATTGATCGACTGGCATCCTGCCCGATCAATGATGAAACCTTGTTCAGTTTAGACCTTTCGTCTATTCTGATGAAACTTATGAAATCTCCTTGCATCGATATAAACCCAATATCGACGATGAAACCAACTATTGATCGACTGGCATTTCACCCGATCAATGATGAAACCCTACCCAGTTTAGACCTTTCGTCTATACTGATGAAACTTATAAAACCCTTTGCATCGATATAAATCCAATATCGACGATGAAACCAACTATTGATCGACTGGCATTTCGCCCGATCAATGATGAAACCCTACCCAGTTTAGACCTTTCGTCTATACTGATGAAACTTATAAAACCCTTTGCATCGATATAAACCCAATATCGACGATGAAACCAACTATTGATCGACTGGCATTTCGCCCGATCAATGATGAAACCCTACCCAGTTTAGACCTTTCGTCTATACTGATGAAACTTATAAAACCCTTTGCATCGATATAAACCCAATATCGACGATGAAACCAACTATTGATTGACTGGCATTTCGCCCGATCAATGATGAAACCCTACCCAGTTTAGACCTTTCGTCTATACTGATGAAACTTATAAAACCCTTTGCATCGATATAAACCCAATATCGACGATGAAACCAACTATTGATCGACTGGCATTTCGCCCGATCAATGATGAAACCCTACCCAGTTTAGACCTTTCGTCTATACTGATGAAACTTATAAAACCCTTTGCTTCGATATAAACCCAATATCGACGATGGAACCAACTATTGATCGACTGGCATTTCGCCCGATCAATGATAAAACCCTGTCCAGTCCAGACCCTACGTCTGTTCTGATGAAAACTATGCCCCCTTCAAATGTCCCACCTGCCATAACCTCTACCCAGTCTAGACTTTCCGTCCATTCTGATGAAACCCCTTCTCTCACATTCCTACAAATTGTCTCCCTCATAGCACATATTGCCAAGAGGGACGTTTGCTGATACCAGCACAATCCGGTTTAAGCACCTCTTCGGATGCCCGTCACGCGGTGGAGCGAGTTCCCCATCCTTTCTCTGAAGGGGTGGACGCTCTCCTGCTAGGTACGAGCCATTCACATGAGGGATTGCTAAAACCACTACCCCACTTCCCGAAGTGATGAAACCGCATGGTAGACAAGATGGATACACATGAAGCCAAAAGATCTCTTTTCATTACGAAGTGAGTACATAAGGGGCCCCGAGGGGACGCTGTGTCACAAAAAAAAGATGAAAAAAAAAAGAAAAGAAAAGAAAGTGAAGATAATTCATGGCCGCCGAAAGATATCTTCAAAGGCCAGAAGACTAACATAGGGGGCGGCTCCTAACTCATGAAGGCGCGCTTCCTCCTCCTGAAGCCTCGTGGACAGGTCCTGGAAAGACATCACCCGACCCTCCAGTAAAGCCACCTCCTCTGTGGACTGTGGCCGAATAGAAGATAATTGCTGCAGCTCGGCCCGAAGTTCAGTGAGTTCCGCCTCTAAAATGGCTACCCGCTTCTGGATAGCCTCCTCCCGCTGAATAATGCTCTGTAGCTCGGCCTGGCGTTCATCAAGTGTCAGCGTTAGCTTTTCCACCTCGGATTTGCATTCCGACCTCTGCAACTTCAACGCCGTCAGCCTGTCAACCATGATCCATGCTAGAAAGTCTCTCCGATGCATGAATTTCAACAAAAGTAAGACCCGCTGAGCCCATATGTCCAAAGGGCAGCCCATGGCTTGCAGGCCAGCGGTGAGGCGATTGGCAATTTCCTTCAGCTGTAGATATGTCAAGCCAGGCTGAGACTCTACTAGCTGGCGTAACTTGTCCAGATGCTGCCAGATGAAGCTGTCAGGAGAAGTAAAGCCAAAGGAAGCAGAGGCGATGACTTCAAAAGTCACCTCTCTGTCAATATCTGCCCATAGTCCAATGCTCGCTTGGGAGGACAAAGAAGGCAAATCTGCCGAAAGAGCTAATCGATATCTCTCTGTACTCCCCTGCTGGGCTGAAGACTCCTCCTCTGCTGCTGCCTCGGGAGCTACACCTTGAACATCCGCGGGAGGAGAATCGATGAATAATGGGGTTATCTCTGCAATGGAGGCTGTACCTTCAGCTGCTCTTTCTGGTGATGGGGACAGAGGTGCCTTAGACTGTGTAGACAGGAATTCGGACTCTGTAGCCACTATGGCAGGAATCGCTAACTCGGGCGCGATTGACATTACTGCGGCCGGTATGAAAGCGGAGCTCCTGGCCGGATCTGTTTCGGCTCTAAGATATGAAGCCCTGGCAGGGATGACACTTTCTTCTGCAGCCCCCAAGTCTAATGATGCCAAGTCTGTCGAGGACTGTATCCGCACTGGCACAGGGCGAATGATCTCAGGAGCCCCCGTGCAGGTCAAAGGCAGAAAAGGAACAATAGCCAAATCTACAAGGGAAATGTCCATGAAGGATGTGGAGGTGGCCAAGGTAGCAGCAACAATACTCTGAGACCAAAGCAAAGCGACCTTTAGCACTAACTAAAAGAAACAAATGAAGCAGCATACATGAAGAACAACCCACCTTTGAAGCAGGGTCCGCACCCTCAAAATGGGGCGAAAGAGAAGAAAGCTCCGTGGCCGAAACGGCGAGTGGTGGAGTTATGTCAATCTCAGTATCGAGCCCGGCAAACTCCTCCTGAAATTCTTCCTCAGAGGATAACACTGATAGTTCGGCAGGTCGAAGAGACAGAACACCTTTCGCAAGTGCAGGAGGGGCTTCTGACTTGGCAATACCTTCCCCTTCGCTGTCGCTGAAATCTACCACCTCCTCATGGGAGATGGCCTGGGAGCTGCCCGAAGATATTTCCACACTAGCTATATGCTGGGCCGGTACCTCTAAAGTATGGCGGGATGTAGATCGAGTGATTATGCGTCTGGCCGGAATAGTACTCTGCTTTGGCCGAGTCTTGTGACCCTCCTGTGGTCGAGGCAGCTCTTCCGTCATCATCATGGCCTCGGCTTGCACACCGACTGCCACTGCTACAAGAAAAGAAAACTTCTGAGAAGTATAGCAAAGAAAACAACGGAAGTATGAAACAAATGGAAAAAGCACATTTACCCTCCTCCTCGCCAACCGGGGTGGGAGAAGGCAGTCTTGTGTCCGTCTCCACAGGCGCTTCAACCTGCTCCTGGGCTGTATCAGATAAAAAGAAGCTCAACCTCAAAGAACTCCCTAGGAGATTGGTCAAGACGACAAAGGAGGTTCCAGCTACAAGATATCACCGTCACCTTCGGCAGATGCCTGTGCGGCCTCCCTCTGAGATGCGAATGCGTCAAATGAAGGGATATCCGGAAGAGGGGTTCCAGTTTCCTTCGCAGTCGAAGCCGACTTCCGGGTCCGAGCGACCTTGGCCTTCTTGGCCTTGGCGACTGCAACCTTCACCACAGAAGGCTTCCTCTTCTTGCCCGGAGGCAGGGGAGTGGTCGTAGGTGCTGCTTCAGGAATTTCAAAGTGGGCAGGTTTCTCAGCTTGAGCAATTATCTTCCTGTAAAGCCCCTGCCGTTTTATGTCTGGTCTATCTGTGCGAGACACAAGAGAGACAGTCATAGTCAACATATGCAAAACATGACAATAAGAAGAAAGAAGCCATGATCAAACAAACAAGGAGCACACCTGCTGGGCCGTCGTAAAAAGTGGAAAGCGGCCAATACATATAAGCTACCTCCTTTGATCGGGAGGCGGCCTCCTTCACGAGCCAGCATACATCGCCAATAGTCTGACACTTCTCCGTCAGGGCGGCCAAGTCCTTATGGCCATGGAAATCAAGGCAATGAAATAGGCCGAGGTAATCTATGCACCAGGCGTCAACATAATGGAAAGAAACAAAAAGCTGCTTATTTAGAATGACAGCTACCGGGCTCTCCACTGTCAGCCCGTGGACATTTAACAGTACAAAAAGCCAGGAGGTGTGCTGATAATATGACTGGGTGCGGTCCTCCCTCCGCACAAAGGCCCTGTAAGGATGAAATCTGTCTGCCGGACCCCTCCAAGAAGTAGCCTTCGAGAGTGGTTCCTCCGAGGGAAATGGATACTGCACCTCCAAATGAGTGTCCCCTATGTGGCCCAGCTGTCTCAAGTCTCTGGTGAAAGTGTCTACATCAACTTCAGAAAAGACAGGAGTGGGTAGTTCCGCACCCGCCTCCTTCAAAGACCGGCGGGCAGCGATATAAGCCTCTGCCTCCCTCTGGTGCTGGGAATAAAGCCTCCTCAGATGGACCTCGTCAATGTCAAACACAGGCCCTGACTGCCGCTTCAAAAAGGAGCGCTCGGCCACATCCCAGAAAGCGCCTCTGCCATCTTTATAAAAATTGGTGCGTATGTTCCACCACTTGATATAGTCTGATGAGACCCGAGGGAGACGATTGGAGACGGTCGGGACCCTGAAAGTTGTGTCTTCCCGACGGTGAAAGAAATCCCACCATATCCGACCGTCGCCGGCAATACTAGACCCGTGCTTGGCCCGGCTCTCCAGAGGAAACTGAGCAGCCGATGGAGGGATATGCTGGTCGTAACCAAAATTTCTGCCAAAGCGGAAGGGATAATAGGGCTCCAAAATGAGCAGGCCCCCCTTCCTGAAAACTAATACACTGGGCCGTATGGCCATGGCCCACCTCACCAATTCTGGTTCTAAAAGAGGCCGGGTGGCGGCGACCCCCGAAACAGGATGGACATAAACCTCCACCTCCTCCATTTTGCACTCCCTCTGAGGGTCCACCAAGGGAGCTGAACCTGCTGTCAAGCTCCAAAAGTGAATGCTGCCAGGTGCGTCTACAGGCACTCTTATTAGCCTACCCCTCATCTTGAACAGCTGTTCTGAGAAAGGACCAGGTTCAGCGCTAGCGAACTCAATCATACGAGGGAGCAGTGTGTCTGACTGTAAAGTTCTCGGGGCCAGCTCAGGAAAATGCTGCAAACCCAGGCATTGAAGAAATGAAAGGGACCCACGGTCCTCGAAGAGCGGGGGGTCCGATGTCTATGCAAGTCCCCCAAGGATTTGTAAATTAAACACAGAGCCACTGGGCACAGAGACAATCGCATCCCCCAAGCCATCTGGCAGGCCGGATATATAGCCTCGGGTCTAATAATCGTCTCGTCCCCTTGAGGGAGAGCGAAAGTGCATAGCCAGAAAGTCAAATAGGCTGCACAATGGGTGATGGGATCAACCCCTGCTGGGTTCGGGCCATCCGCGTCTGTCCGGCGCAATGAAGCTGGCAGTGCTGACTTGTAACGGGGGGCCCTGACCTGTTTACCGGAAGTCAGCCCTACGGAAGGAAAGTCTGCGTACCTCAAGGGACCCCCGAAGAAATATTGTATCCACTGCCCCACACGGACTCTCAGTCGGCTGCTCTTTTCCCTGGCTTGATAGCCTTTGGAGGACCCCCTACTGTAGGCCAAACAGATGGACCGGTAAGCTTTCATCAGATACCGGTATGCATAACCGAAAGAATAGCGGCCCTCTCCATTAGAGGCGTCCTTGATGGAATCATCCAGGCAGACCTCCTCATATGGCTCTCCGTCCATGGGTAGGCCAGAAAGCTGCGATAAACTCCAGAGGTCGAGGGACGTCTCGCCTTCCGCTGTATAGAATGTATTGAACTGCGGGCAGAACACTTCAAGCATACCGCAACACAATCCCCGAGAGACGGGATAGCGGAACCTGGAGGCAAATACACTATGGTATACCCCAGCTCTAACCAATAGAGGGGCATACTCCTTCAAAACATATTCTGTAAACTCCACTGCTCCAACCCTAAAAAGATGGGCGTCTGTCAACTTGGCATCTCCAAACCAGCCGGCAGCCAGCTGATATTTAAACTGAACGGCCAGGCAGTTAAGAACAAATGGCTCGTCTCTATAACCCCACTTCGCAGGCGCCAAAAAGAGTCCGAATGAAGTCTTCTCTCGGTGGACACGGCCGGTGGTATGATCCCACCTTGCAGGGGTGAATTCTGGGGCCCGGGTTAGCATCTTCTTCTCGGGTTCTAAATCGGAGATGCCCAGCACAGCATTCCAGTCCCTCTGTTCACCTGGGAGATATATGGCTCGGGCTCGATAGACAGAACCCTTCATGCTGTCTCTATCGGCAAGTATTGCCGCTTCCACGGAACGGGCAATAATAACATCCCGCATTCCGCATATGGTGAAAGTCCGAACAAACGGCAGCAAATGACGATCCTTCGGCAAGTCCGGGCGGTAGTCAGCAGCTCTCCTGAATCCAGCACCCTCCAGGGAAGAATAAACTTCAGTAGTCGATACGGTGTCAGTTTCAGAATCGGAAGATTCGTCGACACTAGCAATCTGGTAATAGCCAAAGCTCAGGCTGTATACGTTCAACCAGTTGACTTTGGCCCGAGATATGTCCGGCTGAGCCGATGAACTTGTTCCAACGGCTCCGGAAGATGCAACAGCAGAACTGGAAGCCATGTCAGCACCTGCAGTCAGAAAAAGACAAGAAAAGAAGCATCAGAAAGATGAATGGGCATGAAACAATAAGACAAACAAATTCTCAAAAATTTCGGCAGCATCTCCTCTTGTCCGGGGTATGCCCAAAAAGAATAGGGAGTCACCCACCAAGAGGGAGTGATCCCGAGCATAAAATGAGACTCAATCCCATATATATAGCGGACCTACCCCGAAAAATCGGCAAAAAGGGGGGGGGAAATGACGCTCCCGGGGGGGGGGGGGGGGAAGCCCACAGCCCACCGCCACCGCCGAAGTGAAGAAAGAGAAAGGAGAGGAGAGAATGAGGAAGAAAAGGGCTCTCGGCGCCTTAAGTAGGGCCCGAAGCCGAGGGGCTCTCGGCGCGGCCAAATGCGCGCCGAGAACTCCCCGGCCGAGAGCTCCCGTCGGCCAAAAGGCGCGTCGAGAGCGGCATGCGCCGAGAACCCCCTAAGGAAATGGGCGCACCGAGAAGCAGCCGCCGAAAACCCTCGCCCCGGGAAGTCTGGCGAGCGTGAGCGCGCCGAGAAGCCCCTGCCAAGACGGCCGCACCGACAACGGTCGCGTCAAGAGTGCCATGCCGAGAAGTCCAAGGCAATGCCTAAAATCTCCAAACGGTGACAATGAAGTCAGAAAATGCAGAGACGAAGACATGAAAGTGAAAGATGGACATGCAGAATGTTACTACAGCAACATGATCAAGCTGAAGGACAATGTCAAGGATAAAACTGAGGAATATACCCTCGAATGATGAAAGACACCTGCAGACCCCGTGTCGCTTATTCTGCGCTTACGCTGCCCGCAGGTGGGGGGCATTTGTTGACACCTTGAAAATGAACAGGGGTGGAAGCCTAACTGAAAGGAAGATCAGACCAACAGTGGAAGACCACTGATGAAGCTCGACAGCCGTTTACCCAGTTGAAGTCTCCGCCAGCCGAGCTGATGTCCGGTGCCATCGTCAGTCAAACGGCAGCACTGATAAAGCAGCAGTCATTCGACTGATAAGACCTCCAAGCACACTCTGATGAGAAGCCGGAGCCGACAAATGAAGATTGCGAAGGCTTTTGCAAAAGTCAGGACAAATAAAGAATCCTCTCCACAGATTACACACCCGGCCGAAGTCTGTCAGACGGAAGCTGATGTCCGGTCTTGTCACCGTTCGGATGACAATGCCGATGAAACATACCCGGTTTTGTCGTCATTCAGACGGCAATACTGATTAAACCCCAGTTCGTTCACTGATGGAACCTCAAGATGATCTCAACAAAGCTGTGTCACTACTAAAGGGGCCTCTTTCGGTTCTGATAAAAGTCAATACAAAATGACTAAGGGAAGCCAAGGCAAGTGTGAGGCCTAAAAGCACCAAATGGGCCGGCCGATTGGGCTTCTGAGAATGGCGCCGGGAACCTCAACAAAGGGCCGCTGGACGCGCCGGGAGCTGTGGCAAGCAAGCCGGCCACACCGACTACCCTCCACCGAGAGCACAGAAGGATGAGACCTATATAAACATACCCCCTTTGAAAGAAAAGGGGATCGGAGGATCGGAAGCCAGACCATCGATCAAAAAGAAAGAAAAGAGAAGAAGCCAGAGAGAGAGAGAGGGCCTCCTCCGCCGAAAAAGAAAGAGAGAAGAGACCGATTCCCAGGGAAGAAGCTCCAGGTGGGCATCCGGGGAGGGAGAGGAGTCAATGCTCCGCCCTCCCCCATGGTTTTATTTTCTTATTCATGTAATCCTGCCGAGTTTATCTCGATTTTATTTTTTGATGTAACCGGGATATCCCGATGTCTACTCATCTCCCTCTCCCTCATTCCCTCCGTGTGATTGATGTGAGTTCTGGGGTGATCTAATGGTATGAAATGCTCCAATGGCCCATCTGGGCGTTGGGTGATTGAAACATCTGCCAGCTATCTCTCCGTATGCTGCCATGTCTTTCCTTTACATGTTTTCATTTTCTTAGCTCGACTTAAGCGCGCCTGATTCTCTGATGGGTCTTCGGACTCAATTGTCTTCAGCAGAATGAGTGTATCTCTAGTTATACCGATGTTCCTGGCCGTTCGGTGTCGCTTGCATAGAATCTCCCAGGCTTGCCCCAGGACCAGAGACAGATTATCTCTTGGCTTCTGGGGCAGTCTGCTATCGATATTGGCAATGCTTTCAATGGCCGCTGCTAGTGAGATTCTATAATTCTAGATGCTATGGTTTTGCCTATTGGCACTGTCGAAATCCTCCCTGGGTCCAGAGACAGCCATCTCTTGGCTCTCAGGATGATGAAAGACGACATCAAGCTGTCCCCGGACTCTGCACAGCAATGGTGACACGGGTTCTCTGTATCTTGATTTTCCCCTCCCAGTTTCCTCTCCGATCTTGGACTTTCTTTGAAACCTAAGCCAAATCCAGTTGAAACCCGATGAATTGATTCACTTTGACCTCACAGGACCTATTTACCTTAGCCTGAATCGTCAAGAAACCCCTGAATCCCCAACAGATTCAAGAACAGAGTACCGTAAGCTCTGTTTCTTATCCCGGCGCCCTCATAGCTCTCGGCCCCGCCAACAGTTAAACTGATGAACAGCCCTCGGCGCAAGCCTTCTTGCGCCAAGATCCCATCTCCCGGGCGCGTCGGGAGCCACCCATTCCACTTCTCACCATCGCGCCGGGGCCGATTTGTCCTCACACCGGGAAGACCCCGTGCCGAGAGCCCCTTGGCCACCTTATTAGCGCACCGGGAAGCCCGTGCCGGGAACTCTCTGGCATCCTTGCCATTGGCGCCGAAAAGCCAACCTGTAAACCTCAAGTCGTAAAACCTTTGCTACCACTGAAGAAACCCCATAAATACTCTTGTTATGTCAAGGGACGCCTTGGGCCATCATATGCACCTCAGGGGTGACAATTAATGGGGATAACCCTCCCCTTTTCTACGAGGTTTTCCGGACTCGATCGGCTTTTATAACCTTCCGAGGCAATGGAGCTCCGCCACTGCATAAGCTTCGTTGACCTCTAAAGGGATTTCGAAACAGTGCTGCAGGCACGTACATGGTCAGGGGTCTAATACCCCTCTATTTGGCTTTCACCCCGGCATTCCGTGGGTGATCGTCTATCATTCCCTGGCAAATGCTGAGTCCAGGGGAGATGCTGTCAAAATTCTCCCAGGACCACGAAAGCCGACATTAAGCTGTCCCCGGGACTCTGTATGACACCGGTGACAGGGATTCTCTACGCCTTGGCCTTTCCAAATTCCTCCTCGATCCTGATGTTCCTATAAAGCCCAAGCCTAATCTAGTTCAACTTTGATGCCCTGACCTATTTTTGACCCCAAAGAAATCCTTCCTCTTGGTCTGAATCAATCAGAAACCCAAAACAGAGTACCGCAAGCTCTGTTCTGGTCCCGGCGCCCTCGCAGCTCTCGGCTCAGCCTACAGTAAACCGGGTGAATAGCTCCCGGCGCCACTTCTTCAGGCGCCGAGAACCCCCAGGAGCAGCTCCTCCCCCTTTCACCTCAGCGCGCCGGGAAGCCCGGGCCGAGAACCTCCAGAGCCCTCTCTGCGTCCTCCGCGCCGGGAGACCCCCCCCTTGCAGCCTCGTCGCGTTGGGAGCCTTGCTCAACCATCCCGCGCCGAGACCCCCCTTCTAGCATTTCTTCCTCGCGCCCGGAAGCCTGCGCCGAAGAGCTCCCCTTTGGCTTCTCTTGGTCGCGCCGAGAACCCAAGCCCTCTCGTCTTGGCGCCGGGAACCCCCGGCCTTCTTGTTTTTGGCGCCGGAAGCCCTGGCCCTCCCATTTTTGGGGTCGTGCCGAGAGCCCGTGCCCATTCAGAGTGTGCCGAGAGCCCGATCTACCACCCAATGAATTCCAATACCCAAAACGAACCCACAAAGGAATATCTGTGGATCACCCGACACGTCCCGGGGATAAAACTGAAGGGGAGTCATAACCCCTACATTCCACCTAACTGCAATGGATTTACGAATAACCCTTTTGCTCGAGGGATTCTGCCACTGCATGAATTCCGCTAGCGTTCCAAAGGGAAAATCATACATTGCCCTATAGCCCATATGTATACGGGTTGGGAGGTTCAGCCTCTCTATCTCTCGGCTTTCATCCTGGCATCCCGTGGGTGATAGTCTATTTCCCCCTGGGCGTAACCCAGATCAAGAGGAAAGGCTGTCGAAATACCGATCGAAGCTTTAAACCTATATCATGGTCACGGCTCAATCTGCCTGTGATCGAAATCCTCCTTCTTCCCTTTCACTCGGTTTTCAGACCGCTGACTTAACGATATCATCTGTTTCTACGGTTGGTGTCATTATCTTACCCGCCTCCCTGGCCCTGGTAGGAAGTTTAAAATTAAGCATGTGAATATCTGTTTGCCTCTCGAGGCCTCCTACTTTTAGCGTTTAATCAAGGGTTGTCCTTCCTTGGAAGGACGTAATTAACGTCATAACGTTCATGGTATGACGGACTTCAGGTCCCGACACGATCACTCACAATCGACTGACCATGTCAGATCGAGCGCACAATAAAATTGTCACTTCGGTGTCTGGCACGCCAAATAATAAATAAAATGAATAAGCCGATAAGCTTTTAAAAAAAAGCGCATCCACAACTACCAGGACTTCCGCCTGAGCGGGAAGTTATCTTTTCTATTGATCTTATTCCTGGCACATCTCCTATTTCTAAGGCTCCTTATCGTATGTCTCCTGCGGAACTGAGGGAACTGAAGCAGCAACTGATGGAATTGCTTGAGAAGGGTTTTATTCATCCTAGTACTTCTCCGTGGGGAGCCCCTGTGTTATTCGTCAGGAAGAAAGATGGTTCGATGAGGCTGTGCATTGATTATCGGTAATTAAACCAACAGACTGTCAAGAATAGATATCCATTGCCGAGGATTGATGAACTATTTGACTAGATAGCAGGAGCTTAATATTTTTCTAAGATCGATCTTCGATCTTGATATCACCAGTTGCAGATTAAGGAAGAGGATATTTATAAAACGGCTTTCCGCAGCAGGTATGGTCATTTTGAGTTTGTCATTATGCCTTTTGGTCTAACGAATGCACCAGCAGCTTTCATGCAGTTGATGAACGATGTATTTCGGCCCTATCTTGATCAGTGGGTCGTGGTATTTATTGATGACATCTTGATCTATTCCAAGAGTGAATTAGAGCATGCTGAACACCTGAGGATGGCATTGCAACTGTTGAGAGATCATCAACTTTATGCCAAGATTAGTAAGTGTGAGTTCTGGCTACAAGAAGTGTCCTTTCTCGGACATATTATCACCAAGGAAGGTATTTCAGTTGATCCTTCGAAGATTGAGGCAGTGAAGAATTGGGAGCAGCCTACTAGTGCAACTGAAATCAGAAGTTTCCTAGGCCTGGCAGGCTATTACCGAAGATTTATTCAAGATTTCTCCAAGATTGCAGTACCTATGACAAGATTAACCCGCAAGGAAAATAAGTTTGATTGGTCAGATGATTGTCAACGAAGCTTTCAGACTCTGAAGGAGTATTTGACTACTGCACCTATTTTGGCTTTACCTTCTGGTGAAGGAGGATTTGTTGTTTATACTGATGCTTCAGGTATTGGCTTAGGCTGTGTACTCATGCAGCATGGGAAGGTGATTGCCTATTCCTCTAGGCAGTTGAGGAAGCACGAAGATAATTATCATGTTCATGATTTGGAACTTGCTGCAGTCGTGTTTGCTTTGAAGATATGGAGGCATTACTTATATGGAGAAATCTTTACAGTGTTTTCAGATCATAAGAGTTTGAAGTATTTATTTTCTCAGAAGGAACTCAACATGAGGCAGCGGAGATGGTTGGAGTACTTGAAAGACTTCGACTTCTCGATTGAGTATCATCCTGGCAAAGGTAATATTGTGGCAGATGCATTAAGCCGGAAGCCGGTAGCTAGATTGTCAAGTCTCATGTTACAAGAATGGAGATTGTTGGAACAATTATCTAGTCTGGATCTTAATATCTGTTGTGCATCCCTTGGTTTTGATGATGACAATAGGATATGTTTGACTAATCTAAGTTCTATCTTGTTTCTTAAAGCAAATGGTTTGGTTATGTGTGTAAAGATAGTGCATTGAATTAATGCCTATTTGATGATGACAAATATGCTTTTATATACATTTGGAACTTCAAGTCAAATCTTATAAGTTAAACAAATTTCAGGTTCACTGAAATCCAAGTGGAATCAACAAATCAGTATAAGTGTGAAAGACTGTCCGTCGACCACTGAAGAAGCTATGGTCGACCAACGAACTCAACCAGAAAAGCATCAGATCATCTGTCTTCTGGAAGCACCTTGGCTGTCGACCAAAGCCCCGCCTCTGGTCGACCACAGAAAAGACAGAAGCAACAGACAGAACTGCTGGCCATCTGGAAACTGCCCCCTGTCGACCAGCGACCAGGCTGTGGTCGACCAACGGGCGACGTGAGTTTCAGCCAGAAGAACCGGCCGTCTGGGGACTGCCCATTGTCGACCAGTGACAGGGTCATGGTCGACCACGGGTTTATATATCGTCCAAAACCGAACTCTAACCGAATTCTGTTTTGGTTCCTTAAAACCTGCAAATGGTTGTTGCAGGTTGTTGGGCTGCTCAGGAGATAAGATTCCGCACGAGAATCAAGGAAACAATCTTGCTTAGAAGTGGTCAAACTCGTTCTAACGATTGGATTTAAACAGATCCCTGTTTTCTAGCAGATTGGCGCTCGATCTGAAAATTGAGCGGGAAGAGTTTTACTCTTGATAAAAGGGCTGTATGAAAAACGAAAAGAACACACATCACGAACAAGGGAGCAGTGAGAGAGCACGAAATAGAAGCCAAGGAAGATATACACAGAAGAGGAAGAAGGAGCTCTCCACCAATCAAAAATCTGCAGAAAGGTTAAAGGCAATCTCGTTGCTGCAGAAGGAAGACTTAGCTCAAGACTGTGCGATCTCCAGCAGCAGAACAATCGAAGGCAACTGACTGGAAGATCAACAGGGAGTCTAGGCTTCTTCATAAGCGTGATCAAGTTCCAGGCTGAACACCTATTCTTCTACACACGCCAATATTCAGTCCTGTCTTTCATCACCTGTTCTTATCATCTTTTCATTTCTGATTACAATTATTGTCAAGCTGTGAGGCAGCAGAGTCAAGCTGTGTGTCAGCAGGTACAAGCTGTGTGTCAGCTGTGTTTTGATTGAGATCAGAGATTCTCATAGTGAAGCCTTGCTTGAGTTAAGCAAGGGGTGGATGTAAGTCTCAGGAAGAGACTGAACCACCTTAAAAATCCTCTCTTGTGGTGTGCTTGGGTGTGTTTGATTTCCTATACGTATGCTTGCATCTTCACTATCCGCATTAGTTCTATAATTCATTAATTACCAGTAGCTCATCTGGTCGATAGTTAGTAAATTATCAAAAAGGGGGAAAGATCTATTCACCCCCCCTCTAGATCTATTCAGTCCGTATCCAACAATATCGATAATGATCGGGTCTTGATTGCTCAGATTCAACTTAAACCTGAATTATTGATAGAGATCAAGTCCTTGCAAGATAATGATCCCGAGTTGGTAGAGATCAAGGGAAACTTGAGCAGCAGACCTGACTTCTTGTTGGCCGATGATGGAAGATTATTATTTAAAGGCAGAACTTGTGTTCCGGATGAGGCTACAATAAAGAACAAAATTCTTGAGGAAGCTCATAGATCCAGATATACCATTCATCCTGGAGGCACTAAGATGTACCGAGATTTGAAAAGGTCCTTTTGGTGGCCGAATATGAAAAGAGAAGTTGCAGATTTTGTGAGTAGATGTTTGGTATGTCAGCAAGTTAAGGCCGAACATTTCAGAGCAGCAGGGAAATTGAAACCACTCGACATACCCCAATGGAAGTGGGAAAGCATTGGCATGGATTTCATTATGGGTCTACCTAGGACTCGTGGTGGATTTGATGCGACATGGGTGATTATCGATCGATTGACAAAGTCGGCTCATTTCTTACCAATTAAGTCCAAGTGGACGATTGATGTATTGGTTGCTTTGTATATAAAGGAAGTGGTGAGATTGCATGGTATTCCAGTGAATATAGTATCTGATCGAGACCCCAGATTTACTTCACATTTCTGGAAGGGACTGCAAGAGTCTTTGGGTACTCGTCTGAATTTCAGTACTACTTTTCATCCACAGACAGATGGACAGACTGAAAGAACCAATCAGATAGTGGAAGATATGCTGCGAGCTTGCATGATTGATTTCGGTGGTAATTGGAGTGAGCATTTGGCATTAATTGAATTCGCCTACAATAACAGCTATCAGTCTAGTATTCAGATGGCTCCTTTTGAAGCACTATATGGTAGAAGTTGTCGTTCCCCGTTGTGTTGGGATGAGGTAGGTGAGAAACAGTGGCTTGGACCAGATCTTGTTTCGGAATCATCACAGAACATCCGTGTTATCCGAGACCGGTTACAAGTAGCCCAGTCAAGACAGAAGAGTTATGCCGACAACAGGAGAAGAGCATTGGAATTTCAGGTTGGCGAGCATGTGTTCTTAAAGGTCTCTCCGACGAGAGGGATCCGAAGATTTGGCATTCATGGCAAGCTGAGTCCGAGGTACATTGGTCCATTCGAGATTCTAGATAGAGTGGGAGAGGTGGCATATAGACTGGCTTTACAACCGTATTTATCTGGCGTACACAACGTTTTTCATGTGTCTATGTTGTGGAAATATGTGTACGATCCCACTCATATCATTCAGCAGGTGGATTTTGAACTGAAGGAAGATTTGACCTAGAGGAAAGACCTGTCAAGATTCTGGACCGGAAGCAACAGCAACTCCGGAATCGTTCGATACCGATGGTCAAGATTCAGTGGAGTCGGCGTGGGACCGAAGAAGCTACATGGGAGTCTGAAGAGACTATGCGAAAGCGGTATCCCGATCTATTCTAGGTGAGCGATCTTTTTCTACTCTCAATTTTAGTGCAGTGAATTTGGAGGATCAAATTCCTTTAAGTAGGGGAGGGTGTAAGACCCCAAATTATTTAATTGAGCCCAATATTTCTTATTAAGCTTTTATTAATTGAGAATAGAATTTTATTGAATTAATAATTGAATTTCGGATTTATTAATATTTAATTCGTTAGAAATAGTATGAGTGAAAATTCGACTACCTTAGAAAAATCTGTAAAAATAGTAAATATGTTAAGGTCGAGATAGATAACAACTTTTCCTTCTGGCATTAAGCCATTGTAAATCCGTGGTAAGATCTATTTAGAGTTTAAACCCAAAAGTGCACACTTTTGACCCATACCTAACCCTTAGATTAAAACACGAAATTCGACCTCAATACTCAACCAAATGAACTGAAATCAGTGGCAAATGGAAGGTCACAATGTAAGGAACATTTACCCTCAATCAATTTGAGGTAAACCTAGCCCCAAAACGTGCTGCCGACATAGTTTGGTCAAGTCAAGGATTTCGGCGCCGTTTCTAAACACGTAGCTTGCAGCAGCGAATACTCCCAACTCCGAAGGCTCCAGAAGCTCTATGAGCTGTCAAAATGAATCCCTACGAGTCTTCTTTCATTTGGCTGCTGTGGGGTTCACTGAAGTTTCAGATCTGGGGAGATCTTGCTCGATTTGTGGAGGTGGGTCAGCAGGCCGTTGGCTTCCCTTCATCCTTCTTTGATCCATCGATTGAGGTAGGAATTCTCAACCAAATTTTGATCATGAGTATAGCAAGTTGTGCATCTCGTCGAGATCTATCCATTGGGACTGAAAGTTCCAATTTTCATCAGGTGTGGAGTGAGTTATCATGGGTTTTCTAAGGTGCTGTCCAAGTCTTCTTCATCCTAGGGTTTGAGTTTTCTCTCTCCGATTTGAGGTAGGATCTAACAACCAAACTCTAATTAACTTACATGATGTAATCAGCATGTTATTATCTTTCATTTAACGTAGAAAGCCCCAAATTCCATTGAGCATGCCTCGTGAATTTCGAATTTTTGTAAGAGCATATCTAGAACATGATTCATATAGTGTTCCCATAAGTCAGAGCTTGATTTCGGGGTAATTTTGAGTCATGTAACCTGATTTTCATGTAGCATATTATACATGGTTGGATTCATAATAGAGTTAGCTTTCTTTTGACACAAGAAGCCCCAAAATTCATTGCTTATGTTGAGAGAATTGCATGATTTAGTAGAAGTAGGTCAAGAACTAGGGTTTTCATGAATTTATCATATATAAGTTGAGATTCAATCAATTTCTGTAACAATTCGTGTTTCAAATTTGTAGTTTTATGACCCTAGAATGTATATTAATATTCCTAGATCATGTGGTTTTGATTTCTACTCAATTGGACCTCATTTGGATGAGTTTATGTGGTTTCCGGAAGCAACATTCGTTGCTGTTCTTGCAGGGGTCAACCCCAGGGGTCGACCCGTTTTCTGGGCAACCCTGCAGGCCTGAGGGTCGACCCCAGGGGTCGTCCCCTCCTGTTCCTGCATGGGGGTCGACCCCAAGGGTCGACCCATCCAGCTCCCTGCATGGAGGTCGACCCCAGGGGTCGACCCATCTGAAGGAAATGGTGGGGGTCGACCCCAGGGGTCGACCCATTCAGCTTCCAGACCCCAGTTTTTTAGGGGTCGACCCCAGGGGTCGACCCGTACACCAGAAACCTGGTTTTCATCATTTTTCGACCCGAAGATGGATCCGAATCAGTGGGGAATCAACCCATTTAACTTAGACCCACTGAAATTATATTTTTGAAGAACAATTGACCTATTCATGTACCCCCCTTGATTTAAAATTTGTATTGGTCCTTTCTTGCAAACATAGTACAAAACACGATGTTTACCATCTCCATTACAACACTTACATCGGTTAAATAGAAACTCACATAATTAATGATTAATGGTGTAACTAAAACCCCTGATAATGCATTCTATTTCACCACTGTGAGAGCTTGTTCTTTACCTCGACAACTTGTTCTAGCTTGTTGGCACTTTGGCTAATACAAATGATAATGGTTAATCATGATATCTTAACTTGGTGATTAGGATTAATATGTTGATTAGCTTGTTTGATTGCTACTGTTTTACAGTAGCGCAGCATGATTAACTCTTGTTGTGACTTGGTTTCGATCTCCTTGATGATTATACTTACCTTGAAATTCTGGAAATGAATCTCTTTCCTACTTGAAGTTGTTATTGCTACTTAGTTTAAACCTTGAAATTCTGGCCATAAACTGTGGAAGTCTAGATTCGTGGGATCTTTGATCCAAAGAAATCAATGCCTGGTAAACAATTAAGGGCTCGGTCTAGTCCTGGGAAGAGCGCCCGAACACTACGTGTACCCCCAGGGAGGTGAATGACAAGGTGTGGTATTTGGCACCAGTACTTGACATGTGTTAAATCTAGGACTGTCCACTACTCTCTACATTACTTTCTACTACTTTTCACTTTCCACTCTTCACTGTTCTATACTCTACTTGTTGTTACTTTACTTATTGATTACTTGGACGTGGAAATGAAATTACATACGTGCTTGACATGACTTGAATTGTCTTGATATGGCCAACTTTTTATCGTTATCTCCTGTAGTAAATTCTTGTCTTACCATTCTATTCATTATATTTCTTGACCTTGCAAGATCTTTGAATTTTGTTTCGTGATATCATCGTTATCTTTTTATTGTTTTATCATTTGTAGCATGACATTTTAAAATGTAATTAAACTGTTAATCACTTATACCTGTCTGTTATTTCCTACTGAGCGTCAGCTCATAGTTGTGTTTTCCCCCTTTTCCAAGCTGTTCAGGTGACGCACTTACCGATGGGGAAGGGCAGGAGTGATGTCTTGAGTGTATCAGTTCTAGTGTATTAGTAGTGTGTTATCTTACTTTTAGTTGTGTTTTGGAGAGCATTTAGTCTCAGTCATGTTATTGAGCTTTAGTGATTGATTATTCCAGTTGTATTAAGTTGAACATGAGGTTATTGTATCAGTTGTGGTTTGTTAATGATCATTTAGTATTTCCATCTTGTAGCACTTGTGTATTATTTTAGATTAGTTCTCTCTCTTGCCAGCGTGTCCCTAACTGTACGTCCCGATATTTCCGCCTTGTTCGGGGCGTGACATGTTGTCCCTACATGATCTTTAGTCCCTAAACTCTGATTATCATCCACATCGGTTATGACATATTATTCCCTCCGGGAAACTCGTCAATATTTCGAGAACATAACCCTTTGACTTTCTGTTGGCCACTTCTGATTCTGAAATATTTAAGGGCTGTGGGTCCGTAACTATCAATGTCAGGTAGGATGGAAGTCCATTCTGTAAACCATGATAAAATTCTGGGTGTGGCATTGCACCAAATTCTGTATATCTGTTATATTCTGTTATTCTGTATATCTGTAATTTCAACAAATTCTATGAATTTTATGAATTCTGTCATTCTGATGTTTTGTTATTCTGATAATTTAGATATTCTGCTAGATTGATTATTTCTGCTTATTGTTATTGAAATTCTGATATACTCTGGCCAATTATGTAAAGTTATGTTCATCTGAAGCATCTGTCCTTGTTTTATTCTGATATCTCGTCCTTGGTTCTGCAAGGAAACTATTTCCTATCTCTTGAGCTTATATCTACCTTGACTTTGATATTCATCCTTTTTGTTAGATTGATCATCATGATTTGAAGTTATATCGTTCATACATTGCATCATCACGAACATGATAAATTGACTAATCACTTATACTCTGCTTGGGATAGAGATGTAATTCCTACTGAGCGTTTTGCTCACCAGCCTATTTTAACATTTTTCAAGTAATGACGTCGATGATAACCATTCAGATGGGGAAGGGCAAGAGTGATGAGCACAATGGAATCGAGTCTGTGTCTTTTATTTTCTTGAGTCTTGTCTTGTCACTGAGTCTTTCTTTTTTATTAAGTGTATTTGAGTCTTTTTCTTTTATTAATGTAAGTTTGAGTCATAGATGTAATATTCGCAATTTGATTATCAATAAAGTTCATATTTTGTCAACTCTGTCCATCTTTGTGTTTGTGTCTTATGGTTCACTCTGATTATTCATGACTGTATCGCTGCCACGTTCCAACCAATGCGTTCCGCTGCTATCGGATCGGGGCGTGACAATGACCCTACAACTTGGCCTTGGTTGTAGTGCCCCAGAATTTATATAAATAATTTTTAATTATAAAATAATTTTCTAAAATTTATATAAAGGCCTAAATATATTTAAGGATAAATACTAGCTTATTCACGTATTTTAAGGATAAATACTATTTTTATAAAATAAATGTATAATTAACCAAAAGAGTTTGATTAATATTGAACTCTATACACGTTGAGTGTAACGGTATATCGGGCGACCGCCACAGCCATGTAACGCACCTATGGACGACCGTTACATCCTATAGTTCCGTGAAGTGAAAAACAAGCCAAAAGATTAGATTTTTTGTTAACTTATCTCTTTGGGATCGAGATAGGAAGACTAATAGAGGTGTTAAGGACTCTTAGAAGTCGATCTAAGCTTTAACAAGGACTCTAGAAATGATCTAATCTTCAAACCCTGGCTAAAACCCTATAAATAGAACCTAGTTCTGAACTGACCGACCCTTACTTTTGGCTCATGAAGAATCAAGGTAAGGAGTCATAATTTCGGATAAGTTCTTTAGAAGCTTTTATTTAGTATACTTTAGACTAATAGCCCTCCAAATTTCGTGCTGGGAGACCAAGCAACCAAGGAGATTGAAGCTTCCCAAGTTGCTGATTTACCACAAGAAGAGCAAGGATCAAAGGGTAGCACCTAGCATCAAATTCAAAGTTTAAAGGTCTTAGAAGAGGTAGGTTATCTCATGAATGGCAAAAACAACATGTTAGGGATAAAAGCCCTCTGATTTTGCTTGATTACATGCACTTTAGCCCATGAATTTCATGTTTTAGTAGAGACATGCATATATCTATATTCTTAGCCCTAACTAAATTAAAAAGAAACTTCCTTGTGAAATTCACAGAGAACCCATGCATGATATTCGTTTAGCCTTCATTCTATCATGTGGGAAATTATATGTATGATTTTCAGACATGATGCAAGTTGAACTTAGGTCATTGTTAATTATTGCTGTCAGCAGAGGCTTTGACGGATCAGGGTAGGACCGTCACATGATATAACGGCCTTACGACCGACCGTCACACACTCTGTTATGTTTTTATTTCCCTGTTGTCTCTAACGCACCAGGACAGGAGCGTTACATTACTGTAACGGCCCCTCGATAGACCGTCACAAGCACTGTGACGCTCTCCTGTTAGACCGTTAGACTGTGTTCTGTCAGCCCATGACAGAATAGTAACAAGTTAAATTAACCTATAATTAAGCCTAGTTAGCTAAGTTTTGACATGTTATTATGATTTTAAGTTTTCTTACTAATTCATATTGAAATCATCATGATCTAGGCATCTTGAACTATTTTAAGTTATGTTAATTTTATGTGCCAAAACTTTATAGTTTTGTAATTAAACATGATTTTCCAATGTTGTATTGACGGAGCTTATCTTGGTTTCACGTTGTTACATATTCTTCCTCTATCTATAGAGTCATTTTTCTTAAGTACATGACGCATATTCCGATATGTTGTCCATTAGTTCACTTTGCACTATAGGAACATTATTCTTGGACATGAGGACCTCTCTATTGGATATTCCTTCCAATGGACTATGAAATCTTGTTTCAAGGCCTCCGTAATTCTCCGCGAGCTTAGGATTCCCACTAGGACACCGAGTTGGTTGTACCATTAAAACCTATTTGATTAGATTACACTGTCGATGTTTTCTGGTTCTAGCTATGTAACGGACCTATACTGGACCGTCAAGAGCACCTAACGGCCCACTATACGACCGTCACACTTCACTGAGTCTATTTTATTAGTTCTAGATTCAGACTAATGTAACGGCCCAGAACTAGACCGTTACATCATGTAACGGCCCAGTACACGACCGTCACACTGCTTGAGTACTTAACCCGAGGTTGACCCAAGGGTTGATATTCCAAGGTTTCTAGATGGCCCTTGATAATCTAGAACTTATCATATTGCCTAATAGACTTAATATAATGGATGAAAGTTAAGAAATATACCGTTATGCCACCGATTTATTTTATGAGCATAACATTGTTTAATGTCATTCTTGATTCCTCATATTCAAATTGAAGCGTTCATTCATTGATTCTTATTATCTTGAATTTATTTGAACCTATATTCTTGGCCATACTTTATTGTTACATGCGTGGAAGTAACTTGATTTATACTTGAAGATGCGATCGAGCACATATTGTGTTCAAGGGCTCTATGCTAGTCCCCTCGGCTGATTGTCAGAAACATACTATTTTATAAACCATGGGGTATGATGCTACTGGCGTCGCATTGCGCTGGGAGTACTTTCTCTATAAATAAGTGAAAATCCACGACACGACATGACTTTCTTACTTGATATTCCACAGAAATTCACGAAGTACTTGCTCATAAGCAAAAGATAATGGAGTGGTGATTATGTGGCTTGCTAGTACATTCTTGATACATTCTTGTTCATGAAAGGCCAATATCACGTTCTTGTCACATTCTTGCTAGTTCATACTTGCTCTCATTCTATCTTACATGATTATCGGGTTACTTTGGTTTAATCGCATGATCATCGCATTACATGATTTTGCCTTATTCTTTAGAGAAAAAATGTTAATTACTTTAATAGTGCCTTCATGTTGATGCGAAGATACCTACTGGGCAAGTGTGCTCATTACCTATTTCCAATCTTTTTTAGGAAACGGAAGTGAGTCAGGTTCGGATTCGGAAGGTTCAAGTAGCGGATCCGAGAGTGAATAAAGAATGAGCGAAGACTTAGGAAGTCTACATTGTTTAGATCGAGTCAATGTAATTTCATATTTCTTGAGTCTAGTAGAGTGAAAGATGATGGAAAAATAATTGTATTTGACTATTAATCATTTATGAAATAAAGTTGGAGTTTGATTAAATATTATGCAATTGCATTTATGTGTGTGATTGTCTTGCGCTCTGATCATTCTTGGTTGCAAGAGGCTTACCATGCTGGCTGTTCGCGCTTCCCGAGTTAGTCTTCCACTGTAATAAAGGCTCGGGGCGTGACATAGGTCCAATGGTTATGACGTCGGACTTCTTTGTCCTCGATGTCGACCCTACATATAAGGCCATCTTAGGACGGCCTTGGATTGAGCAAACCCTCAGAATCCCATCAATATCCCGTCAATGTTTCAAGTTCCCTTACAATGGTAGGGTGATCAAAATCAAGAGTATCCCGCTGGTGGAAACCCTCAATGCCATTACCTCTGAGCAGATTTTGTTTATGACCATTCCAAATAAGGGCAAGAAACTTGTTCTCTCCATAGAGGGTGCCATTGGGCCCTTCGCCTTAAGTCCACCCAATTCCCCCTTCCTTCCTCGGCCAATTACACACTCCAATATCCCTCTCGGTAAAGGATGGGAAATCATGGCCAGGATAGGCTTTACCATGGGTAGAGGCTTAGGTCAGCTCGAACAAGGCCCTATGCACAGAAGAAAGCTTAAAGTGGCTAAAGGTCAGGCAGGTTTAGGTTGCTCTCTGAAAGTGCCATCCAAGGGTACTCAAGGCGAGGATTTGGTTTATGGTCGCTTTGTCATAGGGCCAGTTTAGCCAGGAACTTGGCCTGAGCTGAGAAAAGAGTCTGAGGTCTCTCAAAGAAAGGAAATCCCACCTGATTTACCACTTGAGGAGGACATTGGCCTCCTCTCCCTATTTCATCTGGATAAACCCCCTGACGAGGTTCCCCCCTTAGGCATCTTCCTTGCTTCAAACAAGCCCGTGCCTGTCCTTTTAATTCCCTTCCTATTCCACCCGCCGTTTCCCCCGCTCCTCACTCATCCGGTTATGGGGCAACCCGCCCATAAGGTTTGCACATTCACCCATGATCACCAAAAAAAACACCGATTCTCAAACATGGGCTTGCGAGCTCACTATTAAAGAAACGGCCTTGATGTGACACAACATGCAGCGGAGGACAATAATACCAATTTGATGTGATACGACTCCCTTGGACCTAGGATAGCAAGCAACACAACAAGTTGGTAACGTCACACTAGCGGACTCACTCGCGTAGGCACACTCGGATCCGAAGGAGGACCGGCGATGGGGGTTAGGGTCCGAGTTTGGACCTCGCGTTTCCAAGGGTCGGCCGGATAGGGATAGATCCCAATGGGCCAGGGATGTCCGATTTCACGGGTAGCCGGCACGCCGAGGGCGTGGGATGTGATGGAACTCTCTCAACTCGCTCCGCGGCGAAACACTATAATTGGTTGAATTGAGGATCGGGCGCTCCTCTCACCTCCGACGGACAACTAAAAGCAATACTAAGCAAGCAATGGTAATAACCGGCAAAGAAGAGTGGCCAAGAGCTCACCTGATCGGCGTGAAGACGCCGAACCCGGGCGGAGACGAGGGCGAGCGGGGAAGTGTGGTCCCCGCACACTGCGCCGGTGTAGCTTCAAAAACCTGTCAAGAGTACAATTACTACACCTCGCGCAGGAGGGTGATCTCGGGAGTGGGAATTGATTAATTACAGCAAACACTACCACCACGCAGGGTGGGGCGGTAATCCGGCCAGGCAAAGGGGCGAAGAAACTATGGAAAGAACTGAAATGATCTTCCCGAGTTCTGCTTGCTGCCCGATCTGCTGACCCGTCTGTGCTGTGGAAGTTCCCGAGCTCGCTGACGACCTCAGAATGGCGTGGGACTGGCGCCAAATTGATGGTGATTGGCTCCTGGAGGTCTGTAAATTCTGGCCGGGCTTCTGGTGGTCGTCGCTGGCCGGTAGGAGCTCTGCAACAGGACCGAAGTGTTCTGGTCTGCACAGGTTCCAGGAGCAGGGGCTTGAAGAACTGGCTGCCACGATCACTCCCGGAACTCAAATGTGGCAGGATCAGCTCTGGAGCGTCCGTGGTCGAGGTGGATCTCAGCAGGAGTCGACGGAGCTGCAATCTGATGCTGAGAGTGGACGGTGTGCCCAGGAGAGTGGGCCCTGGTCGCTGCAGACTGCAGGAGACAGACCCGCGAGACTGAGGGAGAAAATTCGTATCTCTGTTCCCCGGTGTCCGAATGCCGTTCCGCCTTCTGATCCTGAAAGAGGGCCGGGAGGAGCAGAACTTTGATGAAGGGCCATGGGTCTGAATCCTCCACGATTAGCCGTGGTGCAGCGACGAACCGGGTTGCAGACTCTGGCCGCAGTGGCTACCAGATGCGAGCAGTGGATTGCAGAAGTTGTCCCGGCTGCTCCCGGATACCGAATTATGAACCGTCAGAGTCGCTGGAACCGTGGACAAAGCCTCTTCACATAAAAACTGACGGCAACACCTTCTGAGGTCGGGGTGGACAGGGGGACGCCGATGAGTGTATGCTGCTCGCAGAAGACTGGAGAAGACAGCCTCATGCGACTGGAGGAGAAAAATCAGAACTTGGGGTCCCGGATGCCGAATGTAGCTCTGCTTCTTTCTCCTGGTCCGAAACAGGGGGAGGAATAACTTTGAAGAAGGAACTTCAGCCTGATTCCTTCGCCGTTGGTCGTGAAGCAGCTTCCAATCGGGCTCAGGCTTTCTGCAGGTGGTGTCTGGCGCAGTCGGGGTAGGATAGCTCTCACGGACGGCCACAAACTCAGAATGGGGTGATTCCACCTCGCCTGCGAAGAGGATAGAGAGGCCTTTCCAGAAAGGTAGGCCACGCCCCCAGAAGCTTCAAGATGTTGTCGTGGTAGTCGCTGCAACTCGAGGCTGGTCTGCAGGTCAGCCTGCAGACAGAACTGAAGTTGACAAAAAGGGGGGGGGGTGGAGGGGTCGGCCAAGGCAATGGGAGGGTGGAGAGGGGTTGAGGGGGTCGACCCTAGGAGGGAGGGGAAGGGGGTGGACGACCTTGGGAGGTGAAGGGGCTCCTTGGGGAGGGAAAAGGGCCCTTGGGAGGTGGGAGGTTGCTTGGGGAAGGGGGAGGGATGCCTTGGGAAGGTGAAAGGGTGCTTGGGGAGGTGGAGTGATTAATGGTGAAGTAATGGGGGTCTTGGGAGGTGAAGAGACTTGCCTAGGTGGCAAGTGAGGTGGCAAGGGGTGAGGAGAGAGGGGAATTTCGAATTTTAGAGAGAGAGGGAGGGAGGAGAGAGAGGGGGTTCGCCCCTAGGAGAGAGGGAGAGAGAGAATTAGAGAGAGAGAGAGAACTAGAGGGAGAGAGAGAGAGAAGACTCAAGGGGATTCAAGTGGGTTCAATTTTCATTCATTCATCAATTACCCTCTTCAAGTGGGGGATTGGGGTCCTTATATAGGAAACCCATAATTTACAATAAGTCCTCACATTGTGGACAACTGACAGAAGACCAAAGGTTGGGGAAGGGGGCGCCCATGGGCCAGGCCCAATAGCCTACTAAGCTAGTTAATGAAACTTGGACTTAGGTAAATGACTAACTAACTTAGGTAATAGACTCAATAAAAGGCAAAATTACATGATAATGACTCAAGAAAATTGTGAAAATTATATAGCTAGACTCCAAAAATCATGGCGAGCAAAATGGCGAGTAGCAGGACCCTCGGAGGTATGTGAAGGAGTAAGCGATGTCCCCATCAGGCCTCCTTTGAAAATGGTTCCCTCGGCCAAGGGCCGACACTTCCACCTTGAAATCCCTTCCACAAACTCCCCTTGTACATAGTAGGGTAGAGTCTAGGTCAAGTCCAGGTCTGTACATAGCATCTTTTTCTTCCAAGAAGTCTAGTGTCTGTTAGGTTCCCACACGATACATTAGCCAGTTGGCTGATAAATACGCGCAGCTCTGTCAGGTCTCTGAATTTACATCCACTCCCATTCCCCTAGGGGTAGTTGAACTAGATGGATCTTCAGTAGATGACGGTCTAGGGGTGTATGTCTTAGAAGAGTATGACGAGGCAGAAGAAGAAGAGCCATTAGAGGATAATTGTGATCCCATAGCTTCCTTCATCGACGGAACCAAGAGATTTGACGAACCTAATGTTTCCATTGACGAATCCACCAAGGAAGTCAATCTCGACACCAAGGATGATCCAAAGATTATATTGATAAGTGCCAATTTGACTGATGAGGAGGAAGCTGCTCTTGTGACGGTTCTTAAAGAATTTCCTGATACTTTTGCTTGGTCCTACGAGGACATGCTGAGTCTGGACCCGTCTCTGGTAGAACATCATTTAGTCCTGAAACCCGATGCTTGAGCTGTCAAACAAAAGTTAAGGTGACTTCACCCGAAGCTCGCGCTCAAAGTCAAAGAAGAAGTGGACAAGCTCCATAAGGCCAAGTTCATCAGGGTTGTTTTGTATCCGCAATGGGTAGCTAACATCGTCCCTATTATGAAGAAGGATGGTAGGGTCCGCATCTACATAGATTTCCGTGACCTTAACCGTGCTTGCCCAAAGGATGATTTCCCTCTTCCACTCATAGACGTCCTGGTAGACAACACCGCCGGCTATGAGATGCTCTCCTTCATGGATGGCTTCTTGGGGTATAACCACACCTAGCTAAAGAAGACCAGGAGAAAACTTCTTTCACCACTCAGGGGGGGGACCTACTGCTACGTCGTCATGCCCTTCGGATTAAAGAACACAGGGGCAACATATCAAGAGGCGATGATGACCATCTTCCACGACATGATGCACATCTATATGGAAGTCTACGTGGATGACATTCTGGTTAAATCCAAGACCAGGAGTGGCCATGCAGAGATCCTCCGTGCAGTTCTCCAACAGTCGCGGAAGCACCAACTCAAAATGAACCCCAAGAAATGTGTTTTCGAGGTCTCTTCATGGAAGCTTTTAGGGTTCATTGTCAGTAAAAGAGGAATTGAGATCGACCATAATAAAGCTAAGGCCATTGCCGAGATGCCTCCTCCCAAGAACATCAAAGAGGTCCGTGGTCTAATCGGGCGTTTGCAATTCATTAGGCGATTTATATCTCACCATTCTCAACGATGCAAGCCCTTCTACGACATGTTAAAAGGAGAGGCTAAATTTGATTGGAATGACAAATGTCAAAAAGCCTTCGATGATCTGAAGAGTTACCTTTTGAATCCTCCCATTCTGGCACCCCCGGTCCCGGGTCAGCCTCTCTTGCTCTATGTTTCCACCATTGATGAATCTGTTGGAGCAGTATTGGCCCAATACGATGATGCCAAAAGGGAACGCGTAGTCTACTATCTGTCCAAGCTGTTCAATGATGCTGAGCAGAGGTACACTACCATGGAAAGGACCTATGCGGCCGTCATCTAGGTCACCCAAAAGCTAAAGCATTATTTCCTCGCACACGAAGTAAAGCTCTTGGCGCGAATGGACCCAATCAAGTACTTGCTAGAAAAGCTTGCCCTGACTGATCATTTCGTGAGATGGCAGAGTTTTCTCAATAAATTCAACATCACCTACGTCAGTCAAAAGGACGTCAAGGGGCACGCCATCACCGAGCACCTTGCCCATCATCCACTCCCTACATTCTCTCCTGTCGATGAGAGTTTCCTGGACAAAGAGTTAGGAGCCATTATAGATGGTGAATCTTCACAGATTCTCTACTTCGATGGTGCATTCAATTCCAAGGGCTGTGGAGTCGGAGCCGTTCTCCAGTCCCCGGAAGGTATCATCATTCCCCATGCTTGTCAATTAACCTTCCCTGCCACAAACAATGTTGCTGAATATGAGGCACTCCTCATGGGCTTGAAATTGGCACTGCCCTCGGAGTTAAGGAGCTCCAGATCATCGGAGATTCCCAACTTATACTCCGGCAATCCCTTAGCAAGTATCAAACCCGGGACCCAAAATTGAAACCCTACCAAGACCTGGTCGGCAGGGTAGTCTGACGATTTAGGAAGTTAACCCTGGTGTGCACCCCTAGGGCTCAAAACATTCTAGCCGATGCTCTGGCGTCTTTGGCATCTTCTCTTCCAATCCCCGGCGAAAAGCCATCATCCACTGTCATCGTGCAGAGAATGCACACCCCTTCATATTCAGATCCCTAGTTTCAACAGTTCTCTGAGCCTTCCTCTCAAGTCCACATCATCTCCCATGAACCTGAGATTGACCTTGAAGATGGCAATCCCTGGTTTTTTGATATCGATAACTATCTCCAGGATGGTTCCTTCCCTGATTATGCTACCGCCCCTGATCGACGAGCCATTCGTCGAGCTGCGGAGCGCTTCGCCATCATAGGTGGTCTCTTGCACTACAAATCTCTCAGTGGGGTTTACCTTTGCTGTCTTGATGAGATCAAATCCCGTGCAGTTGTCGAAGCGGCACATTCCGACGAATGCGGTGGACACATGAATGGCAGCATGCTTGCTCAGAAACTCCTTCGTCAATACTATTGGCCTACCATGCACGAGGATTGTGCCCGTTATGTCCATCATTATGCTAAATGCCAACTCCATGGGGACAAGGTCCACGCTCCTTCGTCCTCACTCCACCCTCTTATAGCTCCTTGGCCTTTTGGCATGTGGGCATTCGACGTAGTCGGTCCCTTGGAGGATAGAATCGTAGAAATTCGAAGAAAATCCTTCATCCTCACTGCTACAAAGTATTTCACGAAGTGGGCGGAAGCTGAGGCATTCATGGAAGTCAAAGCAGCAACGGTGGCAAAGTTTATCAAGCACAACATCCTCGCCAGGTTCGGCGTTCCCCGTGACATCGTCACCGACAATGGACCACAGTTCACATCCCAGGAACTCCGTGACATGTGTGGTAAATATGGTATTCATTTGCATCATTCATCTTCATACTACCCACAAGGAAACGGATAAGCTGAAGCTACAAGCAAAACTCTCTTTAGAATTATCAAGAAAACCTACAAATCTCACCATTATTCAGACTGGCCAGATCGCCTCATTGAGGCCCTCTGGGCTTACCGCACTTCTGTTTGTACTCCCACGGGTCAAACCCCGTACAAACTCAATTTTGGGATAGAAGCGGTACTCCCATATGAAATATTTGTTCCCTCACTAAGAGTGCAGTTGCATCCCGAGCTCGATCCCAAGCAGCACCGAGAAAACCTTTTAGCCCAGCTGGAACTATTAGATGAGAAACGGATGATCGCGGCCGATCATGCTCTGGTATATCGCAAGAGAATTGCACGTTATTATGCCAAGAAAGTTCTAGAGAGAAAATTCAGGGTAGGTGAACTGGTTTTAAAGAGGAGGATCACTAAAACCACCGGTTTAAAAGCAAAATTTTAAGAAAATTGTGAAAGCCCTTTCGTCATCAAAGAAGTCTACTCAGGTAATGCTTACAAATTGGTAGACTCTGAAGGAGTAGAGCTCACACATCCATGGAATGGGGTATATCTCAAGAAATTCTATTCATGAGACCTTGTACATAACTATTCAAAAAATAAACAAAAAGTGTCCTTTTATTTCTTGTACAGAAAAAACAACCAAAACAAAAAATGACAACAAAAGAAAAAACAAACAAAAAGAAGAAAATCGAAATCAACACCTGGTGACCATCACGCAGTCTAACTTCATTGCATCAACCCTTCATGTTAGACAGGGACCGTCAAGATGTGGTAAGTATCGGGTCTTGGTCTGCCAGAATCGTGGAGATCCCTGTCCAGCCATGTCGGCATATGTTTATTAGAAGGAAAACAACTTGCACACACTCACGTATTCTACATCAAATAGGTAGCATCACCTACGATAAGGCCTCACCCGAAGGTCTCTAGAAAAGCAACACTCTTTTGTTCTTCTTCTCTTCGACCAAATGAGACAGCCGGCGCTCTTAAAATGCTGAGCATCAGAGGACCGAAGCACAAGATCCTTAGGGCAAGAGTAGGATCCATCCCCTCGAGCCCAGGTCAGAGCACGAGAAGAGGGTAGTGTCCCTGCAGGCATGAAAAGGGGAACTCAAAAATAAAATGACAATATTCTTCTCCCCAAGAAAAGAAAAAAAAAGAAAGAAAAATTATGTATGCATGTATATGTGACAAAGTCACATGAAAAGCCTGGTCGTAACCGTGCCTGACTTTGTCAAATCAAACCCCTCATATTCAAAGAACAAATCAAAGCTTCCCACAGCAGTGGCATCTAACGTCATAATGCTCGTGGCGTGGTCCGAAATTGCCTGAAACGAGAAAGTTGAGTAGGCCCTCAACTAGCTCGCTAGAGTAACGGCTTTGCCAGGTCCTCTCAGGAGGTTTACCCCCTACATTCTTCCTTCTCCCCTCAAAAGATGAAAGCTTAATGGAGGTCCGGAAGGGTGAACCCTATCTAGGTTGCGACCTTATCTAGCAAAATACATATATGGTTGTCCACTTCGAAAAAATAGAAGCCATTGCTGCGAAGGGGTCTCTATGTTTCTGGCTGGTCAATACCCCTATTTACCATCATTAACGCTTTCTTATGTTACCTCGGGCTTAGGTCAATGCAAGCGCATCACCTATAGGTGCGACGGCGTCTGATTCCGGGTCAGCGTCGCGCGGTTGACCGTTAAGGTTCCAAGGTGTTCCATTATATACCTTCTAGAGTTGTGAGGAAATAGACCTGGGTTGGGCAAACCATTTACCTCGAATGCTTTTTAGGTGTATCCCTGTGATCGAAAGCAACTGGGAGCCTAAGCGTGGCATGACGGCATTGTCATCAGGATAAGACTTAACTGGCGGGACCATCATTCGAGGAGTCTAGATGCCGAAATCAACCTAGATGTGCGCCCAGGATACCTGGGAGGTAACTTAAAAAACCCCGTCTCCATATAGGTCAGGTGCCCCATAGGTGGTCACCAGGCGTTCACAAAAAAACAACATAAAAGCACAAAACAAAAAAAATCCGTATAATCAAAATCGACAAAAAAATTTTTGAATATATTTCTCCAAAAAATGCATAAAATCGCAAAACACCAAATATATGTCTTGCATCTGCATGTGCATACGCATGTTCATATTTCCTTTTGTTCGCATTCTGCTTGCTTGCATGTGCATATCACGTTTACTTTCCTTCATTTTAATCTGGTTAAATAAGATTTAGCCCTCTGACCCTGCATCAAGAAAGGTATTATTTGCTTTCAGCAGGGGGCTAAAATCATACTACACTAACCTTTTCCTTGTTAGTGTGGTTGAAACAGGTAAAAAAGAAAGACGGCATCAAAAGCCAAGCCAAGCCAAGTACACTGAAGATCATTCATTTCACTTCCAAATATGTCCATTACATTCTAGCGATATAGCATCCTAGGGGCATACCCCCAGTGTACAAAAGGGGCAGCTACTACCCAGCTGCGTCTCTCTCTCTTTATCTCTCCTCCTAATCTGCACCGATGCGAGGTCGACTTCGCCGGCTATCAGCCTCATCTTCGTCTCTGCCTCCCATGTCTCGCAGTCTCGAGGGTCGTGAAGCCCTCGAACCTGATGCGGCTTGCTAGACTGCTCCCTGCTCTGCAAGAGTTGGCATCATACCCATAAGATCCTCCATCGTGAAATGCACGTCTTCTAGGGACAGTAGTGACTCGAAAGGAGTCGCGGGCCTAGCTCCCCCTCCTGGGGCACCTCTGCCTTGGTACCTCCGTAACACTCGCCGTCTCAGAGCCTCCAATTGGTCAAGGGCTCGCTGCTCCGGAACTGCCATCGCCATCTCTCGAGCACGTGCCTCGGCTTCTCTTTCCTTCACCTCGGCTAGGCAACCCTTGACTCTCTCAATGGAGCTCATCTCTCCAAGGCGGCGTGTCAGCTCCTCTATGTGCTCATCCTGTTCCCGACGGATGGCCAGGGTGGCTGCCAGTTCCTTCCTCTGCAGAAAACGAATCATCAGGTAAGGCCAAACAAAGATGTAGAAAGAAAGAGTTGCCTTCAACTTGAGTGTTAGGTTCTCACCGTCTCTGCCAGCTTAGCCTCTCGCTCCTCGGCTCGCTCGATGGCCCCCGCCAGGCGATCCTCCAGCTCCTCTCGGGCGTCGACTCGGGACAAGGGCCAGCTTCTCCACCCGCTCCTGCCCTCACTCGCACATAGGCCAACTCCCCTCGCTGGCAAGACAAGGGGCAAACAGTTAGTCAAATGCAACAAATTCCAAGCTTAATATCAATCAAGTTATTACTGGCTCACCATCTCTCGGATCTCGTGCCATAAGTTCACGATCGTCTGGTTAAGGACGCTTATCCGATCCTTGAGTATCTTCACCGCCTCAGTCTCAGACATCTGCGCATCACATCCACAAGCTCAATTAGCTACATTGCTTAAATAGAAGCATCACATTTGAAAGCTAAAGAGCAACTCACCGCTCGGGTGTCGAGACGAAGTCATCAAGCATATCGGTCCTGATAATCCGCTAAGTAAGTCTCACTACTCCTCACGGTCCAGTCATGCTCCAGAGAGGGTCCTCTCTGTAGCACCTCTGCCTCGGCACGGTAGCAGGAGGCCCAGTCCTGATCGCTCGCCGAAGTCTGGCGACGTCCCCGGTCCGACTCGTGCTCTGCTGGAATTGCCACTGGCGGTTGATGCAACCCCAGTGTCCTCTGCACTATACGAAGGAAGAGCGGCTCCCGCAGGTTCATACAGAACATCACTATATCTCTATGAAACCAAGCTTGCCCCTCCCTCACCCACGGTTGGGCAGTGAGGTCCTCAACCGCATAGAGAGTCCAGATCACCTGCCACATAAAAGATTGAATGTTTGGTTAATCGAAACACATATAACAAATGCTGAAACATCACACAACTCTTTTAACCAAAACACTCACCTGGTGGGGTGGAAACTCATCTAAAGCCGTCCTAAGATCAGCGAGTCTAGTGGCCACCAGGCGCCGGTCCCTGACCATCTCCCATCTAGCCATAAGAGGGACCGCCTGCATCAGGGCTCGCGGAATCTTGCCGCGGCCTAGAGGGAACCGAGTGTACCCCCAAATCTGAAAACACAAGGAAACCATCCATCAATCAATCAAATTTGGAATCAACATGCATAGAAGGAATAGACACGTACCTATAAGAAGGGCGTAAAGCCACAATGGTTCCCCGAACCTGGGCGTACTGGATCCAAGTGGGCGAAGAGGTGTGCCAGCATCACTCTCCCCCACGCAAGTTGGGGTCCCTACTCGAGATACAGTACCAATAGAAGATATTTGAGGTTCACCTTGTTCGAGGCAGTAGCGAACAGAAGCCTCCCAAAGAAGTACAAGAAGAACAACCGCAGCTCTTGCTACTCACTTCTCCCTTGGGCTCGGAGTCTCTATCTCACTCGCCCCAAGTACGCATCCTGGTCCTCTAGCGGTCCGCGTGCCATTCTCGCGACACCATCGCAGCACTAATCCTCCCGGGTGGAAGAGTGGTCACTGGTTTCCTAGATCGAGCTAGCTGTGGACCGAGCAGGTCCTCTATCTCTTCTCGATAATCCTTCAGTTCTTGGCCAAGCACCGGGATCCCTACCATGGGCAATCCCGTCAAGAAAGCCACATCCTCAAGCGTGGGGATCATATGTCCCCACGGCATCACGAATGCTCTGCAGCTACCCACCCATCTCTCTCGTACCGCCGTCAGGAAGGTAGCATCTACCGGGAAAGGTCGGATCTTAAAGAACAGGCCGAAACCCATTTCATCCACCCTCTCTCGTTGCCCAGAAGGTAGGGCATGGTACCAAGCCCACACCAAGTCCCATGTAACCCGGGCTCTGATCCTCCGTGGACCCTGCACACAATACAAAGAAAATACAAGAGGTTCATTAGATCCTTCAAACCATTCCACTTTCTTCCCTTTTGTTCCAAAAAATCACAGCCCTGGGGCAGGGCGGCCAAAGGCCTGGTCGCCCACCTCCCTGGGCGGCCAAAGTCCTGGCCGCGCAAGCCCATCTATGGATGACCAGCGTTCTGGCCACCCAGATCCATGGACGGCCAGAGCCCTGGCCGCCCACAGGTTAATCCTCCTCAAACCCATCCTCTGACCTCCATCTATCCACATAGGACATATTCACATACAGATCTAATGAATACGAAGCAAGGGCATGAAACTTACCTTCACTTGTTGCTCTCCCTTCCCTTGGTTGGGTTCACCATCATCCGAACCCTCGCCTTCTTCATCTTCATCTCCATCACCATCGGTCGGTCCCTTGTTGGGGATAGCCTCGCCTTCCCCACTTCCATCCTCTCCACTCTCCTCTAAGTCTGCAGAAGCTGTAACCGGAGAAGAGGAGCTCGACGTAGCTTGCTCTTCTTCTTGCTCTTCACTTGAGGATGAAGGATTGGGCACGATGTCCACACGAGCTCTCCTTCTCCCCATTGCCCAATCTAGAGGATCTAAGTGGCTAGAACCTCACTCTAGCAAGTAACAACACTCTCTTCAACTCTGGCTCCTAAGACGTCCACAGCGAGGGCCGCCCAAATGAGGAGGGCGGCCACCTTCTTTAAAAGCCTCACAAAGCAGAGGGCGGCCAAGGCTTTGGCCACCCTACCTTTAGTGGAGGCGGCCAGAACCCTGGCCGTCTTATCTTTTAGCGGTCTCTTGGATGATCATTTCTCCAATCACAAGTACGCACACCGAGGTTGCTTATATTTATGCAGTTTTTGACTGTGATCATCATTCTTGGGTGCTATCTGATCTCCTTGTTGTTATTCATTTATACATCATTGTTTGCATTTTTTTGTATGAACCAAGTCATCTAATAGGACGCAGGGAGAGTGCACCCCCAATCCAGAGGATAGGGGATGTTCCCACTCCACCAACTCACCATTAGATGCTTTATTTTATTGCTTTATAGGAATCATGTACAGAATCAGAGGAGGCACTACCTCTAAAGATTAGAAAAGAAAGTCAAAAGTATACAAATCTCTATACAAATCTCCTGCGGATATTTGGAATGCCAATAGCATCAGCTATGGCATACCCTTTAGCAAGCAATGGTAACTCCCTAGTAGATTTAAACTCTTTGTTGCATTACATGAGGACCGCATTATTGGCTAAGGCATCGGCTAGCTGGTTGGCTTCTCTGTATGAATGAACTATAGGACATTGAAGAGAAGAAAATAAATCTATAAGGCTGCTCCACCAAGGCAGAAGAGACCACGGGGGGTCATTTTTGTTATGTAGCAGATCAATCAGAATCTTGGAGTCAGTAATAATGACAGATATAGGAATAGAATAGATCTGTGCAAGCCGAAGTCCATCTAGTAATGCCCGACCTTCAGCCACCATATTAGAGCCAATACCATAGTAATAAGAAAAGCCCAGCTTAACTTGGCCATTTATATTTTTGAAACAACCACCACCACCGGAGGGGCCGGGGTTACCTTTGCTAGCTCCATCCACATTTAGAGAAAAGTTAATAACAGGGGCTAGCCATTTGACTGTGATGTAATCAGACCAGGCATAATTGATTCTGATATCGAATTCCTGCAGAGTTTTCAGGTAACCAGAACTGGGCTCTTGCTTAAATTTTAATTGGGTAACAGTTTGCTTGATTTCTGACAGAATCGGATCTAATGACCTCATAAAATATGTTTGAAGATCTTCATATTTGAGCCGACATCTATGCTTCCAGATTTCCCAAATAGTCAAAATAGTAACCAGCAGTGAGATGAATCTCTTAGGTTTGTTAATGTCAGCTCCATTAATTACTGCTCTCAGCCTACCACTAATAGTGGTAGCTTCCATACAGGGAATACTTAACAATGGGGAAAATTTACTCCACAGAGATTTTGCTAGATCACTATTAACAAATAAGTGATCCTCGTCCTCAATGTCATGAGAAACTTGGCAACAGACACAGCAAGATGCTAAAGGAATACCACAAGTTTGAATTCGACTGTCTACAGGGACTGCATGCTTCAGAATTTTCCAACAGAAAAAGGAGGCTCTCGGAGGGAGTCTTTGATTCCACAGTTTGCATAACATAGGATCATATCCAACTCTCTGTCCTTGTCTGATAAAGTGGTATACAGTTTTAATACTGAATTTTCCAGAATTAGAGAAGGACCAGATGAGTTTGTCATTCCCATTTTGAGTAACAAATTTCAGAATTTCATTCCTTAACTGCTGATCACCCAGAAGGAACCATATCGGATGATGAAAGTTTGCAAATGCAGTTTGAACAGTGCAATCATCTTCAATCTGAGAAATATTGTGACTGTGAATGTAATCCCTTAAGATCTTATCTTTATACCACTTATCTTTTAAAAAGTTAGTGGCAGCACCATCATTAACAATCATTCTGATTCCTGCAATGATGACAGACCAGGCTTTCTCGAAATCACTGAATTTAATGCCCGCAGGGTATGGTTTTTTGCATTCTGATATATGTGCACCCTGAAGATACTTGCTTCTAACAAACTTGGCCTAGAGTGAATTGCTTTGCAGAGACAGCCATATGTGCTTAACATAAAAGCACATCTGAGAATCTAGAAGGCTTCGGATGCCAAGTCCTCCTTCCTCAAAAGGATTGCATATCTTGTCCCAAGAGACCCAGTGTTTCCTGTGATCAGTTTCAAAACCCTGCTATAGAAAGTTGGAGCAGATTTGACCAATTTGCTTGAGGATAGTGTGTGGAATTGAAGCAGCACTTGCTGAATAAATTGGTATTGATGCCAATACTGCCCAAATCAATACTAGTCTGCCTGCCTGGGAAAGTAACCTGCTCTGCCAGCCAGCCAGCTTGGCAGTAACCTTATCCAGAAGAAATTTGAAGTGGGGGACTTTAACTCTGCCTTTGAACAGGGGTATACCCAGATACTTAATACTACCATATTTATTTTTATAACCAGATAGTTGACATATGCGCTCAATCGAGCAATGGGGCATCTATTTTGCCACCAGGAAGCAGCTTTTATTTGCATTGATCTACTGACTGGAAGAAAGTTCATATCTTTCCAGAAACTGAAGAAGATGTTTAATAGATGAGGCCCCACCATTCATAAAAATAATGGAATCATCAGCATATAGTATATGAGAAATGGGATGAACCCCTCGTGGAAGGTGAAAATACTTGCAATGACCAGAAACAAATAATTGACTTAAACCCCTGCTTAGCACTTCCTCAGCAAGAATAAAAAGAGCAGGAGCTAACGTATCCCCATGTTTGACACCTCTTGAGGATTTAAAAAAACCATGGATATGACCATTAAAGGAGATAGAGAACCAACAGTTGGTCAACACTTGGGCAATAAGAGAGGTGAATCTATTAGAGAACCCAATGGTTTTTAATAACTTGAGGAGAAAATCCCACTCTAGGCGATCATATGCCTTAGCCATATCTAACTTGAGAAGCATATTATGGCCTCTAACCTGCCTATCAATCTCCATGAACATTTCCTTGGCCAGCAAAAAATTATCAGTTATTTGTCTACCACTAACAAAACCACTTTGCTCATTGGGTATGATGAGAGGCAATATGGGACGCAGCCGATCATAGATAATCTTTGATACAATCTTATATGTAAAGTTGCATAGATTGGTGGGTCTAAAATCAGCATAAGTAATGGGATTTTTCACATTCGGAATCAAACATATAATAGTAGATGTGGCACTCCGAGGAAAACCCCAACCCTGGAAAAAACTCTGCACAGCCCTGATTACATCTTCATTAACAATATCCCAGCAATGGGTGAAGAAACCACCAGTGAATCCATCTGGCCCAGGGGAGCTATTGCCTGATAATGAGAAAATTGCAGATTTAATTTCTTCAGCCGAGGGAATGGAGCAAAGTGCTTTGTTCTGGTCTTCAGATATTAACCGAGGAATTACTGAAAAAAGAGATTCCTCAATACAGTGGTCTCCAGAAGAGAGGGGAGCTTTAAAATGTTCAACAGCACCATTAGATAGAATATCCTGATCTTCCACCCAGCAGTCATTTACTTTGAGTTTTTGAATAAAGCTCCTCTGCCTTTTAACTTTGGTATAATGATGGAAGAACTGTGTATTCCTATCTCCACTAGTAAGCCATTGAACTCTAGACTTTTGATGCCAAAATATTTCTTCTCTATACAGAATATTGTGCATCTCAGCATTGGCATTCTGTAGTTTAATTCGGTTTTCCACACTTGGGTTAGCATCATATGAAGCTTGGGCTTGTTCAACATGACTTTCAACTCTAACTTTGGTCTGATTAATGTTGCCAAAGACCTCTTTGTTCCATATCCTTAAAGCAGCCTTAAGCTAAGTGAGTTTCTTTTGGAGGGATTGAAATGGATGAATCTCCTCATTGCTGTTTTTGCACCACTGTAGTTTCACAAAATCCATAAATCCCTCATGCGTATGCCATATGTGCTGATATAAGAATCTCCCTGGAGAAGAATGAGCATTATTCATGTGTAGAAGAAGAGGGGCATGGTCTGAAGGCCCTCTCATCAAATGTCTAACAGACATATTATTACTAAGTTGCAGCCAATGAGTATTGTATAGAACCCTATCCAAGCGAGCTATAATATGAGAAAGCCCAGTTTGATTATTAGTCCAAGTATGTGTGGAACCTGAATAACCAACATCAATCAAACCAGTGGCCGACATAAAGCCTTGAAAATCTGTCATGGCAGTCATAGAGGAAAAGGAGCCTCCTATCTTTTCTTCAGGAGAGGCTATACTATTAAAATCACCTCCCACTATCCATGGGATAGACACCCCATAACTAAATTCCATAAGAGAATCGAACATTTCCCTTCGAGAACTTTTGGAGCATGGAGCATATATAACAGTAAGGAACAAAGTTGCTGAATTATTCTCCTTAAGGGCAATAGTCATATATTGTGAATGGAGTTCTATGATATCTAGACATAAACTGGGCTTATGAAACAGCCAGATTTTAGAAGAATCACCATTATTACCACTAAGGAAATAAAGATTTATGCGCTGTGCTACTCCCTGTGCTCGACTCGTATTTGGAGAGGGGGATTTCCGCAGCCCACCACAAAGGCAGCCCAACAAGACCCACAAGGTCCAACCAGGCGATCCCACCCGAGTGATAGCCCACCGGGCCCACTTAGGGAAGAAAAGCCCAATAAATAAGACTCGAGGAACTAACTCTTCCCGGCGGCCTTCTAGGCTTGGAGGGCCCGAGACAACGGTCAGGTCCCAAGGAAGGTACGGCCTAAAGCCCTCTCCCCGTCCGAGAGAGATAGGCTCCAGCCGACCTATCCGACCCCACCTTCGCCGGGTCATACCTATCGCTCGGGCAAGAGCTCGCATCCCCGAAGCTCGGTAAGGCCGGTTGATTACTCCGCAGGTGCAGCCGTTCAGAGTCCTCCGCCAGCGGGAGAGTCAGGGGAGCCGCCGGACTCCAAGGGGATAACGTTCCCACGATCAGGCCATGAAAGCCCCCGTTAAAGACGTAACTCCTGCCGGGAACCCCTCAGCTTACAGGACTCCTGAAGGCGGCGCACTATTTAAGCAAGGGATACCCTCCGGAAGAATGTAAGATGAACAAGGCATTCACACACCCTAAGCTCCTGAGCATGACTCGCTTCACCCTTTGGTGGAGAGGATTCACGCGCATCAGCTCTCTCCTCCCCCCATTATCGCTTCCACCATAGCTCCACTGACTTAGCCATCGGAGGGTTTTGCCCCAGGGAGATCCCCTGGGCCCTCTGATACGTTTCCCTCTCTTGCAGATTCATCTTCTGGTGATCCATAGCCCGCTGAGGATCCAGCGCGAGATCTCGCCTCTTCATCTGGCGCCGTCTGTGGGAAACGCACGAAGAGCCGAGATGGTGAGAAGAAGCTCAGGGAGGAGATCCGCCGGTGGGGCAGGTAAGGCGGTGGCGGCGGCGGGAGGCGCCCCCTCTAGGGTCTCACAGAGCCCCACCCCACCCCCCCCTCCAACGCCAGCATCCCCACCAACAGGCCACCACCCCCCTGGCGGAGACAGGGGCACCCCTCGACGGTGGCGCCAACGCCTTCCAGGCCCTCAACGAAAAGATGGACGTCCGCGTGGAGCTCATGAGGGCCCAGGCGGCTAGGGACGCAAGGTCCCACGCCCCGTCAGGAAGTCCCCCTCGAAGGAGTGTGACGCAGCACACCGCCGGAGGCCGCTTCACCCTCCGCGGCCGACAGCTTCTCCGCAACGACGTCGGAGGACCCTCGCATGCTCCGCCTGCGGAGCAAGAGGCTTCCTCCACGCCGAGGAAAGGGAAACAGGGGGCGAGGCCGCCGCGCCCGGGCACTAGTGCCCCGAGAGACCACCAAGACGCCCCCCCAGCCCCACGGTGCGACTGCAGCCAGAGCTGTCCCTCCGGCTGCGAGATTTCGAGAGACGGTTCGCAGAGCATGAGCGCGCCCTCCGTGCCCTGCAGAAGACCTCTCTCCCGGAGGACGAGGAGAAATCCCCTTTCTCCGAGTACATCTTGAAGGCAGAGGTCTCTCCCAGAGCCTCCATTCCGACCTTCAAGCTCTACGACGGCCAGGGCGACCCAGCCGACCACTACGATAGCTTCGACGCCCTGGTGACTCTTCATGGAACGCCGGATCCCATCAAATGCCGAGCCTTCGCGGCCACCCTGGTCCAAGGTGCTCAGGCATGGTTCCGGGCCCTCGCCCCTGGGTCCATCCGAGACTTCAGGCAATTTGGGCGAATTTTCAAGGAGAGTTTCGCCGGTAGCGCCCCCCCAAGGTCAGTAGCGGGGCTCCTGGCTCTCAAACAGGTGCAAGGGGAGAGGCTCCGGACTTACGTCCACCGATTTAAATCGGAAGCCCTCAGGATCCCCCACCTGGATGTGGCCTCAGCCACAACCGCACTGACCGGGGGCACCCGGGACGAGAATCTCCGCTGCGAGCTTGTCCTCCACCCTCCCTCGACCCTTGCCGAGCTAGTGACTCTGGCACTGCGCCACGCCGAGTGCGAAGAAGTACTCAGCGCCTGCCGAGACGCAACCGGCTCGGGTCGGGAGGGGGACAAGAAGCGGACCTCCGAGCCAAACCCTGGCTTGGGTAAGAAGCGCGATCGAGAAGGAGAGCGCAAGAGAAAGTACGAGCGGTACACCCCCTTGACCGCGCCAGTCTACGAGATCTATGAAGACATCAAAGACTCGGGACTTCTCCGCCAGCCCGAGCCAATGAGGTCGAAAAATCGCAAGCGGGACAAGCATTGCCTGTTCCACGGTGATCACGGGCACCACACCGGAGATTGCCATCAGCTCCAGGACGAGATCGAGCGCCTCATCCGTCTGGGGCACCTAGCCCGGTTCACGATCGGGCACAAAGAAGATCGAGACGCCGCAGAGGAGATCGACAACGCCCCTCGAGGGGTTCACATCAACGTCATCTCCGGAGGAGCGGCATCGGGCGACGACACCAGCCGAGGGAGGAAACGTCATGCCGAGCGAGCCAACCGAGCCTTAGAGCCCCCCAGAGGCCCGTCGATGGAGCCCCAGGTCATAGTCTTCTCCGACCAAGACCTGGAAGGGCTGAGCACCCCGCATGACGATGCCCTCGTTATCTCGGCCACGATAAATCACTGTAATGTAGACAGGATTTTGGTTGATAATGGGAGCACCCCCGATGTATTATCTTATGACTGTTTTCTCAAGATGGGGGAAGACCCATCCAAGCTTCGCCCGATCCGAACGCCCCTTTGCGGGTTTAATGGCCTGGCCACCTACCCCGAGGGAGCCCTAAGCCTGCCGGTCACTATCGGCACCCCACCCAAAACCGTTACGGTCATAGTGGACTTCATAGTGATTAAAGGTATGATAGCGTACAACGCCATTTTCGGCCGAAAAATTCTCAGCCGAATAAAGGCCGTACCATCTACCTATCACCAAAAAATGAAGTTTCCCACCAAAAATGGGTTAGGGGAAGTCCGAGGTAACCAGGCCACGGCTAGAAGGTGCTACAATATCTCGGTAGAAGCCTCAAGGCCGGACGGGAAGGATAAGGGCCCCAGGGGAGTCGAAGGGAAAGCCGTGACCACCGAGCCCGTGGCGAGTTATTAACGGTATTCCTGAACGACGACCCGGCCCTAGGAGTAAGGATCGGCGCCGACCTACCACCAAAGGAACAGCAGCAATACAAGGAGTTTCTTTCTGAGTACGTTCGGGTCTTTGCTTGGTCCGATGATCAACTCCCTGGTATACCAGAGGAGACTGTGACGCACAAGCTCAACCTCGATACCACCGTGAGACCCGTACAGCAGCGGAGAAGGAAGCATGCGCCCGAGAAACAGGCGATCATCAAGGCGCAGGTCACCAAGGGACAAGAAACTGGTCTTTTCAGACCGGTCCTGTACCCAACGTGGCTAGCCAACGTCGTCCTGGTGCCGAAGACTACAGGCAAGTGGCGAATGTGCGTAGACTTCACCGATCTGAATAAGGCCACCCCCAAGGACTGCTATCCGCTACCGAGCATCGACCAATTGGTTGACTCAACCTCGGGCAACGAGATACTCAGTTTCCTGGATGCCTATTCGGGTTATCATCAGATCCGAATGAACCCTGAAGATGTCGAGAGGACCGCCTTCATCACCGACTACGGCGTGTACTGCTACACCCGGATGCCCTTCGGATTGAAGAATGCTGGAGCCACATACCAGCGACTGGTCAACCATATGTTCGAGGGACAGTTAGGTCTGAACGTCGAGGCCTACATCGACGACATGCTCGTCAAGACCCCGAGGGCCCAAGACCACTTCACCGACCTCGCCGAGACTTTCGGCACCCTCCTGAAGTACTGCATGAAGCTCAACCCCGCCAAGTGCACCTTTGGAGTAAGATCCGGGAAGTTCTTGGGTTTCCTGGTCACTCAGCGAGGATCGAAGCCAACCCCGACAAGGTCCAGGCCATCCTGGACATGCGCCCGCCCACGTGCATTAAAGACGTCCAGCGTCTGACGGGGCGTGTCGCTGCTCTCAGTCGTTTCCTGTCCCGTGCGGCCGAACGATGCCTGCCCTTCTTCAAGCTGATGAGGGGGCCCAAGATAGCATCTGCTACGTTCGCATGGGATGGGGAATGCCAGACAGCGTTCGCCGAGCTCAAAGAGTTCTGGCTTCGCCCCCGGTGCTTTCCAAGCCCGTCCCGGGCGAGGTCTTGTTGCTCTATCTCTCGGCGACGCCATCAACGGTCAGCTCGGTCCTAGTCAGGAATGACTCGGGAATCGAGAGGCCGGTCTACTACACCAGCAAGGTGCTCAACGAGGCCGAGCGGAGGTACCCCGCAACCGAGAAACTCGTGCTAGCGTTGGTTACCTCCGCAAAGCGCCTCCGACCCTACTTCCAGGGGCATCCCATCACCGTGCTAACCGGCGAGCCACTGAAGAAGATTCTGGCCCATCCCGAAGCCTCGGGGCGACTCGTCAAATGGGCCATCATGCTCGGGGCCTACGACATCTCGTACCGGCCGCGATCAGCTATCAAAGGACAAGCGCTCGCCGACTTCATCGCCGAGAGCACCGTTCCGGTCGAGGACAGGCCTCCGACAGCAACCGGGCCAACCTGGGAGCTGTTCGTCGATGGATCGTCCAACTCGATCGGCAGCGGCGCAGGGATCCTCCTAAAGTCCCCCGAAGGAATAGAGTTGCAATACGCCCTAAAGTTCAACTTTCTGGCGTCCAACAATGCTTCCGAGTACGAGGCCCTTATCTCGGGAGCCCGCATGGCCCGACGGTTGGGGGCCGAGCGAGTCAGGATCCACACCGACTCCCAGCTAGTTGCAAGCCAGGTCAATGGCGAGTACGAAGCTCGGGAGGTACCTATGATCAAATACCTACAGTTGGTCCGGAGCCTGGCCCAGCAGTTCGAGGAGTTCGAGGTAGTCCGAATAGCTCGGAGCAAAACTCTCGGGCGGACGCCCTCTCCCGACTGGCCTCCTCCCTAGACCCGGAAGGTACACGATCGGTCCTCCTAGAAGAGCTAGAGCGCCCGAGCATAGACTCGGAGCTCCTCGCCATTGACTCGGCCACTCCCGGCGACTGGCGCTCCCCCTACCTGTCCTGGCTACGGGACTCCCGGGAGCCCTCCGACCCTCGGGAAGCCCGCCGAATGAAGTACCAAGCTCGGCGCTTCGTCATCCTCGACAACGCTCTCTACCGAAGATCATTCTCCGGGCCCCTTCTGAAGTGTCTCGGTCCCGACGAAGCAAGCCAAGCTGTTGAAGAGATTCATCAAGGCCTGTGCGGAGCACATTCAGGAGGTCGGTCGCTGGCCAGAATCCTGCTAAGGCAGGGGTACTGGTGGCCGACCCTACAGCGTGACTGCACGGCTTACGCACAACATTGCGACCGTTGCCAGCGGTTCGACCATTTGGTCCATCAGGCGGCCACGGAACTTATCACCCTTACCGAGCCCTACCCTTTCGCTCGGTGGGTGATCGACATCCTTGGGCCATTCCCAACGGCTCAATCCCAGAAGAAGTTCATCATCGTCGCCATCGACTACTTCACCAAGTGGATCGAGGCTGAAGCAACAGCAAGGATCACCGAGACAGTCGTCTGGGGTTTCGTATGGAAATCGATCATCTGTCGCTTTGGCATCCCCCGAGTGATAGTGAGCGATAACGGGTGGTAATTCGACTCTCGGTACTTCCGAGACAGATGCGCCGACCTAAATATCCGCAACCACTTCACTTCGGTCGCCCACCCTCAGGCCAACGGGCTGGTTGAAAATGCCAACAAGACCATCTTGAAGGGCATAAAAACCAGACTCGGCAAGGCTAAGGGTAGCTGGCTCGAGGAACTACCTAGCGTACTATGGTCGCACCGAACGACCCCCAGGACGGCAACCGGTGAGACCCCTTTTCAGCTGGTATATGGCACCGAAGCCGTCGTTCCGTTAGAGATCGCCAATCCGTCTCTCCGAGTGATCAGCTTTTCGCCCGAGGCAAACGAGCAGAAGTTACTCGAGAACCTCGACCTGGCAGACGAACTCCGAGAGATCGCGAACGTCCGAGCTACGGAATACCAGCGCCGCCTCACTCGGTACTACAACACCAAGGTCCGAGGCAGACAATTCCGACCAGGGGACTTCGTCCTCAGGAAGACCGAAGCGTCTCGACCACTGGAGGCGGCGGGCAAGCTATCCCCCAACTGGGAAGGCCCCTACCGAGTGATCGAGACGCTCGGGAAAGGTGCGTACAGGTTAGCCACAATGGAAGGGGAACCCATTCCCCGGACATGGAACGCAACCACACTACGCAGATTTTATTTCTGAAAACTGTATCAACAAATCGGGTAAAATAAACCCCCTTTTTGCATTCATTCAAGATAATTGTTGGCACATCAGAAAGGCAACTGCCAATACATTACATAGTGAAAAGCAAAAATCCATCTAGCACCATGGCAAACGGCCATCGCCCGGCCGACCCGGTCTTGACCTCTCGCATCCAGCCACTGACTCTGCCTCGCGTAGAAACTGGCTCGGACAAGAGATGGTCGACCCAGTTGGCTCGGGTGGACCGTGACAAGGGTGACAGAGGGACAGCAAGGAGAAGGCCACCTTTCACGCGAGGAAGGCTACCTTCCAAGTTGGCAACAACCTGGAAAAAGGAGCGCCGTGAAGGTCTCCTCTCTGCCAATCCACCAACCTCTTGGAGGTGAACAGAAAGCAAGCAGCCCCCGAAGAGTGAAAGAAATGAAGAACAAAAGAGAGAGAAAGAGGCTGCGGACAGGGGTGAGGAGGGAGCTGGAGCCGCCTCCTCCCCTCCCACGGAGGGGAATGGCGGCCGGCATCCCTAACTCCCCCATCCGCCCTCCATCTCGGCGTCCGCCCGGAAGCCTCGTCGGAGCCAAGAGGAGGCAAACGGCGTGCCCCCGCACGTCGAAGCCCTCTCCAGATCCGCGCGGCGACCGTCGGACCCGTCTCATGCACGCACGGCGACCGTGGGACCCGACCGATACTCCAGGACAGCTGGAACCGGCCGCTCCCCGTCGTCTGCGGCGTCATCTTCTGAGGGCCCTCCATGCTCCGATCGCGGTGGCGCAACGCAGAGCGAGACGAGGGAAATAAGAGCAGACCGCCGGCGAGAGTCCTAAGTGTTAAGAGGGAAGGAGCACCCTTCGGTCCTTTTTATAGGCCAAGGGAGGCCACGCGCCTTAAATAACTCCCCCCTCGAAAACACGCTATAGGACCTCCCTTGGAAGGTCACCTCCAACTCCTCGGTCCCCCGCCCTAGCGGGATTCGCGAAGCGCCTCGACTTCAAGGGCATGGTGGAACGAAAGGACGCCCCGCCAGAAGCCTCCCGAATCGGCATGCGAAAACGGCGCAAAGAATATCGGCACTTTCCAACTGCCCCCGATACGCCAGCCAAATCACCGCAAAGATAGCGATCAAACAAAGTAAGTCATTTATTGCCTCCCATAAAGAAGTCCTCTTACAGAAGGAAAAATAGACAAAAAGGGGAAGGGGCAAAATAAAGCAAAATACATCAGGCCTCGGGCCCACTTTGAAGCTTAGGAACAGCAGTAGGGGACGTGTCACCCCCGGTACCTTCGGTGACGGCCGGCCCGGACACTGACCTCGCCTGTGTGAGAACTGTCCCGGTCGTGAGCCCTCCCGGAGCCTCTGGAGTTGGTGACCCCGCTGGAGGTGACTCCTCCGGTTCTTCCCCGGCCGAAGATGAGGAGCTAGAAACTGACTCATCCGAGTCATAACTCTGGCCATAGGGAAAATCACCCCCGGCAAGGTGCTCATTGGCATAGCTCATCGCCCGGCGATAGCCCTGCCTGAATCCCTTTCGAGCACCCCGGCGGAGCGCTACCTCGTAGTAGGGTAGGGTAGCTTCAATCAGGTCGGCCGAGTAAGCTTCCGAGCCTTTGTAGCGCTCGATCGCCTCCGCCTTGACCTGCCCATCCCGAGCCCACTCCGCCTCGGCCGCACGCTCTTCCGCCCTCGCCAGACGCTCCTCTAGCTCGGTCATCCTCCGCTCGGCTTCGATCGTCCGACCCTCCGCCCGGGCTCGGTCCGCCTCGGCCTCAGCGCGAAGGCGCTCCGCGTCCTCCGCCCGATCCTGCAGCTCGGTACGCTCACGCTCCCAGAGGCCATCCAGCTTAATGTGACGCTAACGCTCATCTTCTAGACGTTTGCTCTTCCTCTCGAGCGATTCTTGGGCCCTTGCTAGCTGCTCGGCCAGCACCTCGGCTTCCTGTCGGCTCGACCGCGCCAACTCCCTGAATGCGAGGAACTCCCGATGGAGCCCCTCATGCTCCCCCTCGAGCCGGGCCAGTTTTCCCTCGCATCCACCAAGGGTCCAAGCAAGCCTCGACCGTTCCACTTCCGTCCGGGAGTGCGCCTCCGCCATCACGGCCGCTGTCCGAGCTATGACCAGGCCACCCTCCATCAGGACATCAAGGACCCCGGCGGGAGTGCTGCGCCTTTCTCCCCCCCTCGTCCTCTCGGCGATCGACCGGCAGAGCCGGTACAAGTCGCCCGAGATACCGAGCCTGACCAGAGGTTCCGGCAAAGGTGACTGCTCCACCCTGGGCACCCCGCCAGAAGACCCTGTTCGGGCAGCGAAGCTGACCACCCCGCGCGCCACGGTCGGTTGGGGTTGCAACGCCTCCCCAGGCGAACCCCCACCCTCGACCGGCGCCGCGTGATCAACCGCACCAGAAACTACCGGCACTTGGGGTTGCGACGCCCTCGCGGGCGAACCCCCATCCACGCCGACCAATCCCTCGGTCCCAGCTCCGGCCACACCGGCACCGGCCCCCTCTGCCCCCACAGAGGGGAGAGCCGACCCATCACCTCCCTCTGTGGGGCCCCTGGTCTCCTCGGCCCCCTCTCGCCCGGCGGATGGGAGAGCCAGCCCGGAGGGGTCGGCCCCATCCTGCCCCCGAGGGGGGAGCGCCGCCGAGCCAGAATCGCCCCCGACGGCGGTAGGAAAGCCGGCTTTCTTGGCCCTTTTCCTGGCCTTCACGACCTCCCGCAACTTCCCCGCCAGGGGATCCTTGCGCTTCAGGCCGGTCGATCGAGAAGTCCCCTCGGGGGCTGCCCCCTTGCCCTTATCTCGGGCATGGACGCGACCCACCGAGGCATCAGGCTCATCGGCTGTCAAGTCATCTCCCAGATCGATGACCTCAGCCGTCTCCTCCAGAGGTTCCCGCCTCACGTCTGCAACAAGAAGAAGCCCCGGTCAGGAGGAGGAAAAGAGCTACCACCCCCGAAAAAGAGCCTCAAGAGCTGTACCTGTCGATGTCAACCGCGAGAGAAGACACCGTTCGATGTTCTCTGGCGTCACCAGCTCCTCGGTCGATTGACGGTTCTCCAGCAGACGGGCAGCCTGCTGCTCCACGTGGGGAGGGAACTCCTCCTGGCGAGGGGGCAGATTCGGGTGAAAGTTGGGCGAGGCCTGACATCTCCAGATCTCGTCCGTCGCCACCGCCTTCACCCAGAAGAATTGGGTCTTCCACCCCTTGTGCGAGGAGTCCTTCGCCGCAAGTGAGATGCAGCTCCTATTCCTCCGCGCCTGGATGAAGTAGAAGCCTTTCCCCGCCGACGGGTGCGCTTTCAACTCAAAAAAGAAGTGGAAGAGGTCCAAAGAAGGAAAAATGTCGTGCTGACGACAAGGAATCCCGAAGGCCGAAAGAAGAAGATATGAGTTAGCCACCAACTGAATAGGCGCCAACCGGAAAAAATTAAGTAGCTGCAGTACAGAAGGATCGAAAGGAAGACGAAATCCACCCTTCCAAGCCAGAAGGAAGGTGCAAATGTGCTCATCGCGATCATCCAGACTCGTCTCGTACGAAGTGGCGGCAGCAAAGCTGTATCTGAGAGGTAGGCGGAAACGATGCTCCAGCCTCCGCACCTCCGCTTCCCCCAACTCACTACAGTTGGGGACGGGTTCCCGCCTCACCGGCACAAAGTCCGGGCTCTGATCCACCATCAAGTCGAGAGAAGATCCCTCGTACGAGCTTGAAGACTCCGGGGGAGAGGGAAGTGGCCAGACCGCCTCTCCGGTTATCCTCACCAACTCCTCGAACGCCGACGCAAGGCTCCGCATCTCCGTCGTGCTCTCACGACACATCAAGAAGCAAGGAAAGCCTAAAACCCTGGAAGCCTAGAACGATGAACAGCGCCCCCTAAAAACCCCTGAGGGTGGCGGGGCGCCGTTCCGTGCTTCGAGAAAAAGGGGGGCCCCTTCGCTTCGAATCCGTCAGGATCATCATTACGGGCCTCGGCGACCGCTATAAGCGGCTCCATAATGCCAACGAAATTCCACCCACCTGAGCCACGCCGGTCCAAAGCCTCGAAAAACTACTCATCCGAGCCTCCTTGGCTCGGGAGTAGGAGGGGGACAAGTGGAGAGGGGGATTTCCGCAGCTCACCACAAAGGCAGCCCAACAAGACCCACAAGGTCCAACCAGGCGAGCCCACCCGAGTGATAGCCCACCGGGCCCACTTAGGGAAGAAAAGCCCAATAAATAAGACTCGAGGAACTAACTCTCCCCGGCGGCTTTCTAGGCTCAGAGGGCCCGAGACAATGGTCAGGTCCCAAGGAAGGTCCAGCCTAAAGCCCTCTCCTCGTCCGAGAGAGATAGGCTCCAGCTGACCTATCTGACCCCACCTTCGCCGGGCCATGCCTATCGCTCGGGCAAGAGCTAGCATCCCCGAAGCTCGGTAAGGCCGGTTGATTAATCCGCAGGTGCAGCCGTTCAGAGTCCTCCGCCAGCGGGAGAGTCAGGGGAGCCGCCGGACTCCAAGGGGATAACGTTCCCACGATCAGGCCATGAAAGCCCCCGTTAAAGACGTAACTCCCGCCGGGAACCCCTCAGCTTACAGGACTCCTGAAGGCGGTGCACTATTTAAGCAAGGGATACCCTCCGGCAGAAGGTAAGATGAACAAGGCATTCACACACCCTAAGCTCCTGAGCACGACTCGCTTCACCCTTTGGTGGAGAGGATTCTCGCGCATCAGCTCTCTCCTCCCCCCATTATCGCTTCCACCATAGCTCCACTGACTTAGCCATCGGAGGGTTTTGCCCCAGGGAGATCCCCTGGGCCCTCTGATACTTTTCCCTCTCTTGCAGATTCATCTTCTGGTGATCCACAGCCCGCTCAGGATCCAGCGCGAGATCTCGCCTCTTCAATATTTATATGAGGTTCAGATATGGCAGCAATGCAAACATCATGAGCTTTGATATGTTGGGCTAAGATTCTCACAGTAGCCTTGTTGCCAATTCCTCTCACATTCCATATTAGCACTGAATTAAACATGATCAGAAGAAGAGTGTAAATTGGCAGCCAATACCTTAGCCTTGGCTCTAGTCAACCGAGCATCACTAAACAAAACTCCAGGCAAGACAGATATTTTGCTCTACTTCAAGTCTTGAGAATGATCTTTAGTATCATTAACTTGACATAACATTCTTGAATTCTCCATTGCAGATAATTTGGAAACATCTTCCAAATTGCTTGTATTAGTGATAATTGATTCTGTACCCGGGATTTCTTGGCACTGAGTATCCTTATTGATTTGATGGATTGAAGGAAGCTCATTCACTACAGCATTCTCCTCTTTCCGGAGTAGAATTGTGTCAACTGTTTTACAATTGTCATTTGCACAAACAGATAGTTGGGGGCCTGATAAATCCTGAGGATCAGGTGCAGGGTTATTGTCCTGAAGAACATTTTGACAACATTCCACTTCTGTAGACAGGTCTCCAACTCCAGAAATATATTTATCTTGTTCATTGATTTCCTCTTGATCAGAAACCTCACTAGTCTGGTTCAAAACAGAATATCTGTTAGGATCAGTAATTGTGGTCTTTGGATCTGTCAACTTAATCAATCTAGGCCTATACTCCTGTCGAGCAGTGTACTGTTTAACTGTAGGGAGTGCATTCCTCTCAGACTAATCACGTCTTAACCTTTTATTCTTTTTCTTTTTGCAATCAACTTCCATATGCCCAATCTTGTGACAATAGGAGCAAAGATATGGCACTCTGTGATAGTTGATTTTCTGCCAATAGCCTCCACTATCCATTCCGATCCAGATCCTTTCCTTTCTCCGAGCAGTAAGGTCGATCTCAACACAAACCAGAGCTTCAGATGTTTCTGTCATCGCAATTGTAGCATCATGGATGCGCAGCACAGGACCTACATTACCTGCAATTGAACAGATCATATCTTCCTGGTAGAAATTGACTGGAAGTGAAGGGAAACCAATCCACACCAGAACTACCGGTGGATCAGACTCAAAATCAAAATCGTGCGACCATCTGAAAAATCAGAACAGGAACCCCTTGATATACAGATTTTTCTAAAGGAGAATTCTAATGAAGTCCGCTTCGCAGCCCAGTCGAATCAGTATATGTCTGGCATTCATCCGACTGATAATGAAATCAGTACATAGATGAAGCCGCTGAGCAAGATAGGCTTTAATTTCTGGAATCGACGGTCGACCATACGAACACTTGGCAATTATAGCATTCTGCAACTGCATACATGAAGCTTTAATATCTTCCTGGGAGAAGAAAACTGCAGGTTCACCTTGATCAGTGTACGCTGGAGGCTTCACCGTGACAGCTATTCTTGTCCGAGGCTGGGTTTCCAAAAGTATTTGGGCATAAGACTTCCGTGGGGCGACCTCAGCATCAGCCTTACTAGCTTCAGCATTCTCCGGAAGAGAAGAGACCTCCCTTGCCACACCCTCCATGGTCAGCAAGGGGGGGCGCCGACAGGAACCAGGGGAGACGAAGGCGGGAAAAACCAGAGTCTCTCACTCTAGAAATATAGAGAGAGAAAAACTCATTGTTTGCATATTGATTGTTAGTTTTAGGCTAGAAATTGCATGCACTCCGGTGCACATAGGGCCATTTATATTTCATATCATAGTTGCATTTCCTACCTTGGTTTGTGAACCTCTCGTCTCCATATTCCTTGGGGCTGACTAGGTGACCACATCAGGGACCTCCATAAGTCCCCGCGAGCCATGGATTCCCACATGGACGCCGGGCCGGTTGTACCATTACCACACCGTGTCTAGGTTGCATAAGTGAGGGAGAGTTCACCCCTAGAGTTAACCAAGTCCCAAACGCCCTTCCTATTAGGAGCCTTGTTGGAGAGAATATCTAAATTCAAATCATTAAGGTTTTAAAGGATGAAACAAATAAAAATTGGTGCATCATTATAACTTGGTTGACTTTGAGTGCCGTTCATCCCTTTCTTTATCTTCATAAGTTTGGAGTCTTTTCTTTTTTTTAGTGTCTCATTTGTGTTTATTTGTGTTGTTTGTTTTGTGTCAAGGTATTCCATTGCAAGTGGAGTTGCTCTTGTCCATTAAATTCATCTTCTAGGAGCAATTCCTTCTTCACCTCTTATTCCAATCCTCTCTTCGAATCCACCATGTCTTCTTATGATCTGCCCCGTTCTCCTGAGGAATCCCTTCCTCAAGGTCTCTTGGAGGACCCACCTAGGGTCACCCAATTTCAATCAGGAGAAGGGATCATGCCTCCTCCATCTGCTATCTCCATGGAGGGCGCCCAGCCCTCCCTTGCATCCAACAATCCTACCGGCCAGATCTTGCAGATGATGGCCCAATTGGATCCGGCCCAACTTCAGACCATCTACCAGACCTTGCAGGGGTCCAATGCCCCATCTCCCACGATTGCACAAGGTCTATCCAATATCTTTGTCTCTGGACCCGGGGTTTCACCCATTCCAATTGATCTTACCCCGGTCCAGCCCAAGACCCTCCAGTTCTCCAATATAGAAGTGGGCCAGTCCTCTGGCTCGGCCCATCAAATTCTTGATAAAGGGAAGTTTGTTCTTCTCTCATTCACCTAGGCCGAGTCCTATAAGCCCATCCCTTCGGTGCCTCACATTCTTGTCGGCCCATCCGATTTTTCTCGCCCTCAGTAAGGGGCAGCCCCAGTCCATGCCAATTTAGGTCATCCTTTGGCCCAATATCCTTCTTATGGGCCTCCTCCTCCTTCAGTCTATCCTTCGGCTCCCCACTTTGATCCCACTCCTCTTGCTTTGCCTGCACCATCTCGGGAACAAGAGCTCCTTGATGAATGGGCCGCCATGCAACAACAACTTGACTTTCTTCAAAAGCGTGTTGGCCCTCAATCTTTGGCGGATGCTCCAGTTCCTAGCTTCCAAAACATCCGGTTCCCTCCCCAGTCCGAGCTCCCCACATACAGTAAATACGACGGGAATAGTAATCCCTTCATTCATGTGAGGGACTTTATGTATGAATCGACGTAGTTCCAATATGATGATCACCTTATGGCGTATTTATTCCGCCGGTCTCTAGATGGAGTTGCATTGGAGTGGTTCTATGCTCTACCACTCGAGGATGCCAAAAGCTTTAAAGTGGTGAAAAAAAAATTCATTCAGAGGTTTCAAGATCGAGTCGGCCCGGAGTATTCTTTTACGGACCTGGTGGCTGAGAAAATGAAAGCAGATGAAGATTTTGCCACCTATGCTGACAGGTGGAGACAGATGGCCGCCCGCGTGCCAGGTCACATTTCGGAGGAAGAGAAAGTCAAGTTGCTTATATCAAGTGCTACTCGCACCTTCCGTAACATCCTGGCCATGAATGACATTTCAAACATGCACCAACTATATAGCCGGGCAAGATTCATACAAACACAATTCAAGGACTCCCCCATCCACTCTCATTTTGAATCCCAAAAGCCCAAATATCACAAGAAGCCTCAAGGGGCTGTCACTGAGGGAATCCAAACAAATGAGTAGGTGCAAGCCGCTGCATTCCCTTTCTAATCTGTGCCATTCCACTTTTTACAAAACCCCCGCAATCCCGAATTCTCCACCCCACAGAATGCCCAACCCACTTTCTCTACTCCACAAAACTCTCACCCTACCTTCACCACTCCACAAAACACGTTCCCCGCTCCACAACAACCTCCACAACCTATGCAATATCATAATGTCCACCCACCCAACGGCTACACTAACAGTAACCGCCCGGCTCCGAAGAGGGCCCAATACCCTCCTTTGCCCGAGTCCCTCATGGGCATTTTCTCGGCTTTCATTTCAATTAATGCCATTCAACTTCCTCTGGAACGGCCTAATTGGAACCCGACCGTCGATCAGATAAAATATTGCATGTTCCATGGGCAGCCTAGCCATACTATTGAGGGCTATTTTCAATTCAGAGATTTGGTATATGACCTTCATGAAGGGAAGCGTATAGATTGGGCCGAGATGCACAAGGTCATCATGGAAATAAAAGGGAAGGGAAGGCAGCCACCGAGGCAGCAAGTGCAGCAGCAACAAGCACTGCCGCCACAGCAGCAGCTGCAGCAGCAACCACAGCCTGTTCAAGAATTGGGGATCCATTAAAACCCCAAGTCGAATCATCCTCCCGCTCCGTAACCACAACCCCTGGCACCGGCTTAGGTTAACCTCGTCCAACCCCCGACTCCCAACATCGGGTGGTCTTATGACGATGACGCATCGGTACAACGGCTCTTGGCCCTCCACCATAACCACCGTAGCCTTTCTCCCTCCATCATCCTCTCACTTAAGCATCAAACCCCGCATCCTCTGCATCCAATAAATCTCTCACTCTACCATCCGCTTCCCCCATTAACCCATCTATCCCTACTCCACCACCGTCTACATTCGCTACCACCACACCTTTAGTCAACCATTCACCCATCATCCTCCTTCCATCTACCTCTACCCCGTCACCGATACCTACACCAACCATCACCCCTCCTTCATCAAACCCCTCGCCCATCATCTCCACTACCCACATTACGCTTTCCCCCACGCCGCTCATTCACCCCACTGGGCCCGTTAAGCCGCTTATTTTGAGCCCATCTGACGCCGTGTCGGCTCACAACCTAGCCCTTCGGAGCAGGCGTTTGTTTCACAGAAATTATCCTTCCACTAGTGCACCCGCACCCAATCCCCAGTACTCTCAACAGGCTGTTGATTAAGAGGAGGCAGACCCGCTGCCCGAGACACAATATGATTTATTACATCACCTAGACAGAGTATTTGCAAAGATCTCCGTGCTGGAGTTGATAAAGAGATCCACCCTTCATCAAGATGCACTAAGAAATTTTTTATAGAAGATAATCGTAAATGAAGATATAGCAGTAGATAGCCTGCCGATGACCTTCGCTACAATCTCTAAGGGGCCGGCAATCACTTTTTCTGAAACTGAACTGGCACCACCCGAAGCAAGACAGATGCCGCTATGCATTTCCATAACTTTAAATAAAGTCAGCATAGATGCGGCACTGGTAGATACCGGGGCATCTATTAATGTCTGCCCTCTCAGCACCCTGAGAGCCTGCATATCAAAAGATCTATTAAGACCACCCCAACAACTATAGCAGCATACGACAACTCCCGAAGGGCATGTATTGGGGTGGTCACTATTAAGGCCGAGCTTAGGCCTCTCACCATGCTGATTGAATTTTATGTTCTGGACATCGATCCTATGTTCAAGGCTATTTTGGGTCATCCGTGGATAGACAACCTCAACACCGTACCATCTACTGCCTACCAATGTCTCAAATTCCCTTTCCAAGGGAGGGTGGTTAAGGCGAAAAGCATGTCCACGGTCCAGTCTATAAAGGCCGTTTCCGACAAGATCTTACCAACACTATGCCCTAGCAATCGGCCAGTTATTTCAGTGCTAGATTTGAACTTTCCATGGGCATATGCACCATGCAAGCCCGTCTCTACAACAGTGAATGTTAAAGTGAAGCCCCAGATTCGAGATTCCAAGGGGTGGGATATCATATTGAAATTGGGCTATCAACCGGGGAGAGGCCTCGGTGCACAGCTACAAGGGCGGACCAAGCCGGTCCCCAAAGGAAGAAAGATGAATAGGAGGGGCCTCAGCTGTCGAGAGTCTTCATTCTCAATTTTGGGTGATTATGGGCTCCTGACCTGGGACTACCGTCAACATTTTATCAAAGGCCCTGTCCAGCCCGACACATTAAAAGCACAGTCGAGTCAGACTAAGAAAGAAGAAGATGTAGCTCATATATTTGCCTGTCCACCATTGTTGGCCAAAGGGCTTGTTGATGATATGATTGATTATAGCCATGCATTTAAGAGGTTATTTTATGAAAAAGAAAGTCAGGATGTACGGCATGTATGTTGTCAGCCGAAGAATCCAACTTACCGTCCATGGGAAAAGGGGAGCTCACCCATCGTCATTACTTGGTCTCCCTCCGGTCTTATGTCTCTCTTCCAGGAGCTGGACTTTTTACACCGTTCACCTCCCATTATGATTGATCCGATGCTATTCCAAATCCCCACTGATTTCCTCATCATCAGAACCTGTGATTACTATCCTCCGATTGATCTGTCTACTCCATTCTTCTCCTCCTCTAATCCTTTTCTCGAATCTTCTGCCCCTCTAAGTACCCTCTTAGGCTTCCTCCTTCACTTTCCTCTCCCTCTTGCTACATGATCTCCATTGATCTCCAAAAAAACGTCAACTTTGAAATGGAGATTTCAGTGGAAGATTACGCAATCTTTTCTGCATCCTCCTCCCAGGGGCATGAGGCCCCTACTGCTTCCCTTCCACTAGGTCTTCTTTCTCCTAGGTCAAACGTAGGGTCCGTCGAGTCTAGGGAAGTAGAGTCTGTTAAGTCTAGAGAAGTAGGGTCCTGCTCTAGGTTGACCAACCCTTCCTCACGAGAGCCGCGCCCGCTTGCGTGTCATTCTAAATCCGTTCCTGATAGGTTCCTGCAAGGTCTAGCTCAGCGTTGTCATGCTCTTCTGAAGTGCCGAAGTTCATCGCTACGGTGATTATGATAGAAGAAGATGAGGGGCAAGAAGGGGTGTGGAGCGACGGCAGATTAGGTGTTTATGAAATCATGGATGAAAAGGACTCGGTGGATCCCAAGGACATCGACGTAGATGACACTGCTGATTTGTATGCTTATGGTTTAAAGAGATTTGATGAGCCATCGTCAGCAGTGGATGAACCTACAAAGGAAATAAATCTGGGAACTGAAGAAGACCCCATGCCCATCATTATTGCTGCTAATCTCCCTTCAGCAGCTGAAGAAGATTTAATCAGGGTTCTAAGGGAGTATAGCGATTCTTTCGCCTGGTCTTACGAGGACATGTCGGGTCTTGACCCCTCTTTGGTGGAACATCGACTCGTACTTAAACTAGGGGCAACACCCGTGAAACAAAGATCAAGAAGATTTCACCCCCACATGGCCTTAAGGATTAAGGAAGAGGTCGATAAATTATACAAGGCCAAGTTCATCAGAGGTGTCTTATGTCCTCAGTGGGTGGCAAATATAGTCCCCATCATTAAGAAGGATGGAGAGGTGCGCATTTGCATTGATTTCAGGGATCTTAACAAAGCATGTCCCAAGGATGATTTCCTACTGCCTCACATAGATGTCTTGGTGGACAACACCGCCGGGTACGAAGCATTGTCATTCATGGATGGTTATTCAGGCTACAACCAAATCCGTCTCACTCCCGAAGATCAAGAGAAAATCTCCTTCACCATGCTTTGGGGTACGTATTGCTATATAGTCATGCCGTTTGGTTTGAAGAATGCGGGTGCCACTTATCAAAGGGCGATGATGGCTATATTCCACAATATGATGCATGTCTATATGGAAGCTTACGTGGATGACATCTTGGTGAAGTCGAGGACTAAAGAAGAACACCCCGCCATTCTAGCTAAGGTGCTCCAGAGATCTAGGGAGTACCAGTTAAAAATGAATCCTAAGAAATGTGTTTTTGGAGTCTCTTCAGGGAAATTGTTAGGCTTTATAGTTAGCAAACGAGGAATTCAAATCGATCCTAACAAAGCAAAGGCCGTCATGGAAATGCCTCCGCCTAAGAATATCACGGAACTTCAAGGACTGATGGTATATTACAATTCATTAGAAGATTCATATCTCAGCATCCTCAGAGGTGCCGACTATTTTATGAATTGCTAAAGGCGGGGATCAAATTTGAATGAAATCAATACTGTCAAAAGGCCAATGAGGACCTTAAGGAATATCTGACCAATCCCCCGGTTTTGTAACCTCATGTCCCTGGGAAACCCCTAATTCTATACATTTCTATCATCGAGGACTCCTTAGGGGCGGTCTTAGCACAGGTAGATGACAAAGGCAAAGAGCGGGTAGCTTATTACCTCTCTAGGTTATTTAACCCGGCGGAGGCCAAATACACTACCATGGAGAAAACTTATGCTGCCTTAGTGTGGGTAGCTCAAAAACTAAAACACTATTTTCTAGCCCACCTGGTTAGGCTGATCTCTAGAATGGATCCGATCTGCTATCTCTTAGAAAAGTCAGTCTTTTCTAGTAGGTTAGCTCGCTGGCAGAGCTTGTGGAACGCGCTTTTAGTTTTTTTTATATGGATTTGTTATTTATTGATTTATTGGCGTGCCAGTCACCGGGGTGACAATTTTATTATGCGCTCGATCTGACTTTTAATCAGTCGATTGTGAAGTCTGAGTCGGGACCTGAAGTCCGTCATACCATAAAGGCTATGACGTTAATTACGCCCTTCCTAAGAAGGACAACCCTTGATTAAACGCTAAAAATAGGAGGAAGGTAGCGGCAAAAATAAGACTCAAACGAGAGAGAGAGTTGGTTCATCAGCAGGGCGTTAAATGGCCTGGGTGAAGCAAGGATACATCAAATGCGGAGCAAATCCGGCGGCATGTCCCCATTACCTTGGACTATGCCAGATGGGGATAGGAAACCACCCATGCAGTGGCAGGATGGGATCCGTAAAAGATCGGGTATATCTAACCCGAAATCCGGATAAGGATCGGTGCGACATGACACACCCTATGCAGGCGCGATGTCTTATTGATATCCCCCTTCGGAAGACCATCGGAGAACATGCAAGGGCAGAACTCCGTGGGCCAGCGAGGTTAGGAGAGAATACCATGATCACTCAAGGTGATGTGAATGAATTTTGGTAGCATATCCCCTTTATCCTGGATTATTCCCAGAGGAGATAAGCCATCATCCACGGGATGCCGGGATGAAAGTCGGAAAAGAAGGGGGCACCAGGCCCGGGGCCATCGCCCACATCCATAGCATCGATTGATGTTCCTTCGGAACCCGTCGGAGCACATGTAGTGGCATGGCCCTTTAGGTCCATAAGGTTATAAAGAAATCCAGATCGGAACAGAACAATGTAGGGGAGGTCCTCCCCATTGATTTATTTCCTGAGGGATGCCAAATGCTCTCTGTATATTCCTCGGGTGGGTACAACATGGGGATCAAGGTTCAGACCAAGAAGAAAGAGGTTCTCGGCGTGAGGGTTCAGAAATATGGCATGGCTTCTCGGCGCGGGCTGAAGGGAGTTCCCGGCGCGCCACGAAGGGGGCTCTCGGCATGTGCTGAAGGGGGGGAAGATGAGGATCTCGGCGTGAGAGTTCCCGGCGCGCCGAGGGCCGCGCCGGAAACTATTCACGGCGCCGGGAGAGTTTGGTGCCGAGAAGGTGCTGGGCTTGAGTGCTGTGAGGACTTATGGGGTTTTACGGTGCTCTATTCTAGGGATTTTTCTCAGGATTCAGACAGTGGCTGGGGAATGGATTCAGGAGGCAAGTGAGGAAAGAGCCAGCGGCCTACCAGGTTGACAGCAGAGGGGTCACAGATGAAAGGGGTTCGAGGGATCAGAGTCACCGGGCCTTCGAGCTCTCAGGAACAGGCTTCACGCCATCAGTATTGCCGACCATCCAGGAGATCGAGAGACGACAACCTCTGATCCCTGCAATGGCCCTAGTGGCTTGAGAAATTTGAGAAGAAAATCACGGACTCCGCGACGTTTAAATCATCGATGACATTGAGGGAGAGAGGGGGGAAACAAGGCCCAAAAATCCACAATGAGGATTGGGGCTTTGTTGGCTCCGTCCCATCTTAAACAGGCATGCGTATAAACACAAGGGATTATCAGAGTCCTAAGCATTCGAGCAATCAATGTATGCAGGGGACGACAGATACCCTGAGAGAGAGAGATAGAGAGGACAAAGCCCAGGGATCCATAGAGGTGAGGATCGGGGCTCTGTACCAACTCCCCCGGGGCTGCGAGAGAGGCAAGCAGCAGGGAGTACCTATCAGCCGCCAGGACTACCGACAGACACCTGAAATCATGGACTCATCGATCAAAATCCGCAACCGAAATGATAGCTACCACGATCATCAGAGAGGGGTGAGAGAAAGAAACTCAAGCTTCTACTCATTCCACCATCTTTATTATTCATACTTCATTGGCTACAGCGAGATAACTCGGACGATAGTCGAAAGGGGACTTTGAACATCCTTCGAGTAGATGAAATCCCACATACAAGGGTAGAAAGAATACATGAGAGAAGAAAAGAAAACCCATTCGGAATAGCAGGAGGATGGGGGAGGGCGGAGCATTGACTCCTCTCCCTCCCCGAGCACCCCACCTTCTCCTTCTCTCGAGCTTCGCAGCAGCTTCTTCACTCGCTCCCTTTTCTTTCTCTTTTTTTCTATCTGTTTTCTAGATGAGGTTTCTTCTTTTTTTTTTCTCTCGAGAGGAAGGGGGGTTTTTATAAGCAGAGTGCTCTCCTCCCTCCGTATGGGTCTCTCGGTGTGCACATATCAGGTTCTCGGCGTGCATCTTGCGAAGGCTCCCAGCACGCATATTGCGAAGGCTCCCGGCGCAAAGGCTTCTCGGCGCCAGTTTTGGGCCGTGGTGAAGGGCTTTCGGCGCCATGGCCCATTTAGGCCCCCGACTCCTTTTCTTATTGCTCTACTTCTTTTTATCACTAGGCTTCAGGGGCGCCTAATCTATCTTTTCATTTGTCAGTCCTTCGAATCCGCCAGAACGGGTGAAGGTCTTTTTAGTTGATGGGTTGACATAATCTTATCAGAATACCTCTGGAGTTTTCATCAGTCGATAGACTGCGATTCTTATCAGTATTGCCATCTGGGGGATGACAACACCGGACATCAGCTTGGCCGGGGAGGACCTCAGCCGGGTGGTAGCTTTAATGACGAATCTTCCATAATCCTGGTTTTGTAGCAATCTCTGGGATCTTCATCTCTCACTCAATCTTCCATTATGTCTCATTTCCATTCTCTGTTATATTTTAGGTGTCAACACTCGCTGGCAGAGCTTCCTCTCTCAGTTCGATATCACATTTGTTGTTCAGAAGATGATCAAAGGATATGACATCCCTGATCATCTTGCCCATCTTCCTATCCCCTGCACAAACTCTATTCAAGATGATTTCCATGATGAGCATCTCTCTAATCTTACCCCTCATCCCTTCTGGTCTCTGCACTTCGATGGTGCGCTCAACTCTCAAGGCCGAGGGATAGGTGCCGTTCTGCTCACTCCAAAAGGGGTGACGATTCCTTTTGCTTATCAGCTCCATTTTTCTACCACCAACAACATCCCCAAGTATGAAGCTCTCCTAGCTGGATTGAAGCACGCCTATCTTTTGGGTGCGCGTTACTTGAACATCATAGGAGACTCTCAGCTCGTTCTGCGGCAAGTTCTGTCCACTTACCGCACCCGTGACCCGAAGCTCAAGCCATATCAGGATTTGGTCACTCTATTTGCTAGGCAATTCTGTAAGCTAATCTACATCCATACTCCTCGATCTCAGAATATTCTTGCTGATGCGCTGGCATTGCTCGCTTCCTCTGATGTGTAACGTCGGGCATAAAACTGACTCTTCTTTCATATTTCTCCAAATTCTTTTATCAGCCCGGTTCTGGAATCTGTGACCAGCAGCTGTTGAAGTGGCTGTAGATCGCACTCTGGAATTTTGCCGGAGGCGCGGTTGGTGCCGTTGGCTTCGTAGCAGGGTAGGGATGCAGCACAATTTTTCTGAATTTTGGTTCCGCCCGAACCTGGTCGCCACGGACGACTGAGCGGGAACCCCGTTCTGGTTCTGTGCAGGGGCAGCTTCTGAACAGCGGCTTGACATGGACACCACGAGCAATCCCGAACTCCGTTTGGTGCGCAGCAGGTGGCGTTGGAATCGTGGGGACGACTACTTTCCAGCGGCACTGGTCTCGTCTCAGTCGGATGTCGGTGTGGACGTGTAGGTCCCGTTGAGTGGGGACGGGTCGGAGGAGGGGATCGGTGGACAGAATGACCCAACAGTGGTAGGAAATTGATAACTTCACACCTTGAGCTCCGATCGACGAACCGCCTTCTGTTCCTGAGAGCTGACAGAGAGGGGAGGAACTTTACTGAACAGCTCGGAGTCGGATTCCGTCAGGGTTGGGCGTGGTGGTGGTCTTCCTCAGCTTCTGGTCGGGTTCAGGAGCCTCCTGCGCAGTCGTGGGAGATTGGCCACTGCCGATGCTCACGAACTCGGAAGAGGACGATTCCACCTCGCCTGGTCAGAAGACTCGCCAACGTACGTTTTTGATGAAGAACCCGGAAGCCGATTCTGCCTGGAACTGCTCCCAATATCGACTGCAACTCGGGCTTGATTTCTGCCTGCGAATGGAGCTAATTGAGGAGGGGGGATTAAGGGGGATGGAAGGGATTTGTGGGTTTGGGTTAAGGGAGGGGGGGGGGGGATGGACGTGGCTGGGGTTGCAGGGGGGTGCTTTTGGGAGGTGGGGAGGTAATGGGGTGGTGAGAGAGAGAGGAGGGAACACCCAAATTCGAAATTGGGCCTTGGGGAGATGAAAGGGTGCCTGGGAAGACGAAAGGTTGTGTGGGGAAGGGGAGAGAATGCCTAGGGAGTGGGAGTTCTACCTAGGGGAGGGGAGGGGACTTAAATGAGGGGTATAGGGAAGGGGGAGGGGTCTTAATTAGAGGTGAAAGAGAGGAGAGAGAGTGGATTCCGAATTTGGGGTGGGGATGAGAGAGAATTGGAGAGAGATAGAGAGAGAGAGAGAGAGAGAGAGAGAATTAGACGAAGGGCATCACTCACCCGTGGTTGAGGAAGGGAAGAAGTGGGCATCGCACCCGTGGAGAGGGAAGGAAGAAAAGGCACTAGCGGCCATGGGAATTGCAGGGGGGTGAAGGGAAGAAGATAAGGGAGGGGGAAAGGTCCCCCTACGTGGGACTCACATGGGTTCCAAAAATAGATCTTCATTCACTGTTTTTCCACCGTGGGATACAAGACTCTTATATAGGCATACAAGGAAGATTAAGAGACACTTACCACTTAGTATCATGACTTCCTAGGAATACTAAAAGACACCCTATCGGAAACATCAAAATACATAATAAGACTCCTTAACACTTAATACCTTCTTATCATGATTCCCTAGGAATACTTAAAGACACCGAAAGACTAAAATACATAATAAGACTCTTTTATTGTGAATAAAATTTCATAGAGATGACCCATTAGGCCCATGTATACGGCCCAATAAAATGAGACGATTAGCATGGAATGGCCCATTTGATTGCATTTGTTGATGAAGCTGCTTGCCGATCACTCGGAGATGCTTGTTCCGTCAAACTTCCTGACTCGGAGAAGGTTCAGCTCAGATTTTGTGTAAACTGTCGATCTCATCAAACCCACAAAGCTCGTGAATTTTGAATCTTGAACTGAGATTTCCATCATCCTCCCTATCTTTCCCTCTCAGTCCAAGCACTGAGACTATCATCATTCAGCGATTAGATACTCCCTCTCTTTAGGATCCTTCGTTTGCCAACCTTAGGAAGGTTGTAGAGGCTATGGCTGAGAAGGAAGATTTGAAGGAAGTGTCTTTAACAGAATTAGAAGAGATCTTGGAGGAAGAAGAATTGCCGTGGTACCATGAAATCGAGTTGTATTGCAAAGACGGATCGTTCCCTGAAGGGGCAAATGTCGAGCAACGTAAGGCCATTAGAAGAGCCGCCTCGAAGTACACTATCATTACTGGAGAATTATACAGGCGCACTCTCAATGGAATGTTCATGAGATGCCTAGATGACGATGAAGCTTGGAAGGTGACCGAAGCAGCCCATTCTAGTGAGTGTGGAGGTCATGTTAATGGCCAGGCTCTAGCGAAGAAGATCCTTATGCAGGGTTATTATTGGCCCACTTTGGAGGAAGATTGCTCCCTCTATGTCCGGAGGTGTCTTAAATGCCAACTCCACGCTGATAAAATCCATGCTCCAGCTTCATCTCTTCATCCTCTTTCTGCTCCTTGGCCATTCTCCATGTGGGCTTTCGACATTGTTGGCCCGCTCGGTGATCCCAACTCTCAGACTAAGCAGAAATCCTTCATCCTCACCGCCACTGAGTACTTCACCAAGTGGCCCAAAGCGGAGGCATAAGCGGAGATCAAAGCAACCACGGTGTGCCGCTTCATCATGAAGAATATCATCTCACGGTTTGGTGTGCCAAGCAGCATCGTCACCGACAATGGACCCCAGTTCTTCTCTCAAGAGCTCCAGGACCTATGTAAGAAGTTCAATATTACATTGCATCATTCATCTCCATATTATCCTCAAGGCAATGGCCAAGCCGAGGCCACTAATAAAACCCTTCTTAAAATCATAAAGAAAACATGTGAATCTCATAAATTTTCTGATTGGCCTGAATGGTTAGTGGAAGCTCTATGGGCTTACGGCACCTCCGTCCGTACTCCTACGAGGCAAACCCCGTATGCTCTCACCTACGGGATGGAGGTGGTGCTCCCGTATGAGATCTTGATCCCTTCCCTAAGGGTACAACTCGATAAGGAACTTAATCTCGATGAATGTCGAGAGGCATTGCTCATCCAGTTGGAACTCTTGGATGAGAAGAGGATGAATGCGGCCGATCACGTGTCCGTTTATCAAAAGAGAGTTTCGCGTTATTTTCAAAAGAAGGTAATTGAACGTAAATTTCAAGTAGGAGATATGATTTTAAAACGAAAATTTATTAGGTCCAGAGGTCCCAGGTCTAAATTACAACCGAGGTCCGTTTGTCGTTAGAGAGGCTTATCGAGGTAAAGCATATCGCTTAGTCAATGCAGAAGGTCAGGAGCTGTCTTACGCTTGGAATGGGTTGTATCTTAAGCGCTTCTTTCCTTAGAGTCAGGTTAATGAAAGCCCGGTAGCGAGCTGTCCCTTTCCTCGATCACGAAGGAGGACCCTGAGTTTGGAAAAACACACGCTTCACGACGTCCCTGGTTGGGTTCCTGTTGACACCTTGAAAATGAGCAAGGGAAGAAACAGAATTGAAAGGAAGATCAGACCAACAATGAAAGATCAATGACGAAGTTCGTCAACCATCTACCCGGCTGAAGTCCTTTCCGGGCCAAGCTGATGTCCGATGCCATTGTCAGTCAGACGACGGCACTGATGAAATAGCAGTCACCTGGCTGAAGTCTTTCCAGGCTAAAGCTGATGTCCGGTCTTGTCACCGTTCCGGTGACGATGCCAATGAAATGATGTCCGGTTTTGTCATCATTCAGATGGCAACACCGATGAAACCCCAGTCTACCGACTGATGAAAAACCTATGAATGATCTCAATAGAAACTATGTCACCAATGGAGGGCCCTTTTGGGTGCGGATGCACTTGAAGGACCAATAAGAGGCCTAGTCTAAAAGGCCTAAGTGGGCCTATAAAGTGGCACCGGGATCCTCTTGTCGAAGCACAAAAGCCGCGCCGAGAAGCGGAAGTCCTGCGCGCCGGGAAGCCTCTCAGTTGAGGCGCGCCGTGACAGGCCTGCCGAGAAGATACAAAATACAGTTATAAAACCCCCTTCCTCTCGAGCAAGAAAGGGGCTGACCATCACCACCGCCAGAGAGACAATAGAAGAGAGAAAAATGATAGAGAAAAGAGAGAAGAGACCAACAGAGCAAGAGAGAAAAAAAGAGAACAAGAGGAAGAAGGAGAAGAAGCTCCAGGTGGGCAGCAGGGGAGGGAGAGGAGTCAATGCTCCGCCCTCCCTCCCCCCCCCATGTTTTCTTTTCTTCTCCATGTAGTCTTACGAGTTTTACCTCGATTTATCAAATGTAACCGGGATATCCCGGCCTTCGTTCTATTTCCCTTTCCCTCATTCCCCCTTTTTGATTGGTGTGAGTTTGGGATGATGCAATGGAATGAAATGCTTTGATGGCCCGTTTCGGCGTTTCCCCGTTTTCTTTCTTCTTCCTTACATGTATCTATGTTTCTGGTTCAACTGAACGTGAAATGATGAAGCCTTCCCATCTCTGGTTTCTCTCGAATGAGTGCTGCTCAATGTCTTGAATGATCGTTTTGATGCTTCAGGTTTCTCTGCTCCGATTGTTCTTCCTGGAGGAACATCGAAGGAAGAGTCCCAATCTTCACATCCATGGACTATTGGACTCTATCCTCTCACCCCTTCAGTGATGCCTACACTGGGTAGTCTCCCCATCTTTCATTCCGTTTGTTTCCTTTTTTTAAGCCATTAAGGTCGCCCCAGGAATCAGGGACAGTTATCCCTTGGTTTCCCTGGACGGCCGGCAACAGAAAAACATATCCCCATGGGTTTTAAATGGGTGATGATCTCGAGCCCTCCATAAACCTCGCCTTCTAGTGATCCCCTGGCACTGCCCAGCAAAGCCCGTGGCTTCCCCCCTCATTTGCATCCTAAATTCCCAGCCATTACCTGAATCCCAGAAAGAAATCTCAAAAACAGAGTGCCGTAGAACCCTGAAACACATCTCGGCACCCTCATCTGTCTCGGCTCCAAGAACAGTAGAACAGGTGAATAGCCCTCGGCGTGAGCCTTCTCGCGCCGAGAACCCCCACTATGCCCAGGCCGAAAAGGCCCTTCACCATTTCTTCTTGCCTGCGCCAAAAGCCTCTTCTCCGTCGCGCCGGAAACCCCTCACATTGAGCTGTGCCGATAAGCTCCCCGGCCCTCTTGTCTTCATGCCGAGAAGCTCGCGCCGGGGGCTCCTCTTTGGCTTCTCTGTCTAGCGCCGGGAACCCACCCAATTCCTTACCTTGGCGCTGGGAACCCCCGACCTCCTTGCCATCGGCGCCGAGAACCCCCTGTCCTCTTCTTCATCGCGCCGGGAACCCCGGCCCTCTCACCTTGGCGCCGGGAACCCTCGGCCTTCTTGCCATTGGCGCCGGGAGCCCTGGCCTTCCCATTTTGGGTCATGCCGAGAGCCCGTGCCCATTCAGAGTGCGCCGAGTGCCTAATCTTCCACCCAACGAACCCCAACACCTAGAGCAAACCCACACAGGGATATCCGTGGATCACCAGATATGTCCCAGGGATAAAATTAAAGGGAGTCAAACTCCCTTATGTTCCATCAGTTCGTGTCGGGATTACGACAACCCACCCCCCTTTTTTAGCTCCGCTGAGCTCTGCCAATGCATGAATGCCACCAGCTCTTATAAGGGAAGAGTCAAATATTGCCCCAAGGCATACATGTGTAATGCGAGAGGTTCAGCCTCTGTATCTCTCGGCTTTCATCCCGGCACTCCGTGGGTGATAGCCTATTCTCCCCTGGGCATAATCCAGACTATGGGGAGATGCTGTCGAAATGTTGATCGATGCTTTAAAACCCCATCATGGTTACAGCTCAGTCTGCCTGTGATTTAAATCCGCTTTCTCCCCTTGCCCCTATACCCAATTTTGAACCGCTGATTCAGTGATATCGTCTGTTTCTGTGGTTGATGTTATTATCTTACCCGCCTTCCTGGCCCTGGTATGAAGTTTAAAATGGTGCACATGAATATCTGTTTGCCTTATGAGGCCTCCTATTTCAGCATTTAATCAAGGGTTGTCCTTCTTAGGAAGGGCGTAATTAACGTCATAGCCTTTATGGTATGTCAGACTTTTGGTCCCGACTCGGACTTCACAATCGACTGACCAAGTAAAGTCGAGCGCACAATGAAATCGTCACACATGTGACTGGCACGCCAATTAACCAAACCAATAAATCAATAAACACAAAAAAAATAAAATCAAACAAGGTAGACGGAAGAAAAATCCCCGTGTCCACAAGTCTGGCACGCCCGGTGGGACCTTGTCTCCCTTCATCTCTACGCCAAGATAGGAGGCCCAGTGGGCCCCCCCTCAAATTTCTGATTCCGTGCTTTCTCTATTTTCAGGAAACTACAATGACGGCTAGAATCATCTCTGTACACTTTGATCAACAAGTGGTCGATGTACATGTTCGAGAGGGCTACCTGGCGGTACCTCTTGCCTACGGATCGATGCCGCCTACTGTCGGGATGCCCAACTGCTTGGGCCTCATCTTCACTGACTTGCTCGAGATCGACAACCAGGAACAAGAGACTGTTGTCAAGACATTGCCAGAAGCTACCATCCCCAAAATGAGCCGGGGGATGCAGGATACTCCTGAGGTCGTGGCCTGCTTCGTCCATCACGAGGCGAAAAGGGGCGCACCCTCTGCTGCTGGAAGAAGGAGGAGATCCGACAGGAGAGCCCGATCTACTGTTGCGGGTCGTCGGATATCCAACTCAGGAAAGACAATGCTGATCGGAGGGATCCGGACGAACCTCAATGGCCGCCCGAGGGAGGTCAACCAAGATGTGGTCGTCCCGAGAGTACCCACCACCAACAGATTCCAAACTCTAGCTACTAGGAGCGCAGACATCGAGAAAGAGGACCGAAGGCCGTTGGCACCAAAGCCGCCCAAGTTCAGGCAGATCTGGCGGCAGAAGAAGACCCAGAGCTGGGCCCCAGCTCAAGATGAAGAAAACATTGCTGACAGCACTGTTGCCCGCTTCAGGGTAGGAAGCAGAAGAGGAAAAGGAAGAGACATAAGAAATGCTATTGCTGTTCACCCCGGGGCTCGGGGTAGGAGAGATGAGGAAGAGAATGAAGGAAGAAATCTGACTACTATTCGCCCCAGGATGAGGGGCAGAAGATATGAGCAGAAGGAAGACCTAACGGTCACTCACCCCATGGCTGGGGGCAAAAGATGGGAAAGAAAGAATTATGCTGCTGCTGCCAACTGCTGCCAGGATGGGAGTAGAAGATTCAGGGAGGAAGAGGAAATGAGAATAAGCGAACCAGTCGCTGCTGTCACTCAAAGAAGACCCAGAGCCTGCGCCAGACAGGCCGATATACTCAAATACTGCAAAGCCGAGCACCTGACTGCTCAGGTGGGGAGACTGGCTTATCAGCAGAAGGGCCAGGAAAGATTGATACTCCAACCAAAGCCACGAAGGCACAATCAAGAGGAGATGAAACAAGTGGCTCAAGACTACTTTCACTACCTGGGGAACTCCGCCCTCGGACAGCAAAGATTATCCCGTGCCTTGGGCATCATGGATGAAGAAGAAGAAGAAACCCTTCAAGAAGTGATGCTCGGAGTCTCCTCCTCCGATTCCAATGATTATGAAGAAGGCCACAATATGATGAAGACTAATGATGAAGCCTGCAAGATCACCACTATGACAGTCAATGTGGTGACAGCGGAAGAGGAGGACAATCCCTTCGTTGATGATGCTGAAGGGACTTCAGAAGATCTACAGATCCCGTCAACCCTGGATCCCATGATCCAGATGATGTTTAGAAGATATCAACAACAGATCAATGCTCTCAGAAGACAGCTAAATGAGAGGCACAAAGTTACACCAGTCTCCAAGCAAGCCGAGCCTGTGGGGGAGACTGCCAGCTCAACAAAAATGGCTATCCCAGCTAATCCTCTTCCGGCTGATAAGGGCAAAGCACCGAGCCAACCCGTTCTGCAGTAGATGGTAGCTCAGCCCTCTGCATCGTAGACGCAGCCTGCCGCGCCTAACTTGCGCGCAACTGTGATAACAACTCCTTACGGTCAGCAACAAGCTCACTTCTTCCCGGAAAACATAGATCCAGCCATAGCCCAAAAGCTGATGATTGAAAAGATTGTGGAGATGAAGTTGTCTGAAAAGACTGGTGATGATGCTAGTACCTACGATGTGTACAAAGTACCATATCCTCCCCAGTATGCTGCTAAGAGACTACCTCCAGGCGTCAGTAAGCCGCCGAAGTTTGAAAATTTTAATGGCCAGGGCTCTCCCAGGGAGCACATAGCTTACTACACCACAATCGTGGGTGACTTGGCAGCTGATGAAGCTTATCTGCTTAAGTTCTTCGGCTCATCCCTCACCGGGATAGCCTTTGAATGGTATTCAAGGCTGCCGGCTGGGTCAGTGACCGATTGGCCTGACATGCAAAGAAAGTTCCGCGACATATTCCACGTCACGGAAAGAGAAATTACAATAGCAGAACTATATGCAACCAGGCAAAAGCAAGATGAAACAGCACTGGACTACATCAAAAGGTGGAGGAACTTAGCTATGAGATGCAGAAGACCTCCTCATCAAGAAGATGCAGTGCAAATATGTAAGCAGAGCCTCAGGAGAGAGGTACTGGAAAAGATGATTGGTGCAGATGTCAGAACATTTGACCGATTGAACAATATAGTGGCGGAGGTCGAGACGTTCCTGTCTAAGCGTCCGACGGTCAATGCTCCCACTGTGCCGAAAGGGAAATCTAATGATCGACGACCATCGCACTCTGAGGCCAACACCGTCGATTTCAGAACCTTCGAGCAACAGAAAGGGAAGAAGGGGGCAGATGAAGCTCCCCCACCAGCAGACACAGCAGAAAGAAAAGATAAGGTCTCTCTGAGAAACAAAATGAGAAAGCCGTACTCTTTCCCGAAAGATAAGACAGCCGCACTATTCAACTGGGCATACAAGTTCAACAAGGTAACATTGCCTGAGCCAAAGAGACCCGATTACGCGGCGAAGAAAGGTGATCCACTGTTCTGTCCATATCACCGTGCGCTGGGGCACGCAATTGAAGATTGCTACGTCTTCAAAGATATTATGGAAGGCATGGTCAAAAAGGGCGAGCTACAGCTGGGAGATTACCAGGTAGAGCCACCTCGTCCACATGAGCCTCCGGCATTAAAAATGGCCGCCAATATGATTTCAATCTACCAGCAGCTGCCTAAGGAGGCCGTTGAAGAATGTACCAGGCATACTTATGAAGCTTGCTTCCTCACCCCACTGAAGGATCAGGAAGGATGGCAGATGAAACCCATAAAGAACAGAAAGAAGACTCCCGCAGCCAATACCAGTGCAGTAATTATCCGCGGTGTCACACCAAGGCCTGAACCGCCTCCAGTAAAGCCAGTATGGCGCACAGTTGAGACGGGGCCAGTCAACCGGATCCCCACTCATAACCGAAGAAGACAAGTCCCCCTACCTGCACATAAGGAAGTAAGTCCTGCAGCCAGGCGTTTACAGCAGTATACTAATGGGCTCGATGAATATGAACAGAAAAAGCCTGGGCACCTGCTGGTGAAAGACTGTATACTCTGGGAACAACTCGAAGAATTGACAATTAAAGAGCAGTCAGAGGCAGAACAAGAAAAAGCTGAGACTGAACCCTTCTGGGGGCAGGGGCCAATAAAGCCAAATTCCTAGAAAAAGAAGAGACAGCCCAAGTCCAAGAAGGGAAAGAGGGTCGTGACAGTACAATGCAACACCCTGTCAGCACTCTTTACCTCGCCCGGGGAGGACGATGAGGATGAAACATCAAATGCCCCGCTAGAAGCCAACCATGCCGAGGCCTCAACCTCGGCACATGCAACACGCTCCGGAAGAAGGTGGGGGCGCCCACCACCAGCTAATCATAACATTATGTTCAGAGGGGAACAACCCTACCAGATTCCTTAACCAGAGGTACGAGGTGTCCAGGTTCCTCCCCCTATCGACTTGTACCAAGAAAAGAAGAAAGGAGGTCAAACTCCAACATTTCTGGAATTTCTATATAGTCTAGAAAATGGGCAGTCGATACAGGCTAGGCCAGATAAAGGCAAGGGACCTCAGCAATCGGCGTCTGTAGCCTACGAGCGGAATGAGAAAGAAGGGGATAACCCTCTGACGGCACCAGGGGCCATTGCTATAGAAGAATCCTCCCAAGAAGTCAGTCCAGAGGTTGAGGCCAGCACTGGTCAGCAGAGGCCACGGGCACCACATGAACCTCCAAAGCCCCGATGGGCAGAGGAAATGAGACTGTCTAATGTCAGGGTGGGCAGTCGGATCATGAAAATGCTAAAGAAGCTCCCTACCAGATTCTCCATCTGGGAGATTCTCTCTCTGAGTGAGGAGGCTCGCCAAGCAATTGTTGATGCCTTGCAGTCGCCGGCACAATATGAAGACTCTTGACAGAAGTGAATTCTGGGTCATCAGTTACATTCACAGAGGATGACATGCTGATTCCGAATTCTTGCCATAACAGACCGCTATATATGAGGGGCTCCCTGAACTGTCAGCCACTAAGCAGGATACTAATAGATCCCGGGGCTACCGTGAACATTCTCCCATACCGCATCTACCAAAAATATTACTTTGATCTGCAGCTTACCAAGGTCAGAGACATGAAAATTGCAGGATTCAACCAGAAATGTGAGACGCCCCTTGGGGTGGCTGATTTTAACCTCACATTGGGGGATCTCACTACCGTGGTACGATTCTATGTAATCGACTCCAACACCACATATAAGGCCCTGCTGGGGAGACCGTGGCAGCATGAATATCAGATAGTGCCATCCACGCTGCATCAGTGCATTAAATACTGCCATGAAGGAAAAGAAGAGAGGGTGTTTGCGGATCTGCATCCCTTCGAAGTATTCGAGTGCCATATGCTCGATGCATCCTACTACACGGAGGTGTCGCGAAAGGGTGAAGAGAAAGAGGCTGTGGTCAGCCAGAAAAAGCCGGCGACGAAGGTAAGAGACTGGTCTCCCCCGCCACCAAAGGGCTATATTAAAAAGCATGAGGTATCTCACATCTCTTATGCTGGTGACTCTGCTCGGATCACCCCTCCTAGCATTCACCTGGATGATATCAATGAAGAGATGAAAGAAAAGTACACACAGGTGGAGGTCCCGCAGGGTTTAGTTAAACCCATCGCCAGCCTAGAGTACCAGACGGTGCTACCACTGAAGACTATGGAAGTCCCTCGCTTCTGCGAGCCTCCTATCATATTCTACACCGGGGAGTCAGTCGAAGACGATGATCAAGACTGCATGGTCCCTGAAGAATCTGTAAACCGGATGGTGCCGATCACGGGTTTGGACTATACTACCCAACGGGTTTCGCAGATGTTCTCTAAGATGCAGATGCCATTACTACAACCTGTTGCCCAAAAGAAGGCGTTCCAGGAGCTATGGGATCCGCCCCGGGAAAATAAAGAACTGAGGAAGATCACTCAGCACCCGGGATTGGGTTGTACCCTTCAAGAGTACCATGAAGCTGAGGTGGACGTCATCTCTGTCTCTTACCAACATGAAGACCCTCCCGAGGTAGGATATGACAAGTACCCCTCGGAAGATGAAGAAATCATTTATCAATCCATAATGAACAATGAAGCCCCAGACAGTCAACCGGAGACGGGGACGTCTGATGAAGTAAAGAAAGATTGGTGCTGGGAAGACCTACCTTGCAAAGAAGAGCTGTTCCATGCTGAAGCAAAGTTTGACACGGGAATCCCGGATGAAGACCAAGTAACCAAAGAGTTGAGGGAATGCCTGGAGTTTGAGCGCATCCTGGAAGAAGTCCGGGCTCTACAGAATGATGATCTCTCAAGGGAGTCTGCATCAGAAGAGCCTCTAAGGGCGGAAGACTCCATCTTTGAGTTTCCTGCTGATCCAGTTACGTCCTCGGGGCATACTGAACAGAATACAACAATATTGGCCGTATATGATGAGCCAGCACCCGCTGATGACCAGTATGATGAAACAGAGGGTCATGAAACTGAAGAAGATTATATCCCGGGAGGCTTCATTGACCTGCAAGAAGCCCCGCCCGAGGTCGAAGATGGAGGTCAGGCCACCGTCGATGAGCTTGTGGAAATAAATCTGGGGACCGCAAATGAGCCAAGGCCGACATTCCTCAGTGCACTGCTGGAGCCAGCTACCAGGGAACAGTATATACAATTTTTGAAGGAATTCCGAGAATACTTTGCATGGACATATGATGAAATGCCGGGACTGAGTTCTGATGTGGCACAACACCGATTGGCAATAAACCCAGAGGCTAGCCCTGTAAAGTAGCCTTCCAGGAGAATGCGCCCTGAATTGATAAATCAGATTAACAAAGAGGTTGACAAGCTTATTGATGTAGGCTTTGTCGAAGATAACCAATATACTACATGGCTAGCAATATAGTGCCCGTAAAGAAGAAGAATGGGCAGATCAGAATATGTGTTGATTTCCGGGACCTTAATAAGGCTTGCCCGAAAGATGACTTCCCAGTACCAATCACTGAAGTGATGATCGATGCGACTACTGGTCATGAGGCCCTATCATTTATGGATGGGTCATCCGGATACAACCAAATCTGGATTGCTGAGGAAGACAGAGTGCACACTGCATTCCGTACCCCGAAGGGGATATTCCACTACAAAAGGATGCCGTTTGGCCTCAAGAATGCCGGCGCTACCTACCAAAGAGCTATGACCAAGATCTTTGATGATTTGCTCTTCAAGAAAGTAGAGTGCTACATTGATGATTTGGTAGTAAAAACTAAAAGAAGAGAAGACCATTTGCAAGACCTGAGGGTAGTATTCCAGAGGCTGCACAAATATGAACTCAAGATGAATCCCATGAAATGCGCCTTCGGCGTGTCCAGTGGAAAATTCCTCGGGTTTATTGTCCGTCATAGGGGCATTGACATTGACCCATCCAAGATTAAGGCTATCCAGGAGCTCCCTCCGCCAAGGAATCTGTCCGAGCTGAGATCTCTGCAAGGGCGTCTAGCCTATATCCGACGATTTATATCAAATCTGTCGGGAAGATGCCACCCCTTTCACAAGCTCATGATGAAAGATGTGCTGTTCCTCTGGGACGATGGCTGTCAGGAAGCCTTTGAGAAGCTGAAAGAATATCTCAAGACCCCTCCGGTGCTGGGGGCACCAATTAAGGGCAGGCCCTTGGTACTGTATATCGCAGCCACATGCTGTTCCCTGGGGGCAATGCTGGCACAGATAAATGAAGAAGGCAAAGAACAAGCCTTATACTATCTGAGTAGGAGGCTGATTAGAACTGAAGAAGGTTACAGCTACATAGAAAAGACCTGCTTGGCACTGTCTTTGCTGTCAAAAAGCTCGACACTATATGTTGTCACATGAAGTCAGATTGATATCTGCAGCAGATCCGCTCAAATATATATTGACTCAGCCAGTACTGAAGGGCCGGTTGGGCAAATGGGCAGTAATCCTGATGGAATTCGATATTACCTATACACCCCAGAGGGCAATAAAAGGACAGGCCGTGGCTGATTTCTTCGCAGAGCATCCTGTGCCGGAAAATGATATGCTAGGGACTGAGTTACCCGATGATGAAACACTCGAGGCCTGCCAGGCTCAGTCAGTTATGTGGCAACTATTCTTTGATGGAGCATCTAGAACAGAGACAGACTCCGATGGAAAGACCAGAATACGGGCCGGGGCCGGTATTGTGCTGAAGTCACCAGAAGGGGAGGTCGTGCATACTTCCTGTTCTATAAACAAGCCCTGCACCAATAATGAGGCCGAGTATGAAGCTCTGATAATCGGGCTATATGTCAGCCTCAACATGGGTATCCAAATGCTTCAAGTATTCGGGGATTCGATGCTGATAATAAAACAGATCCAAGGGGAGTTCGAAGTGCGGAAGCCAGAACTGAGTCCCTACCACCAAGAAGCTGTGCGCCTCATGGCGAAGTTCTACCATATTGAGCTCAAGCATGTGGGCCGTGGACACAATGCCCAGGCTGATGCACTGGCAAAGCTGGCCAGCTCACTAGCAGTTCCGCCAAATAAGACACTGAACATTGTCGTCATGAACCGGCGGCAAGTCCCCAGTATGCTAGAAGGGTGCCCCGAAGAAGATGAAGTTGCCACCATCAGCACAGAACAAGCGTCTGATTGGAGACAGCACCTGCTGCAGTGGTTTCTACACCAACAACTGCCGCAGATAAGAGAAGAAAAGATGAAACTCCTAAGAATCAAAGATTCTTATGAACTCAGGAATGGAATTTTGTTCCGAATAATGGCAGATGCACGCAAGAAGATTCTACTCCGCTGTCTGTCCACTGAGGAAGCCTGGCAAGCGATGAAAGAAACACATGCTTGGATAGCAGGTGCCCACCAGGCTGGTCCCAAGATGAAGATAGAAATCAAGAAGCTGGGCTACTATTGGCCCACCATGTTTGAAGACTGCTGTAAATTTGCAAAATCATGCCAGAAATGCCAGGAGCATGCTACTGTGCCTAGAAGGCCTCCTACGACTCTGCACCCTACAGTTCCCAGTTGGCCGTTTGCACAATGGGGAACTGATGTAGTCGGGCCACTGCCGACTTCCTCGGCCGGACATAAGTACATACTGGCCATAACAGATTACTTCTCCAGATGGGCGGAGGCTATAGCATTAAGAGAAGTGACTGGTGAACTGGTCGCCAGATTCATCAAGCAGAACATTATCTTCCGGTTCGGGATCCCCAGCCGAATAATATCTGACAATGGAAGTCATTTCAGAAATCAGAAGGTCTATCGGCTTGCTGAGAAGTATAAGATCGAATGGAGGACCTCCACTCCTTACAATCCACAGGCAAACGGATTGGCAGAAGCTTTTAACAAGACTCTCTGCACCTTGCTGGCCAAGGTCGTCAGTTCTAATAAGAAGAACTGGGAAGAGAAAATGTATGAAGCTCTGTGGGCATACCGCACCGTCTTCAAGACACCTACAGGGTGCTCACCATACTCGCTGGTATACGGCTCAGAGGCAGTGGTTCCGCTAGAGCTGGAAGTCCCGTCACTCAGAGTGGCAGTCCAATACGGCCTGGCCCGTGGCGAACAGACCAATGCAGAAAGAAGACTAGAAGAACTGGCTGAATTGGAAGGGAAGCGCCTCCGAGCCCAGAAGAGTATCCAAATGTATCAGGCCCGCATGGCCACTGCATTCAACAAACTCGTAAGAGGACGAGAATTCAAGAAAGGTGACCTCGTCATGGTCAAGAAAAAAGAAGTCATGGCGTCCAACCCAAAAGGAAAGCTGAATGCTAACTGGGAAGGTCCTTATGTGATACAGAGGGTCTACGAAGGAGGGGCCTACGTGGTTGTTAACCATCGAGGGGAAATCCAATTCTCCCCACTCAACGGAAGACATCTAAAGCTGTATCATGCGGCACAACCGGCATTCCCCGAGTGATCAGGCAAAGCTACCCCTTTCCCGGTCTAGTGGCACTCCGCCCTAACCGAGCTACCCTTTTCTTGGTATAGCGGCACTCCGCCCTAGCCAAGCTACACCCCTTTCCTTGGTCTAGCGGCACTCCGCCCTAGCCAAGCTACCATTTCTTCGTCTAGCGGCACTCCGCCCTAGCCGAGCTACCCATTTCCTTGGTCTAGCGGCACTCCGCCCTAGCCAAGCTACACCCTTTTCCCGGTCTAGCGGCACTCCGCCCTAACCGAGCTACCCTTCCCTTGGTCTAGCGGCACTCCGCCCTAACCGAGCTACCCCTTCCTTGGTCTAGTGGCACTCCGCCCTAGCCGAGATACCCTTTTCTTGGTCTAGCGGCACTCCGCCCTAGCCAAGCTACACCCTTTTCCCGGTCTAGCGGCACTCCGCCCTAGCCGAGCTACCATTTTCCCGGTCTAGCGGCGCTCCGCCCTAACCGAGCTACCCATTTCTTGGTCTGGCGGCACTCCGCCCTAACCGAGCTACCCATTTCTTGGTATAACGGCACTCCGCCCTAGCCAAGCTACACCCATTTCCCGGTCTAGCGGCACTCCGCCCTAACCAAGCTGCCCTCATCTTAAGCTGGTGGCATTCCGACCTGTCACCCTCTAAAAAGGGAGAGAAAGAGAATGAAAGAAAATAAAAATGGGGGGTTAAAAATAGAGATACCCCGCCAGACTTGCTCCTATATTAGGGACAAGTGCAAAAATGGCCCAAAACCCAGCTGTGGTGAAAACCCGAAAGGGCACTGCAGGCAAAATCGGGTACCCCGCCACGTGAAAACCCGAAAGGGCGCGTGGGCAAAAGCAAGAGGGGGCTGGCTCCGGCGAAAACCCGAAAGGGCGCTTGGGTCGGTAATGTGGTGATTCCAAAGAAAGCCTCACCTCCCACCATAAAGCTCCTCGTCGATCGACCGGCGCCTTGCCCGATCAACGATTAAACCCATCCGGAATGGACCTTACGTCTATTCTGTTGAAGCCGTCATGCATTGCTCGAGAAAAATTCCCTCGATAATAAGCCCACCTCGGGATAGACCTTCCGTCTGTTCTGATAAAACACTTCCACTTGTTTCTGTCTAAGACCCACAACAATGAAACCCTGTCCGGTTTAGACCTTACGTCTATCCCGATGAAACCTATGAAATCCTTGCATTGGCATAAACCCAGTACTGAAACCTGATACTGATCGACCGGCACATTGCCCGATCAGCAATAAAACCTTGTTCGGTTTAGACCTTACGTCTATTCCGACTAGATCTACAGTCTCTTTACGTCCCGCCGTGATGAAACCTGCTGTTGATCGATTGGCACACTGCCCGATCTATGATGAAACCTATCCAGTTTAGACCTTCCGTCTATCCTGATGAAATCCATGAACTCCTTGCATTGGTATAAATCCAATACCGATGATGAAACCCGCCATTGATCGATTGGCACCTCGCCTAATATCAATGATGAAAACCCTATCCAGTTTGGACTCTACGTCTATCCTGATGAAGCATATGAAGTCCTTGCATTGGTATGAGCCAATACCAATGATGAAACCTGCTATCGATCGGTTGGCACGCTGCCCGATCGACGCTAAGACCCATCCAGGGTAGACCTTCCGTCCGCTCTAACATAGCGCAACACTGCTCTTTGAATCTATTCAGACCATCCGTCTGGATAGATCATGAAACTCTATCCCTTTGCGTTAATGTTAAACCCCACATTAACGATGAAACTCATATTCTCAGCAAACGGCCTCGTGCCCGAGCTGCTATTTATATCCTCTAAATCAATTCGGACCTTTCGTCTGGATAGATCATGAAACCCTACTTCCCTTTGCATTGATGTTGACACCCACATCAATGATCGTGTGTCCACAATAAACATATGGCGCCATGGTCCATAGGATGAAAGTTCTGGTCCCAGAAAAGACAATGAAAAAGGAAAAGAGAAAGAAAATGACAAAAAAGTATATATATAAAAATGGGGTTAAAAATAGAGATACCCCGCCAGACTTGTTCAGGCGTTCTGGACAAGTGCAAAAATGGCCCTAAACCCAGCTGTGGTGAAAACCCGAAAGGGCACTGCAGGCAAAATCGGGTACCCCGCCACGTGAAAATCCGCAAGGACGCGTGGGCAAAAGCAAGAGGGGGCTGGCTCCGGCGAAAACCCGAAAGGGCGCTTGGGTCGGTAATGTGGTAAGTCAGAAGTTCCATGCCAACCGGCACGTTGCCTTCACCTACCCTTCACTGACGAGGCCTTCCGTCGGTCATCTGGCTCTATGCCCCACCGATGATAAAGCCTTTCCGCGGTAGATCCTACGTCTACCCTGATGAAATCTACATACCCTCTTTTCACATATCCCACCAACAATAAAACCGGTCATCATTCCGATAAAGCCTGGCCAGTTCAGACCTTACGTCTGTCCTGATCTAACTCCTAAACTTTCCCTTGATCGATCGGCTCCTTGCCCGGTCAACGATAAAACCCTACCAGGACAGACCCTACGCCTATCCTGATGAAACCTACGTATTTCTTGGCAAAGTCCCACCCGCCATAAAACCCGCTGGAATAGACCTTACGTCTGTCCTGACGAGACCTACACCTCTACATACGTCCCACCGTTGATCGACCGGCACCTCGCCCGATCAATGATGAGATCCTCTATCCGGTTTAGACCTTACGTCTATACTGATGAAACTTATGAAACTCTTTGCATCGATATAGGCCCCATATCGATGATGAAACCAACCACTGATCGACTGGCACCTTGCCCGGTCAGTGATGAAACCATGTCCAATTAAAACCCTGCCAGTTTAGGCCTTTCGGCTATTCTGATGAAACTTATAACACTTTCTTTGCATCGATATAAACCCAATATCGATGATGAAACTAGCTATTGATCGACCGGCACCTCGCCCGATCAATGATGAAATCCTATCCAGTTCAGACCCTACGTCTGTCCTGATGAAAACCACGCACCCTTCAATGTCCCACCTGTGATAACCTCTACCCAGTCTAGACCTTACGTCTACTCTGATGAAACTTGTAAAGCTTCTTTGCATCGATATAAACCCAATGTCGATGATGAAATCATGTACTGGTCGATTGGCACATCGCCCCGACTAGCTTTGAAACTTGCCCGGGACGGACCATTCGCCCGTTCGGATTGTGCTCTGAGCCTCTTCGTTCACATTCCTGCAAGCCATCTCCCTTGCGGCACGTATGGCCAAGAAGGACGTGTGCTACCACCAACAAAATTCGGTTTAAAGCGCCCCCCGGAGGCCGTCACGCGGTGGAGCGAGTTCCCCATCCTTTCTCTGAAGGGGTGGACGCTCTCCTGCTAGGTACGGGCTACTCCCATAGGGACCGCTGAAACCGCTGCCAAATCGCCGTGAAATATTGACGGTGCGATAAGTTAAGAGCAAACCACATATGAGACTGGTATAAAGAGTCCTTTCCATTGAATAAAAAGGGAATACAAGAAGGGCCCCTGAGGGGAAATTGTATTACAAAAAGAGGGGGGGGGAAACAGATATTCACGGGCGCCGGAATATGTCTTCAAAGGCCAGAAGCCCTACATGCGGGGCAGCCCCCAGCTCATGAAGTCGAGCCTCCTCCTCCTGTAGCCGAGCAGACTCGTCCCGAAAGGATGCCATCTGCCCCTCCAACAGAGCTACTTCCTCCGCAAGCTACGGTCGAGAAGTTGTTATCTGCGGCAGTTCAGCCCGGAGGTCAAACAGTTCACCCTCCAGGATGGTTATCCGGCTGCGCACGAACTGCTCCCGCTGCGCCAGAGACTGCAGTTGGCATTGGCGCTCCTGAAGAATAGAGTCCGTCTTCTCCAGCACAGATTTGCACTCCTTCCTTTGCAACTTCAAAGCTGTCAGTCTGTCAGACATAATATGCGCCAAGAAGTCCCGGCGATGTATAAACTTTAACAACAATAAAACCCGCTGGGCCCATATTTCCATGGGACAGCCCATCGCCTGCAGACCAGCGGTGAAACGCTCGGCTATCTCCTTCAGCCGCAGATAAGTCAGTCCGGGCTGGGACTCCACCAGCTGGCGCAGCATGTCCAGATTTTGCCAGACGAAACTCTCGGATGAAGCGAAGCCAGGAGAAGGGGCTGGAGCTACTTCGAAAGTCACCTCGCCATCAATGTCTGCCCACAGTGCAACATCCGGCTGAGAGGACGAAGACGGCAAATCCGCTGGAAGAATTGGCCGGTCCCTCTCTGTGCTCTCTGGCTGAGCTGAAGATTCCTCCTCCACCGCTGTCTCGGGTGCTATGGCTTGAACATCCGCGGAGGGAGGACCAATGAATGATGGAGCTATCTCTTCATGAGTCTCCTGAATAAGGGCTTCATCTTCAGCTACTCTTTCTGATAATGGGGGCGAAAGGTCCCTAGTCTGTAGAGGCAGAGATCCAGTCTCTATAGCCACTGTGGCAGGGACTGCTGATTCGGGCGCAATCGACATTACGGCGGCCGGTATAAAGGCGGAGCTTCTGGCTGGGTCTACTTCGGCTCTGAACTCTGAGGCCCTGACAGGGATGGAAATCTCTCCTGATGATCCCAAGTCCAGTGATGTTAAGTCAGTTGAGGATTGTATTCTCACTGGCACGGGGCGAATAACCTCAGAAATTTCCATGCAAGTTGAAGGTAAAGCAGGGATGATGATCAAATCTGCAGATGAGACATCCATGGAGACTGCGGCCGCATCTGAGCTGGTAGTGACAGGGTCCTGAGGACAAAGCAGAATGATCCTCATCAATGGATGGAAGAAAATAAATAGAACAGCAAACAAAAAAGGAAGCTTACCTTTAAAGTGGGGTCTATATCCTCAAGATGAGACAAAAGGGGAGAAAGCTCCGTAGTTGAAGCAACAAATGGAGGGGTTATGTCGACCTCAGTGTCGAGCCCGGCAAACTCCTCTTGCAATTCCTCCTCAGAAGATAGCATCAACAGTTTAGGAGGCTGAAAGGGCGGGAGACCTTTTGCAAATACAGGCAGGGCTTCTGATTTTTGGATTTCCTCCTCGCTGCCGCTGAAGGTCACTTCCTCCTCATTATCAGGGACGGTCTCGGAGCTGCCCGAGGATATCTCCACTCTAGCTATGTGCTGCGAGGTCGCCTCTAGAGCATGCCGGGATGCAGACCGGGTGATTATGCGTCTGGCCGGAATAGGGCTCTATTTTGTTTGAGTCCTTTCACTTTCCTGCGGTTGAGACGACTCTCCCATTGCTATCGTAGCCCCAGTCGGCTCCCTGACTGTCACCTCAACAAAAGGGGAACTCTGAGGGATATAATGAAAAAGAATAACAACAAAAGTATAAAGAGAAAAGATGAGAGAGCACATTTACCCTCCTCCTCGCCAGCCGGGGTAGGAGAAGGCAGCCTCGTGTCCCTCTCCGCAGGCACTGCAACCTGCTCCGAGGCTGTATCAGATAAAGAGAAGTTCAGTCTCGAAGGACGCCTTAAAAGAACAATCAAGAAAACAATGAAGATTGCATCTGCAAGATATTTACCGCTACTCTCGGCAGGTTCCGGAGCAGCCTCCTTCTGAGACCTGAACTCGTCAAAAGAGGGGATGTCTGGAAGAGGGGTCCCGACGTCCGTCGCAACTGGAGCTGACTACTGGACCCGAACACCTTTGGCCCTCTTGGCCTTGACAACTGTAGCTTTCACCACAGAAGGCTTCCTATTCTTGCCCGGAGGCAGGGGAGTGGTCGTAGGTGCTGCTGCAAGGATTTCAAAGTAAGCAGGCTTCTCAGCTTGAGCGATAATCTTCCTGTAAAGTCCCTGCCATTTTATGTCCAGTCTATCTGTGCAAAACATAAGAAGGACAGTCATAGTCGACAGATGCAGAACACAACAATAAAAGAAAGACGCCATGAGCACACAGGAAGGGTCACACCTGCTGGGCCGTCATAGAAGGTGGAAAGCGGCCAATACAGATAAGCCACCTCCTTCGAGCGGGAAGCAGTCTCCTTCACGAGCCAGCATACGTCACCTATGGTCTGGCATTTCTCCGTCAAGGTAGCTAAATCTTTGTGTCCGTGGAAGTCAAGGCAATGAAACAGGCCGAGGTAATCCATGCACCAGCTGTCGACATAATGAAAAGAAATAAAAAGCGGATTATTCAGAATGCCAGCTATCGGGTTCTCTACTGACAGCCCGTGAACATTCAGCAGCACGAAAAGCCAAGAAGTGTGCTGATAATATGTGTTGGTGCGGTCTTCCCTCCGCACAAATGTCCGATAAGGGTGAAATCTGTCTACCGGGCCCCTCCAGGGGGCTACTGTCGGGAGAGGCTCCTCCGGGGGAAATGGATACTGCACCTCCACATGAATACTCCCTATGTGGCCCAGCTGCCTCAAGTCCTTTGTAAAAGCATCTTCATTGATCTCAGAAAATACAGGAGTGGGTATTTCAGAGCCTTCCTCTTTTAAGGACCGACGCCTGGCAACGTATGTGTCCGCCTCCCTCGGATGCTGTGAATAGAGCCTTTTCAGATGAACCTCATCAATTTCAAATACAGGCCCTGATTGCCTCTTTAAGAAAGAGCGCTCGGCCACATCCCAGAAGGCGCCTCTGCCATCCTTATAAAAATTGGTGCGGGTATTCCACCACTTGATGTATTCTAATGTGACCCGGGGAATACGATTAGAAACGGTCGGGACCCTGAAAGTTACGCCCTCTTGGCGATGAAAGAAATCCCACCATATCCGACCGTCACTAGCAATGGAGGACCCATGCTTGGCACGGCTGTCCAAAGGGAACTGAGCAGCTGATGAAGGAATATGCTGATCGTAGCCAAAGTTTCTGCTGAAACGGAATGGGTAATAGGGCTCCAAGATGAGCAAGCCTCCCTTCCTGAAGACCAATACACTGGGTCGGATAGCCATAGCCCACCTTACCAGTTCTGGTTCTAATATGGGCCGGGTGGCATTGGCCCCCGAGACAGGATGGACATAAACTTCTACCTCCTCCATTCTGCATTCCCTCTGAGGGTCTACTAAAGGAGCCAAACCTGCTGCCAAGCTCCAGAAATGAATGCTACCAGGAGCATCTACAGGCACTTTTGTCAACCGGCCCCTGATCTTAAATAGCTGCTCTGAGAAAAGACCAGGTTCGGCACTAGCAAACTCAATCATCCGAGGGGGCAGTGTGTCTGACTGCAAAGTTCTCGGGGCCAGCTCGGGGAAAATGCTGCAAACCCAAGCATTGAAGAAATGAAATGGACCTACAGTCCGTAAGGAACGGGGAACCCGATGTCTATGCAAATCTCCCAGCGATTTGTAAATTAAACACAAAGCCGCCGGGCACAGAGACAGTCTCATCCCCCAGGCCATCTGACAGGCCGGATATATAGCCTCCGGTCTGATAGTCATCTCGTCCCCTTGGGGGAGAGCGAAAGTGCACAGCCAGAAGGTCAGATAAGCGGCACAATGAGTAATGGGGTCAACCCCTGCTGGGTTCGGGCCATCTACACCTGCTCGGCGTAGTGAAGCCGGCAATGCTGATGTATAACGAGGGGCCCTGATCTGCTTACTGGGAGTCGGTCCCACGGAAGGGAAGTCTGTATACTTCAAGGGACCCCCGAAGAAGTACTGTATCCACTGTCCTACACGGACTCTCAACCTGCTGCTCTTTTCCCGGGGTTGATATCCTTTGGAAGATCCCCTGCTATAGGCCAAACAAATGGTCCGATAAGCCTTCATCAAGTACCGGTATACGTAGCCGAAGGAATATCTGCCCTCTCCATCAGAGGCGTCCTTTACAGAGTCGTCTAGACAGACCTCCTCATATGGCTCCCCATCTATAGGCAGGTGGGGGGCATTTGTTGACACCTTGAAAATAATCAAGGGTAGAAACAGAATTGAAAGGAAGATCAGACCAACAGTGAAAGATCAATGACAAAGTTCGTCAACCATCTACCCGGCTGAAGTCCTTTCCGGGCCAAGCTGATGTCCGATGCCATTGTCAGTCAGACGACGGCACTGATGAAATAGCAGTCACCTGGCTGAAGTCTTTCCAGGCTAAAGCTGATGTCCGGTCTTGTCACCGTTCCGGTGACGATGCCAATGAAATGATGCCCGATCTTGTCATCATTCAGGTGGCAACGGCGATGAAACCCCGGTCTACCGACTGATGAAAAAGCTATGAATTATCTCAATAGAAACTATGTCACCAATGGAGGGCCCTTTTGGGTGCTGATGCACTTGAAGGACCAATAAGAGGCCTAGTCTAAAAGGCCTAAGTGGGCCTATAAAGTGGCGCCGGGATCCTCTTGTCGAAGCCCAAAAGCCGCGCCGAGAAGCGAAAGTCCTGCGCGCCGGGAATCCCCTCAGTTGAGGCGCGCCGTGACAGGCCTGCCGAGAAGATACAAAATACAGTTATAAAACCCCCTTCCCCTCGAGCAAGAAAGGGGCTGACCATCACCACCGCCAGAGAGACAATAGAAGAGAGAAAAATGATAGAGAAAAGAGAGAAGAGACCAACAGAGCAAGAGAGAAAAAAAGAGAAGAAGAGGAAGAAGGAGAAGAAGCTCCAGGTGGGCAGCAGGGGAGGGAGAGGAGTCAATGCTCCCCCCTCCCCCCCCCCCCCCCATGTTTTCTTTTCTTCTCCATGTAGTCTTACGAGTTTTACCTCGATTTATCAAATGTAATCGGGATATCCCGGCCTTCGTTCTATTTCCCTTTCCCTCATTCCCCCTTTTTGATTGGTGTGAGTTTGGGATGATGCAATGGAATGAAATGCTTTGATGGCCCGTTTGGGCATTTCCCCATTTTCTTTCTTCTTCCTTACATGTATCTATGTTTCTGGTTCAACTGAACGTGAAATGATGAAGCCTTCCCATCTCTGGTTTCTCTCGAATGAGTGCTGCTCAATGTCTTGAATGATCGTTCTGATGCTTCAGGTTTCTCTGCTCCGATTGTTCTTCCTGGAGGAACGTCGAAGGAAGAGTCCCAATCTTCACATCCATGCACTATTGGACTCTATCCTCTCACCCCTTCAGTGATGCCTACACTGGGTAGTCTCCCCATCTTTCATTCCGTTTGTTTCCTTTTCTTAAGCCATTAAGGTCGCCCCAGGAATCAGGGACAGTTATCCCTTGGTTTCCCTGGACGGCCGGCAACAGAAAAACATATCCCCATGGGTTTTAAATGGGTGATGATCTCGAGCCCTCCATAAACCTCGCCTTCCAGTGATCCCCTGGCACTGCCCAGCAAAGCCCTTGGTTTCCCCCCTCATTTGCATCCTAAATTCCCAGCCATTACCTGAATCCCAGAAAGAAATCTCAAAAACAGAGTGCCGTAGAACCCTGAAACACATCTCGGCGCCCTCATCTGTCTCGGCTCCAAGAACAGTAGAACAGGTGAATATCCCTCGGCGTGAGCCTTCTCGCGCCGAGAACCCCCACTATGCCCAGGCCGAAAAGGCCCTTCACCATTTCTTCTTGCCTGCGCAGAAAGCCTCTTCTCCGTCGCGCCGAAAACCCCTCAGATTGAGCTGTGCCGATAAGCTCCCCGGCCCTCTTGTCTTCGCGTCGAGAAGCTCGGGCCGGGGGCTCCTCTTTGGCTTCTCTGTCTCACGCCGGGAACCCACCCAATTCCTTACCTTGGCGTCGGGAACCCCCGACCTCCTTGCCATCGACGCCGAGAACCCCCTGTCCTCTTCTTCATCGCGCCGGGAACCCCAGCCCTCTCACCTTGGCGCCGGGAACCCCTGGCCTTCTTGCCATTGGCGCTGGGAGCCCTGGCCTTCCCATTTTGGGTCATGCCGAGAGCCCGTGCCCATTCAGAGTGCGCCGAGAGCCTAATCTGCCACCCAACGAACCCCAACACCTAGAGCAAACCCACACAGGGATATCCGTGGATCACCAGATATGTCCCGGGGATAAAATTAAAGCGAGTCAAACTCCCTTATGTTCCATCAGTTCGTGTCGGGATTACGACAACCCACCCCCCTTTTTTAGCTCCGGTGAGCTCTACCAATGCATGAATGCCACCAGCTCTTATAAGGGAAGAGTCAAATATTTCCCCAAGGCATACATGTGTAATGCGAGAGGTTCGGCCTCTCTATCTCTCGGCTTTCATCCCGGCACTCCGTGGGTGATAGCCTATTCTCCCCTGGGCATAATCCAGACTATGGGGAGATGCTGTCGAAATGTTGATCGATGCTTTAAAACCCCATCATGGTTACAGCTCAGTCTGCCTGTGATTTAAATCTGCTTTCTCCCCTTGCCCCTATACCCAGTTTTGAACCGCTGATTCAATGATATCGTCTGTTTCCGTGGTTGATGTTATTATCTTACCCGCCTTCCTGGCCATGGTATGAAGTTTAAAATGGTGCACATGAATATCTGTTTGCCTTATGAGGCCTCCTATTTCGGCGTTTAATCAAGGGTTGTCCTTCTTAGGAAGGGTGTAATTAACGTCATAGCCTTTATGGTATGGCGGACTTTTGGTCCCGACTCGAACATCACAATCGACTGACCAAGTCAAGTCGAGCGCATAATGAAATCGTCACACATGTGACTAGCACGCCAATTAACCAAACCAATAAATCAATAAACACAAAAAAAATAAAATCAAACAAGGTAGACGAAAGAAAAATCCCCGCGTCCATAGTTCCCCAATTACTTAAACATTGTTTCTCCTTGGCCTTGCTTGGAGGAAGTCAAAGTCCTTATCCGTTTCTCTCCGCGGCTGAATCTAGGGTCAAGAGATGAATAAGGGGGCGATGACTGATCTAGACACCCTAACGAGAGGAAGTCTCAAATAGGGGCAGTCCGTTACGACCTGATTCTATAGCAGAAAAGCAAAGAAAAAGAAAAAGGAGCAAATAAAAGCAAGATTAAAAGCTTATCTCAAAAGCTCGAAGTTTCAAAATCAGAGCTCCAAAATATATAAAACTAGGCATGGCAAGAGTGGCAGTATAGTTTGTTAGGGTGCTAGGCCCGGATACAGAGGGGGGTGAATGTATCCTTCTATGTATAATGGCCAAATAAAAACTTGGAAGCTAGAGATAGACACAGAATAGAACCAATTTGATTCAACTCAAATACAAACACTTGGAGCGAACCTATCCAAGCATCCAGCAGAAGCAAATCAAGCAATCTGATGAACCAGTTGAAAATCCTTTTAAACAAAAGAGCAAATATGTAACTGGCCCCCAAACAATCAACTAGCGGAAGCAGCACAAATGAGAATAAGAAATCTCAAGATAATCTGTGAAGGGTGGTAGGAGATATGGAAGAACACACTACAAGCAAACCACTGCTCAAAGATTTTAAGGTGGTTCGGTCCTCCAGACCTACATCCACCCCTCACTCCCAACCGGAGTGAGGCTTCACTAGCAAACGCTAGAACCAAGCAGACTCAGTCTGCAAACAGTTGCTGCCACACAGCTTGACTAGGGGAACAGCCTCCCCTCTTCCTCCCAACCGGAGGGACACCCAAGTGACTCCCAGCCACTTGGAAACTAGAGGTCGCAGCCCTCTCTTCCTCCAGACCAGGAGGGACACCTGGACTTGCAACCACAAGCCCAGAACCGGAGGACTAGCCTCCCTTCCTCTAACCAGAGGGAACCCACAAGTGACAACCTGTCACTTGCAACCCGGAGATCAGATCTCCCTTCTCCTGAACCAACAGGAGGAACCCGATCCCCAACAGGGCAATCGGAAGAACAAGATAACCAGATGAAAATGGAAAAACAAAAACATGAAGTGAAAATAACTTCAGCAAACAGAAAGCTGAAAAACAAAATGCACAATGTGGTTCTCAACGGAGCTGACTGGCCTGGATCTGATCCACGGTCCAGTGAAGATAGATCTTCAAGCAGCTTCTTCCTTCTTCTCCACGAGCTCTCTCGCTCACTCTCTATCTCTCTTTCTTTCTCTTCTGCTCTCTTCTGCACTTCTTCTTCTTCACTCTTTCTTCTCTCTTCACACGAGCACTATCTCTCTCTCTTTTTCTTTTTCTGCTCTCACTCTCACTCTCTTCTCTGCTCTCTTCTTTTCTTTCTTTTCTTCTTTTTCTGGATCGAAGGGCTTTCTACTCTTCCAGCTTTCTGCTTCGATCTTACTTCTTCTGTGGAAGAAGGCTCATATATATAGCAGCATCATCATCATCACCCCCGACGTGTGACCTCCACATTTCCAGCCCTAAGTATTCGGACCACGTGGCAGTCTCTCAGCCAGCTTCATTTCAGCCTCGGATCACGTGCTGCCCAGTCACTGGGGAATATTTCCTCGGACCACCTTCTTCTTCTCCTGCAAGGAATTAACACGATTAACACTCAGAGCCACAATAATTAAAACTGCATGAGGTATATGAAAGCAATACAGGATGCACTGTACTGAGAATGACACGAGATACACAAGATTACTTTAGTACAAAATAAATGGAGAATGACACGAGGTCAGATGAAAACAGCACAAGGTAAAAAAAGAGAACAACACGAGATACACAATTAACACAACAACGAAGACGACACGAAGTCAGATGAAGACAGCATGAGGTGAGAAGAAGATAACACAGAGTAAAGCAATAGAAAGACACGCGATCAGAAGAAACCTGGACAAGGTTAGAACAAAACAACACGAACTAACAAACGGCAACAAAAGATGACACGAAGTGAAACAACACTTGAAAACATAAGAAAAACAACTCGAGCATAAAATAGCTCGAATGAACGACTCGAAGATGATGCGACACGGGCTGACCACGACACGAAGATAAATAACAGAAACCGTCACGAGTTGAAGACAACACGAAGATGAAAACAGAAACTGACACGAGTTGAAAACAACACGAAGACGAAACACAGGAATTGACACGGAGTGTGGTCAAGGCGAGAAGGACACGAAGTCTAAAGAGAAAAACAGCACGAAGACAGAAGAGTGACACGGCTATCACGACACGTGATGAAGCTGTGACACTAGTAAAAAAAAATGACTCGAGAAACAACAGTAAGTGACACGAAATTAAACAAGCAGACATAAAAGATGACACGAGATGAGGTCACAAAGTGACAAAGACACGAAGTCTAGAAAAAACGACACGAAGACATGAGATAGACACGTCTTCAACAACACGTGATGAAACGGTGGAAGCACAAGAACAACTCGAGGAACTACAGTAATTGACACGAAGACACAAGAGCAAACATAGAGGACTGACTCGAGATGAGCAACTAAGTGCTAACGACACGAGGTTCATACAGAAGCAACTCGAAGTTCATCAGAACAATTTGATCTGCTTCAGAGGAATCAGCACGAAGTCAATCAGCACACAACTTAAAGTAACACGAGGTACGAAAGGTCGACACGGCCTGTTGAAAACACAAACAGTACTAAAACTAAAACGACACGAGGTAAGAAAGAAATAACACGGACATAAACACAAGAATAACACGAAGTATGACAGAAACAGTACGGACATACAATGTACTACCTCATAGCAGATTTCCTGTTAATCAATATGCATCAGACGACTGTGTATGGACTTGAAGACCCTTAGCCAATGTATAGACTTCAAAGTAGAGACCGATGTGTAGACTTCACATGAAAGCCCAATGTGCAGACTTGACGCTGTATAGACTTGAACTGAAGACCAATGTATGGACTTCAAAACAGATGCTAAGGCCAAGAGGAGTGTATAGACTTTCACGATGTATGGACTTGATGATCTTCAAAGCACAATGTCCAGACTTTGCCACTATATGGACTTGAAGAAACAGTGCAACGTATGGACTTGATCTCAAGAAATGTAAGCGATGTACACACTTAGCCAATGTGTAGACTTTGCCTTAGATGCTAAATGAGACGCTAAAGTCTGTATAGACTTAGCCTAAGACAATGTATGAACATATCAGCAGAGAAGCAATGCACAGAACAGAAATGAAGAACAGAAATCAAGCACAAGCCAATATATCACAGCATGACTCAAGCATACACATGCGTTCTTCACAATTCAGACATGGCACACTTATGCAATCTCCCACAGAAAAAGGTCAGACATATTCAAGACAATGTGGTGACTCATTCATGTTGCTATCATTAAAACATCACATCATCAACAAAGCACAAGGGGCACAACAATCTCCCCCTTTTTTATGATGGCAACATAATGAGTCACACTGACTCATCAAACTATTCTCCCCCTTTGACATAATCAAAAAGAAGGGAAATGGTTTGATAGTCAAAAGCAGCACAACAATGCAGAGAATGAGTCAAGGTTCTTTAAAATGAAGATCTCCCTTATGACCATGAAACAATTCTCCCCCTATCAACATGCATGATTGACTACTCTCCCCTGAGATGAAAATAAACCATAACCCCCCCTGAGGCACAGGAATGGACTCTAGTTATCCAATAAATCAATCTGAAATCAGCCATTACAAAGAATCTACATTCTGGTGAAGATACCACAGAATCAGAACTTATTGCAGAACAAGATGAAAGATTCCAACAGTGTAGAGAGAAATACATCTCAGGAATCAATCTGAAATCCACCATCATAAAGATTCTGAGGTTCAGAAGGCTGCAAGTGAACAAGGTAATAATGGGAGTGGCACCTCACATTTGTATGGTCAGAAAAATACAGATGGAATCAGTCAACTGATAAGAAAGGAGTTGACTATACAGTTTTTGTTGATCATGCATAAATCTGATCATGAGGGATTTGAATGCAAGGTCACAAATGATATGAACATGATTCAGTATGACAAGGAATGCTCCCCCTGAATAGATGCCACTTGATATGCAAGTGATGCATGACATGGAAGCTCTCCCTCAATAAGTGGAATCTTATGAGATAGATGAGAAGGAGACCACAGGGGCAGACAAGGAGAAGTTCAGGTCAATGATCTAAGGAAAGTGAGCAGAAAGATTTTCAAGGAGATATCAATCTTATAAATCCAAAACATAATTTTTCAAGGTCTTCCATTATAGGGATTTATGAATGAGCCTTTTGAACAACATGGTTTAAACATGATGTATGCAGAGTTTATCAATAAAATTCTGTATTGATATCTAAAACCATGTTTTAATAAAGATGAACCAAGCCCTCATATTTATCTTGATTAATCTCCCTTTCTCTTACACAATCAAATCTATTGACTTCTTTCAGAATTACATGCACCAGTATTGAAGTCAAGCAATTATGAAGTCATATGATTTTGTCTAGGGTTGTAGCAATTTGATTTTAACATCAATATTCAGATATTTCAATTTGTTCAACAATTTTTCATGCTACAAATTTTACGAGCACTCTAGTTCAGTTCACACCTTGTAACTAGAGGATATACCTTGATCAGAGGCCAATATCCCTAAGCACTTAGTGTGACTAACTGTCATGCTATATATGAACAGAGATAGCATTTACACATCATGACACACTCCAAATCATTTCTTGATGAGTGAGTTGTATTTCTCAGTGTGCTTGCCATTGCTCTGCCTGAATTTCAATGAATTCTTAATCAGAGTTAACTAAGGCACCTCATGACACAGTCCTTCGGACATGTGTTTCTCAGTGACCAATGTCATTGCTCTGACAGATATTACCCTTTAGACATTTCAAAAAAATTTATTTGCTTCAAATCAATAATAGTTTCATGTACTTAATCAATTGAAGTCATATATTCAAAAGTGCAGATTTCAGAAGATTTTACAAGACATAGCATGAAACAGATGGTTAATGTTTATTAAACGTGCTTCAGATATTTTTAAGAGATTTTAAAGTCAAACCTTGAGTACATTAAACTTAAACCACCTGAGTTATTTCAGATATTCATAAAAACGTATAATAGAAGATTTCTAGTTCAAGATGTTTCAGATTTATGATCGAGATAGCCCATTGAAATCTTCATGAAAGACTGATAGAATTTTGAACCCAAATGATACCAATTGATAGGAGAAATACCAATTGTTAAGAGAGATTGTGAATCTCAAAGTTTTCAGAATATGATTAAGGTTTGTCAACAAAATCAGTAAGAAAGGATGTGCAATGAGTTCTGACACATGTATGCATTTGACAACCTATATGCAATGCAGTGACTCCCCCTTACAATATGCATTCAAACTCTCTTTTTGGCAATTTCAATATAAGGAAATGTAATGCACTATATGTATGCAGGGACATGCAATTAACTCCCCCTGAAAACATGCAATGTTTGCACTGAAAACTGAACATATGATTCCAAATGATATTATGACTTGTGCACAATCAGACTGTCCTATCAGCAAAGTGACCCATGGTACTAGGCGGAGCACTTGGTCTAAAAGACCACCTCACACATAGTAAGAACCTCCAGACAGACCTCCCTGCCCTTTGGTACCTTACCATTTATATACCATTGAGGTCATGCATGATTATTCAACATGCAGTTCTATATGCAATTCAGAATTTCAGTTAGCTATTGCAACACACAAGTTTCAAGTCACACTCATAGGCAGTTCAGATTTTTCAAAAAATTCGAAATGCAATTTGTTTTCAGAGTCTATGCATAACACAATTATCAAGCAATTGCAATTAGCCTATGTATACATCAGATACAGACAACCCTTTTTAATCTGATATTTGCACAGAACTCTCAGCAAATGCATGATCAGAAAATAATGCACATGGCAAATGATGAATGAAAATGTAAAAACAGATTTAACTTGCTATGCATTAAAACTAAAAATAAGAAGAGCAGGAAGTTTACCTGAAAGGTTCAGTATGGGGTTTTCTTCTTGAGTGCCTTGGATCATTACCCCTTTTTATTTCAGTCCCAAGGCACACCTGCATAGCAATGTTATTTTGCACAAACAGGTACCCAAGAAGTCTTGGGTCCTGACAAAACAGTATTACTCCTAGCAGGTTTTCTCAGCACATTTCTAGGAGTAGTTTTCAGATCTGATTCATGCACATTCTTGTTAGCATGAATTTTATGTGCATAAGCATGAGATTTCTTGTTAATAGAATAAAAATTCTGTTTGCCAAAACCAGTTTGGTTTTGATATCCTGCCAGCCAACAGGTTGCAGCCCTGTGACCTGGCTGCCCACAGTTATAACATGAAAATTTTGCAAGTTGTCTTACATGGAATTTAGCATGTTTGAGATTCACATTTCTACCCTGAATATGCCAACAGTCCTTGACTGTATGACCATACTTCCCACATTTGAAGCACTCATTGTGCTTGCCTCTAAAAACATTACTTCCAAAAACATTTCCATTTGCAGGGAGTTTAACAATTTTAGAATTGAATTGTCTACCTTGAGCATGCCAACAGTGGGCTGTAATGTGGCCCATCTTGCCACAGTGAAAGCATGAATTAGAACTTTTCTTACCAGCATTCAAATCTCTTATGACCCAATTTTCCACAATTAAAGCATGTCATATGCTGGTTTATTAGAACAGACTTGTTCTTGTTAAGAGCATAATCGTTTGCATGAAATTTATTCTTATCACTAACAAACCAGTATTATGAAATTTTGTGTCCTAGTTTACCACAATGAAAGCACTCAATTCTCCTTTTCTGAGATGAAGGATTTTTATCATGATATCTCCTAGCATTCTTATTATCCTTCTCCATCAACTTACACTCATGCATCAGATGTCCAACTTTATGACAGCAATGACAGATAATCTTCTTTTTAGATGCATGTGAGTGTGTGTGTGGACTGTGATCAGCAAACACTGATGAACCCTTTTCATTTATTTTATGATTTACAGTCCTTTTCTGATTTTTATCCTCTTTTCTTATTTTCTTAGCCTTGTACTGAATTGGAGATGTAGTAGAAGGCTTTTCCTATTCAGAAGATTTAACAAAAACAGTTTTCAAGTTGGATCCATCAACCTTCCTCATGACTGGACTGTAGCCCAGTCCCTCTTTCTTAAAGTTATCCTTTGCTCCCAACATTTTCTGAGCAATGGGCTGTTTGTCTTTAGAGGTGGTGGCTACATCTGAACCACTTACAAAAGATGTCATGACTTTGTTCTGAAGTTCCTTCTTGTTTATCTTATTGTAGCCCAGCCCTTCCTTCCTAGGATTGATTTTTATACCTAGTAGCTTGTCTAGGTTTTTCTACCCATCAACAAATTTAGACAAGGAAACTTTCAAATCCTGAATTTCATTTTCTAAAGAGAAAATATGTATCTCATAACTGGCAATCTCTTGCTCACAGCAATTGACAGCTTCATTCAAAACCTTATTAGCTGTTTTGTATTCTTCAATTTCATTTTCCAGATTGCTCAGTTTATCAGAATCTTCAAAGCAAACACTTTTACCTCTTTCTAAAGCTAGAAGTCTCTCAGACATAGTTGAGTTCAGCATTTTCAATTTCTCATTTTCTTGCTTAAGTTTGTCATTCTGAACCAATTCATTTATTAGAAGCTGATCTTCTGAATTGACTTCATACTTTCTTCCATTTTTAATTTCCTTCATATCTTTTTGTTGTTTTTCAAGATCTTTCTGTAATTCTATGTTTACAGACTTTATGGCATTAAGTCTTTCAATCAGCAAATCATTCTCTCGTTTAAGTTTCTCTAATTGTTCTTCATTTTCTTTAGAAAACTTTCTGAGAGAGTCATTCTCATTTTCAGCTTGTTTAAGTCAGATTTAACACATTCAAATTCTTTCAGCAAATCCTTACCCTGAACAGAATCATGACTAGCTAGGCTAAGCTTCTTTTCAAGTTTAGAGATTTCCTTTACATGATCTTGATCTTCAATTTTCAGCAATGAAATTTGTTTCTTCAACATTTGAATATCAGACATAAAAGCATCATGAACATTTTTCAGATCAGCACAGTTTTTACATGGAGAATTGAAACTGTCTGACCTACTATTCTTCTTCAATTTTTTGTATTGTTCTCTTAACTGTTCATGAGACTCTAATAATTCAGCATATGAATTCTCCCAATCATCCAAGGTATAGTTCTCAAAAGGGTTTACCTCCTCATCATTATCGTCTTCACTTTGATTGCTGCCTTGATCGCTGCTACTTTGATTTCTTCTATTGGCCATCATGCAGCTTGTTTGATTTCTTTTCCCGGCTCTCTTCATCATCTCTAACATATCCCTTGCAGATCTGCAATCAAGGAAACATGAGTGAAAGGCTTTGTCAGTGGCTGCTTTCATCAGATTTATAGCTGTCTGATTCTCCTCATACATTGATTCGTGACTGTCAGTCCATTTGGACCTTTTCTTTGGTAATTCATGAGGACCATGTGTAATCACTTTCCACAGGTCTGGATCAACAGATTTAACATAACTACGTAAAGCACTGTGCCACTGGTTGAAATCAGAACCACTAAATACGGGTGGACAAGCCATTGAAACAGATAGCCGATAGATTCAATGCAACAGGAATATTGATGCACTAAAAACAAATTAGCACCTTAGACCGCAAGATCGAATCTACAGGTCGCTGGACCTTGTATGCAGACACTTGCTCTGATACCAACTGTTAGGGTGCTAGGCCCAGATACAGAGGGGGGTGAATGTATCCTTCTATGTATAATGGCCAAATAAAAACTTGGAAGCTAGAGATAGACACAAAATAGAATCAATTTGATTCAACTCAAATACAAACACTTGGAGCGAACGTATCCAAACATCCAGCAGAAGCAAATCAAGCAATCTGATAACCAGTTGAAAATCCTTTTAAACAAAAGAGCAAATATGTAACTGGCCCCCAAACAATCAACTAGCGGAAGCAGCACAAATGAGAATAAGAAATCTCAAGATAATCTGTGAAGGGTGGTAGGAGATATGGAAGAACACACTACAAGCAAACCACTGCTCAAAGATTTTAAGGTGGTTCGGTCCTCCAGACCTACATCCACCCCTCACTCCCAACCGGAGTGAGGCTTCACTAGCAAACGCAAGAACCAAGCAGACTCAGTCTGTAAACAGTTGCTACCACACAGCTTGACTAGGGGAATAGCCTACCCTCTCCCTCCCAACCGGAGGGACACCCAAGTGACTCCCAGCCACTTGGAAACTAGAGGTCGCAGACCTCTCTTCCTCCAGACCAGGAGGGACACCTGGACTTGCAACCACAAGCCCAGAACCGGAGGACTAGCCTCCCCTCCTCTAACCAGAGGGAACCCACAAGTGACAACCTGTCACTTGCAACCCGGAGATCAGATCTCCCTTCTCCTGAACCAACAGGAGGAACCCGATCCCCAACAGGGCAATCGGAAGAACAAGATAACCAGATGAAAATGGAAAAACAAAAACACGAAATGAAAATAACTTCAGCAAACAGAAAGCTGAAAAACAAAATGCACAATGTGGCTCTCAATGGAGCTAACTGGCCTGGATCTGATCCACGGTCCAGTGAAGATAGATCTTCAAGCAGCTTCTTCCTTCTTCTCCACGAGCTCTCTCGCTCACTCTCTATCTCTCTTTCTTTCTCTTCTGCTCTCTTCTGCACTTCTTCTTCTTCACTCTTTCTTCTCTCTTCACACGAGCACTATCTCTCTCTCTCTTTCTTTTTCTACTCTCACTCTCACTCTCTTCTCTGCTCTCTTCTTTTCTTTCTTTTCTTCTTTTTCTGGATCGAAGGGCTTTCTACTCTTCCGGCTTTCTGCTTCGATCTTACTTCTTCTGTGGAAGAAGGCTCATATATATAGCAGCAGCATCATCATCACTCCCGACGTGTGACCTCCACATTTCCAGCCCTAAGTATTCGGACCACGTGGCAGTCTCTCAGCCAGCTTCATTTCAGCCTCGGATCACGTGCTGCCCAGTCACTGGGGAATATTTCCTCGGACCACCTTCTTCTTCTCCTGCAAGGAATTAACACGATTAACACTCAGGGCCACAATAACTAAAACTGCATGAGGTATATGAAAGCAATACAAGATGCACTGTACTGAGAATGACACGAGATACACAAGATTACTTCAGTACGAAATAAATGGAGAATGACACGAGGTCAGATGAAAACAGCACGAGGTAAAAAAAGAGAACAACAGGAGATACATAATTAACACAACAACGAAGACGACACGAAGTCAGATGAAGACAGCATGAGGTGAGAAGAAGATAACATAGAGTGAAGCAATAGAAAGACACGCGATCAGAAGAAACCTGGACGAGGTTAGAATGAAACAACACGAACTAACAAACGGCAACAAAAGACGACACGAAGTGAAACAACACTTGAAAACATAAGAAAAATAACTCGAGCACAAAATAGCTCGAATGAACGACTCGAAGATGAGGCGACACGGGCTGACCATGACATGAAGACAAATAACAGAAACCGTCACGAGTTGAAGACAACACGAAGATGAAAACAGAAACCGACACGAGTTGAAAACAACACGAAGAGGAAACATAGGAATTGACACGGAGTGTGGTCAAGGTGAGAAGGACACGAAGTCTAAAGAGAAAAATAGCACGAAGATAGAAGAGTGACACGGCTATCACGACACGTGATGAAGCAGTGACACTAGTAAAAAAAAATGACTCGAGGAACAACAGTAAGTGACACGAAATTAAACAAGCAGACATAAAAGATGACACGAGATGAGGTCACAAAGTGACAAAGACACGAGGTCTAGAAAACACGACACGAAGACATGAGATAGACACGTCTTCAACAACACGTGATGAAACGGTGGAAGCACAAGAACAACTCGAGGAACTACAGTAATTGACACGAAGACACAAGAGCAAACATAGAGGACTGACTCAAGATGAGCAACTAAGTGCTAACGACACGAGGTTCATACAGAAGCAACTCGAAGTTCATCAGAACATATTGATCTGCTTCAGAGGAATCAGCACGAAGTCAATCAGCACACAACTTAAAGTAACACGAGGTACGAAAGGACGACACGGCCTGTTGAAAACCCAAACAGTACTAAAACTAAAATGACACGAGGTAAGAAAGAAATAACACGGACATATACACAAGAATAGCACGAAGTATGACAGAAACAGTACGGACATATAATGTACTACCTCATAGCAGATTTCCTATTAATCAATATGCATCAGACGACTGTGTATGGACTTGAAGACCCTTAGCCAATGTATAGACTTCAAAGTAGAGACCGATGTGTAGACTTCACGTGAAAGCCCAATGTGCAGACTTGACGCTGTACAGACTTGAACTGAAGACCAATGTATGGACTTCAAAACAGATGCTAAGACCAAGAGGAGTGTATAGACTTTCACGATCTATGGACTTGATGATCTTCAAAGCACAATGTCCAGACTTTGCCACTGTATGGACTAGAAGAAACAGTGCAACGTATGGACTTGATCTCAAGAAATGTAAGCGATGTACACACTTAGCCAATGTGTAGACTTTGCCTTAGATGCTAAATGAGACGCTAAAGTCTGTATAGACTTAGCCTAAGACAATGTATGAACATATCAGCAGAGAAGCAATGCACAGAACAGAAATCAAGAACAGAAATCAAGCACAAGCCAATATATCACAGCATGACTCAAGCATACACAAGCGTTCTTCACAATTCAGACATGGCACACTTATGCAATCTCCCACAGAAAAAGTCAGACATATTCAAGACAATGTGGTGACTCATTCATGTTGCTATCATTAAAATATCATATCATCAACAAAGCACAAGGGGCACAACACAGTTTCCCCGCGGGACGTTATGAGCTTGGTCGTATGCGTGTCTAGGTTGGATAAAGGTTCAATGACGGACACAAAGCCTCGGCGCAACAGACCGAATCTTTGAAAGGGTTGTTGTGAGAAGGTCTCAAGCCCTAACAAACCTCTACACCTGGCCTAAGCTTTCCCCCTGAATTCTATTTTTTCTTTTAGGACTAGACAGCACCCTGGGTATGGCCTCGGTAGAAGCACCGTCATACAGATTGGCCCTGACCAGGGATTGTCACCTCAAAAGCACATCGACTTCAGGAGATTCCTAGTGATGCAGGTAGGGCTCTTGTTGCCGGGATAGAATTTGCCCCCAAAATTCAAAAAAATCATATATGTCAAAACCCTCCAAAAAATAATCATCAGATATTTCAAAATCCAAAAAAATCAGATATTCCAAAAAAAACAAAAATAAAAAATCATCAGATATTTCAAAATCTAAAAAAAAATCATATATTTCAAAATCTAAAAAAAATCAGATATTCCAAAACCCATAAAAATCAAATATTTTTAAAATTCTAAAAATACCATCATCATTGCATAGCATGCATTTGCATTCATATTCATTGCATTTTCCGCCTATTTAATAAGACTCCACCCTTTGACCAAATACCAAGGATTGGTCAATCTCTAACTTGCTGTAGGCAAGGGGTTGAGCCTAAGAACAGATCTAACTTATTTCTTATTTTAAGTGTGTGTAGATACAAGTCTAATTCCCCAAGATTCAAAGCTCTCGAGTTTCTCCATCTCTTGTCCCTTGCAGTCCTTTGTTAGATCGCTAACCATACACTCGCGGTCGTGGAGAAGACCACTATTCTCACCCGAGGACCAAATTCTTAGGTTTACCTGTTTCTCCTCCTTAGCGGTCCTTCAATAGATCGTTTATCCTTTCCTGGCGGTCGAAAGGCGACCGCTAGCCATTCTCGAGAACCAGAAAACTCTGAGTTTTTCTGAGCCCTGTTCTTAGCGGTCTATCGCTAGACCATTTTCTTTACATAGCGGTCGTTTTCCAGACCGTTTACCAGACAGAAAACTCTACTTCATTCAATTAATCATGCTAAATCACAAGTCCATTGCACATCTTTACAAACAAACCTCTCATCTATTCATCCAAGGTTCATCATACATCATTCTATCAATAAAAATGCAAAGTTCACATCATAAAGACGAAAATACATTCAATTTCTTGTCCACGCAAGGCCGGATCTTGCGCAACTCCTTCACATAACTTCGGTATTCCTCTTCTATAGAAACCCGATAAATTAAAATGAGTACATATATAATTAAAATCTTCATAAAATAATTACATTACATTTTTACTATATGAAATAAACTAGATTATTGAATTTACTTGAAGTAAATAGAAATTAAAATGTTTTAACCCTTAGAAAAATTATAAGAAGCCTAATTAAAGTCCATAGAATGGATTAGGATTACTTTTGACCTATTGGGTAATCCATAATGGGCTGGATTAGTGGTTAAAGGATTTATTAAAGGATAATTAGACCTTAAATTCATAGCACATGTTAAATACCATTTAAAAGGATTATAATAACCCAATTTATAGAAGGTTGACACAAAAATCGACCCCTACCTAACAGCCCACTTTGGACCAGCCGTTTTTACCTTGGTTTCACACCAAATGGAGGATAGATTAAGATAAAAAATTAGAATTTTCTCCCAATTCGGAGTTAGAAAGTTTGGCATTGTTAGGCAATGAATCTTGACAAAATTGGCCAAGTTTTAGCTATAAACAGAACCCCATTCGACCCTCAAATCATCCCTGGAAGCCAAGGCTATGCTGCTGCAATGATTGGAGGAGATTTGAAGGAAGAATTTGGAGAAGCAAGGGTTTTCTTATATTTTCTTACCTCATCTTAGATCCGCTCTAAGATAGGTGTCTCTCAGGCTAAACTTCAATTAAAGCATGTTATCTTGTGTATTTTTCAGTGCTCTTTCCATTGATACTTGTTTCCCTAAATTTTGTTAAGAAATGAGCAAGTTATGGTTATTTTATTAGAGGGGTATTCCCGTTTTTTTTACAGAACCAGAACGCGCTGCATCTCAGGAGCGCGTTCTGAACACGCTGCCCCGACATAGAGCGTTCCTACAGAGTATTTTCCCGCCCAAGGTGTCAAACAAATAATTATAAAATATGTATATAAATAAATATATATATATATATATATATATATATATATACATATATATATATATATATTCTAGATCACGCTACCTAAGGATGGCACGATCTTAGATCGCACTAGTAGGGACTGGTGTGTTCCCAAAAATTACCCGGAATGTCCGGGGGTCAAGATAAAATATTTTGAGTATATATATAATTTGAGAACGCGCCCATAAGATACAGCGCGTTCACAGACAGATTAAACATCTTTTCAACATGTTCAAAATGAAGAATTATTTTATTTAATAGAAAAATTATTTTTAGCATGATAAATCTATTTCTTATCATTATATTAGTTAATATCAAAAATCGTGATTTTAATTCAAAAAGTTTAAATTTTCATAGCTAAACCTTGATATTTTATGACTCTGATATTTCTAAAAATTTTAACAGAATAAAAAAAATTGGTTATTCAAATGTACACCAGATTAAGTTAAGGGATTAAAATAATTCTATTTCATTGAATTTTCTTCCTACTTACCTTTCATTTTTGATCTCCACGACTTATTGTCGTTAAACATGACGCCTTAAATCTGTTTTCTACTTTCTTGCAACTGTTATAACTTTTTGTCAGATCTGTACATATTTACAATGAGCTTTGCCTTGACATTTGTTGGCCATAAAAATTTTAAGTGGATGTCTAAATATACTTAGGATCTTTTGATCCATGACCCAATGCCTGGCATTAATGGGGCCCGGTCTGGTCCTGGGGGGAGTGCCCGAAAGTACTTGTGCCCATGGGAGTTCATTGACCACGGTGTGGCATTGTACCGAAGTGCTTGACTTGCTAGATTTATTTATGACATTCCACAGTTCTTTACTTGTTTACTTGTTACTTGTACTTGAATTACTTGAAATTACATGAATTACTTGACTTACATGAAATGGCCAAATTTCCATGAAAATTTTCACATGTTTAAAATTCATTACTTGAATTTTCTCTTGATATCGTGTTATCTTAGTTACTTGAAATTTTCTTTATTTACTTGAAAATTCCAATTACTTGAAATTTCTTACATCGAATTCCTACTCATGTTCTAATTACTTCTTGACACAACATGGGAAATTATCTAAAGTGTTAATTACTTTAAGATTGCCTAGATTAGAGATATAAAATCCTACTGAGCTTTTTGCTCACCCTACGTTTTCGGTTAACTGTTGCAGGAAGTTCGACAATGAACAAGGGAATGGACAAGAGTGAATGAGAGATATAGTTTTTTCTAGGTTTATGTAGGTCGTTATTGGTCTTACAAGAATCATGTATTGGGAGATTGTAACATGCCTTTTTAAGGCTTATGAATGATGTTGTAAAACCTTTATTTGGATGAATAAAAGTGTCATTTTCTACTTATCTCGATGTCTTAGAATTAAAATTATTACATGCTCTGATCGACATGAGTGCCTCGACTCGTCGCGTCCCGATATTCCGCGTCGAGATGTGACGGTCTTTGTGGTATCAGAGCCCAAGTTTTACATAAAACCTAGGGTATTTCATTGGTCATAGGTTTCACAAAATTCCTTCTTAAAACATACGTTTCCCTTGATATAGGTTCTTGAACTAGGGGATCCTATCCAAAATCTTAAAACTTCCCGGTAAGATTGGGTAGAACCATGGGCTAAGTTTTAAAAGAATGACTCATTAAGAAATAAATAAAACATTTAAGCCTTGTAATTGTAGTTGCAGGCTTAATTCTCGCCAATGGCTGCCGAAAGAGCTCAATGGCACAAGATGCAACGAGCGGTGCAAGGTTTGACTCAAGCTCTCCAGCAGGTTGCTCAGGGAGGAGCAAACCGAGGAGCCGGAGACTTACACAGGAATTTCAGGAGCATGAACCCTCCCAAATTCGCAGGATCCGCGGACTTGGATGAGGCCGAACACTGGGTAAAGGAGATTGAGAGGATATTTCGAGTCATGCAATGCGCTAACGAGGAGAAGGTCCTACTCGCTACCTTTAAACTGGAAAAGGATGCCCGTGCTTGGTGGGAATTGGTCGAAGCAACTTTACCGCATGACCAATTATTATGGGATGAGTTCGTGGAGCACTTCAACAATAAATATTTCTCCGATCGGGTGCAAGAAAGGAAGGCCGCTGAATTTGTCACCTTAAAGCAAAGGAGTTTATCGGTGGCTGATTATGAAGCCCAATTCTCAAGGTTGTCTCGGTATGCACCACATCTCATGGGCACCGAGAAAATGAAGGCAAGGAGATTCTTAAACGGCTTAAAGCCGCAATATATCACTCAACTCGCCCCGATGGATATTCAAATATATTCTGACATGGTAAGAAGATCCCAACTTATAGAAGATGCAACGGAGTTATCGGATCACATCCGAGGAAGAGAAGCCAAGAGAGAGCAAGCTACTGGGTCTGGTAGTTTCAAGTCCTCTTTCGGGAAGAAGAGACCCAATGACGGGCGCAACTTCATTAAAGACAAGCGTAACTTTCAAGGGGACAAGAAGCCGAGAACGTTCGACAAGCAAATTTTTCCTATCTCTACATCATCAAAGGAACTATGCAAATATTACGAGAAGCCCGGGCACAAAGCCGTGGAGTGCTAGAGAAAACTCGGCGCATGTCTTCGATGTGGGAGTCAGGAGCATAGGATCCTGAATTGTCCTCTTCTCAATGAGCACACTCCACCGAAAAAGCTTCCAGTTATTGTCAAAAAGTAAGGAAGACTTCAAGCTCTTAAAGATGCAAAACCTATTGAAGAAGGAGGCATCGTGGAAGGTACTCTTTCTGTGTACTCAAGGCCTGCCTCTGTCTTATTTGACACCGGAGCTATGCATTCATTCATATCTAGGAGCTTTGCTTATATTTTGTCTATAAAGCCTGTTCCATTAGGATCTAAACTCATTATTACTACCCCTATTGGAACGAGAACGGAGATTAAACATTTCTATCCTGCTAGTGAAGTTCTAGTTAGAGGTCACAACTTACCCACTGATTTAGTATGCATATAGATGGAAGGATATGATATTATATTGGGAGCCGACTGGTTATCTACACATGGTGCTAGTGTCAACTGCAAGTTGGGTACAGTGACTTTTATGGGTTACCCAAACCTCTTATTTTCTAGTATCAGGCATTCTAGACACATATCTCTTATTTTGGCCCTTAAAGCCGAAAGATTATTAAGGAAGGGTTGTGCTGGTTTCTTAGTTTCTATTACTATGACCGAGCATACGGAACCCATTCTAAGAGATATTCCTATCGTTCGGGATTATTTTGATGTATTTTTGGACGAGTTGCCGAGTATTTCTCTGGAGAGAGAAGTTATCTTATTTATTGATTTAATTCCGGGAGCTGCACCAATTTCTAAAGCTCTGTATCGGATGCCTGTCGTCGAAATGAAGGAGTTAAAGGAACAACTATTGGAGTTACTGGAGAAAGGATTTATCCAACCAAGTACTTCACCTTGGGGAGCCCCAGTACTATTCGTCCAAAAGAAGGATGGTTTAATGAGATTATGTGTTGACTATAGGCAATTGAATCAACTCACAATCAAGAATAAATATCTGTTGCCAAGGATTGATGAATTATTTGACCAGATTTCTGGAGTTCGATATTTTTCAAAGATTAATCTCAGATCTGGTTATAATTAGTTAAAGATCAAGGAAGGAGATATTCACAAGACAGCATTCCGGAGTAGGTATGGGCAATATGAGTTCACAGTTATGCCTTTTGGCCTAACCAATGCGCCTGCCGCATTCATGCAGTTAATGAACAATGTATTCAGGCCATACCTTGATGAATTTGTGGTTGTCTTTATTGACGACATTCTGATCTACTCCAAGACTAAGGAAGAGCATGAAGAACACCTCAAGAAGGCCCTTCAATTATTAAGAGATCACAAGCTTTATGCAAAACTTAGCAAGTGTGATTTCTGGTTGGAGGAAGTATCCTTTTTAGGTCACATAATTTCTCGAGACGGTATTACTATCGATCCTTCAAAGATCGAAGCTGTCAAGAACTGGGAAAGACCTACTAGTGTGACAGAGATCCGAATCTTCTTGGGATTGGCAGGATACTATAAAAGATTTATTAAAGATTTTTCCAAGATCGCGATATCTTTGACAAGATTGACGAGGAAGGAGAATCTTTTTATATGATCCAAGGAATGCAAGAAAAGCTTTCAGACCTTGAAAGATTATCTGACTACTGCCCATATTCTTAAATTACCTACGGAAGGAGGAGGATTCGAAGTTTTTGCTGATGCATCTGGAATTGGCCTGGGTTGTGTATTGATGCAACATGGCAAGGTTATAGCCTATTCCTCAAGACAATTGAAAAGGCACAAGGAAAATTATCCCGTGCATGACTTAGAACTGGCAGCTGTGGTCTTTACTTTGAACATCTGACGACATTATCTCTATGGTGAAGCCTTTATTGTGTATTCTGATCACAAGAGTCTTAAGTACTTATTCTCTCAAAAAGAGCTCAATATGAGACAAAGACGGTGGTTGGAATATTTGAAAGATTTTGATTTCTCTATACAATACCACCCCGAAAAAGGCAACGTTGTGGCTGATGCACTTAGCCGGAAGTCAATGGCCTTATTATCAAGCCTGATGATTAAAGAATGACATCTTTTAGAACAAATGGTAAACTTAGATCTCAATATGGAGGAGAAGGAAGACGGAGTCTTGATTGCAAATATTAGACTCCAACCCTAGCTACTCTCAGAAATTAAAGAGCAGCAAGATGATGATCCATTGATCATTGAAATTAAAGAGAAACTAGATCAACGACCTGATTTTCTTATGACAGATGATGGAAGGCTACTATTCAAAGGAATAACCTATGTACCCGATTGTTCTATTATCAAGAGTAAAATCTTAGAGGAAGCACATCGATCGAGGTATACTATTCACCCTGGTGCTATAAAAATGTACCATCATCTCAAAAGAACTTTCTGGTGGTCTAATATGAAAAGAGAGGTAGCCGAGTTCGTAAGTCGATGTTTGGTCTGTCAACAAGTTAAAGTCGAACACCTTAAACCGGCTGGCAAGCTCAAACCTCTCGAAATATCGGAATGAAAATGAGATAGTATTGGAATGGATTTCATAGTTGGACTACCGAAGACCCGAAGTGGATATGATGCTATATGGGCAATTGTGGACCGGTTAACTAAGTCCGCTCATTTCTCACCTATCAAGACCAAATGGACCATGGATGTTCTAGCCGCCCTATATATCAAGGAGATTGTAAGGCTCCACGGTATTCCAAGTTCTATTATTTTGGATCGAGATCCGAGGTTCACCTCTCACATCTGGAAGGGTTTGCAATCATCTATGGGTACTAGGCTAAAATTTAGCACTACTTTTCACCCACAAACTGATGGACAAATCGAAAGGACGAATCAGATTATTGAAGATATGTTAAGAGCCTATATGATAGACTTCGGTGGTAGTTGGCATGAACACTTACCATTGACTGAGTTTGCTTATAACAATAGCTATCAGTCTAGCATACAAATGGCACCTTTCGAAGTATTGTATGGCAGAAGTTGTAGATCACCATCTATGCTGGAGTGAGGTTGGAGAAAAAGGATTGCTTGGTCCTGACGTTGTCCAAGATACAACTCACAAAATCCAGTTAATTCAAGAAAGGCTAAAGGTTGCTCAATTACGGCAAAAGAGCTATGCCGATAATCGGAGAAGAGATCTCGAATTCCAAGTAGGGGAGCATGTCTTCTTAAAAATCTCACCCACACGAGGAATTAAAAGGTTTGGTATCAAAGGAAAACTAAGTCTGAGATTTATTAGCCCTTTTGAGATTCTGGAGAGAATCGGCGAAGTAGCATACAAGCTAGCTTTGCCTCCTCAATTGGCCGGTGTTCATGATGTATTCCATGTATCCATGCTGAGGAAGTACGTGTACGATCCTTCGCATGTGATTCAATTTGAAGATTTGAGGCTACAAAAGGATTTATCATATGAAGAAAGACCGATCAAAATATTAGATCGGAAGTTACACCATCTGAGGAATCGGGACATACCGATGATAAAGGTCCAATGGAGCAAGCGTTCATTTGAGGAAGCTACCTGGGAATTGGAAGAGTCAATCAAGAAGAAGTATCTGGATTTAATCTCAGGTTAGAATTTTGACCTTTCTATCTGAATTTTTGAATTGTATAATGTGAATTTGGAGGACCAAATTCTTTTAAGTGGGGGAGAATGAAGAAACTTGATAAATTAAAATGAATAAATATATAATTAAAATCTTCATAAAATAATTACATTACATTTTTACTATATAAAATAAACTTGATTATTGAATTTACTTGAAGTCAATGGAAATTAAAATGTTTTAACCCTTAGAAAAAATATAGGAAGACCAATTAAAGTCCATAGAATGGATTAGGATTACTTTTGGGCCATTGGGTAATCCATAATGGGTTGGATTAGTGGTTAAAGGATTTATTAAAGGATAATTAGATGTTAAATTCGTAGCACATGTTAAATATCTTTTAAAAGGATTATAATAACCCAATTTCTAGAAGGTTGACACAAAAATTGACCCTTCCCTAACAGCCCACTTTGGACCAGCTGTTTTTACCTTGGTTTCACACCAAATGGAGGCTTGATTAAGAAGAAAAATTGGAATTTTCTACCAATTCGGAGTTGGAAAGTTTGACATTGTTAGGCAAAGAATCTTGACAAAATTGACCAAGTTTTGACTATAAATAGAACCCCATTCGACCCTCAAATAATCCCTAGAAACCAAGGCTATGCTGCTGCGGTGATTGGAGGAGATTTGAAGGAAGAATTTAGAGAAGTAAGGGTTTTTTTATATTTTCTTACCTCTTCTTAGATTCGCTCTAAGGTGGGTGTCTCTCAGGCTAAACTTCAATTAAAGCATGCTATCTTGTGTATTTTTCAGTGCTCTTTCCATTGATACTTGTTTCTTTAAATTTCGTTAAGAAATGAGCAAGTTATGGTCATTTTATTAGAGGGGTATTCCCATTTTTTTTACAGAACCAGAACGTGCTGCACCTCAGGAGCGCATTCCGAACGCGCTGCCCCGACATAGCGCGTTCCTACAGAGTATTTTTCCGCCCAAGGGGTCAAACAAATAATTATAAAATATGTATATAAATATATATATATATATATATTCCAGATCGCGCTACCCAAGGATGACGCGATCTTTAGATCGTGCTAGTAGGGACTGGCGCGTTCCCAAAAATTACCCGGAATGCCCAGGGGTCAAAATAAAATATTTTGAGTATTTATATAAATATGTATAAAAAAAATTTGAGAACGCGCCCATAAGATATAGCGCGTTCACAGATAGATTAAACATCTTTTCAGCATGTTCAAAATGAAGAATTATTTTATTTAATAGAAAAATTATTTTCATCATGATAAATCTATTTCTTATCATATTATTAGTAAATATCAAAAATCATGATTTTAATTCAAAAAGTTTAAATTTTCCTAGCTAAACCTTGATATTTCATCATGATAAATTCTTCCTACTTACCTTTCATTTTTGATCTCCACGACTTAATGTCGTTAAACATGACGCCTTAAATCTATTTTCTACTTTCTTGCAACTGTTATAACTTTTTGTCAGATATGTACTTATTTACAATGAGCTTTGCCTTGAAATTCGTTGGCCATAAAATTTTTTAGTGGATATCTAAATATACTTGGGATCTTTTGATCCATGACCCAATGGCTGGCATTAATGGGACCCGGTCTGGTCCTGGGGGGAGTGCCCGAAAGTACTTGTGCCCATGGGAGTTGATTGACCACTGTGTGGCATTGCACCGAAGTGCTTGACTTGCTAGATTTATTTACGACATTCCATAGTTCTTTACTTGTTTACTTGCTACTTGTACTTGAATTACTTGAAATTACATGAATTACTTGACTTGCATGAAACGGCCAAATTTCCATGAAATTTTCCACATATTCAAAATTCATTACTTGAATTTTCTCTTGATATCGTGTTATCTCAGTTACTTGAAATTTTCTTTATTTACTTGAAAATTCTAATTACATGAAATTCCTTATATCGAATTCCTACTCATGTTCTAATTACTTCTCGACACAACATGGGAAATTATCTAAAGTGTTAATTACTTTAAGATTACCTGGATTAGAGATATAAAGTCCATATGTTTTCGGTTAACTGCTGCAGAAAGTTTGACAATGAACAAGGGAATGGACAAGAGTGAATGAGAGATCTAGTTTTTTCTAAGTTTATGTAGGTCATTATTGCTCTTACAAGAATTATGTATTGAGAAATTGTAAGATGCCTTTTTAAGGCTTATGAATGATGTTGTAAAACCTTTATTTGGATGAATAAAAGTGTCATTTTCTACTTTTCTCGATGTCTTAGAATTAAATTTATTACATGCTCTGATCGACATGAGTGCCTCGACTCGTCGCATCCCGATATTCCGCGTCGGGGCGTGACATCTTCCTTCTCTGTCACCTCTGCTGGTAAGGTACGGACGTGGCTGATCTCCGACATGGTCAGAGCACTCCGAATCGCCCGCTCATCCTCCTCGGTCCCGATCTTCCTAGCTTGAATGGGAGGGTAGTATGATAATGCTGAAACCTTAGTGCGAGGTAGTCCGATTTGCAAGTAGCACCGGTGTGGGTTGTAGATTGCCAAGGTAGTGTTCTCCACTAGCTGCAGGTCTAGGCCCAGTCACCGGGGTAGTCTCAGAGTAGCGCCTTGAAGAAGCCGGGGCCGCATCTTGAACTTATCAATTGGCAATGTGTTGAAGAAGAGGCGCCATTCATCCCTTGTTTTCTTATCTGATGTCCGGCACTCAACCTGTGAAGAGAACCCAAATGTACCTCATATGTAGAAGAGTGGATGGCTCCCAAATATGCGGATAGCTTTAGGGATGTTCTCCTTGGGTAAGAACTTCAATCTAACTCCCAACCAGCACTCAAGGACGATCATGGACCCGAAGAGAGGCCTTCCTAAACAACCTGAGCTAAGGCCCTTAGGATGGAAGTGACTTCTAAAGGGAGTTCTTTTATTAAGGGAACCACCCACTTCAGGTTAGAGTAACACCTTGGGCCAGGAAGGAGCTAGAAGAAAGAAGAAAAGAAGAAGAAGAGATGCCATGAAGGGAAAATCAAAAGAAATGCATGAATTCATGAAATTGATATGAACTTACCTCCCTTGAGGAGCTTGTGCTCAAGTGCTTCGAGATAGATGTAAGCCTTTGCAGCTCCCAATGTTCCCTTCTAGCTGGCTTTGGCCCGGTGTAGGCCACCTCTCTTATAGTACTAGCCTCAAAGCTTCTTTTCATGGTGACTTGGATGGCTTTAAGGGGGTTTTTCAAGGTTTTCTTGAGCAGAAATCTGTGAGCTACAAATTCTGGGTGTAATCCTACTTATTGGGCTCTAATTCTAGTTCTAATGCATTAGGATTGTGGCTAGTTAGTCTCAATTTAAGTTAGGATGGGTCTTAGAGTAGATTAGGTGTCTTTTGGCCCGGATTAGGACTCTCACGGAGAGTCCCGTTCTGACTTCACTGAGGTTTCTCCTTAGCTATCTATTGCACGACCGCTAACCGCCCGTAAGCGGTCGTCAGGTGACCGTTTTCCACCTCCTTCCACCGCCTTATTCCCCAATCCCCAAACGGTCGTGTCTTAACCATTTCTTTGTCATAGCGGTCATCCAGACGATCATTTTTCACCTTTTCCCTGTTTTAACCAAAACTCTCTCTCTCTCTCTCTCTCTCTCTCTCGATTTCTATGTCAATCCTAGGAATCCTTGATAGTGAGTCAGCATTCACATTTGCATTTAAAAAGACAAAAAAGATCATATATATCACTAACATAAAGTCATGTACATGTGTGCATAAATAAAAAAAGAAAAGAAAAGAGTACAAGTCACGTCCCAGTCGGTCCCTCTCCTGGACCCCCGCTGTCACCGGTACCCTCGGGTCTCTTCGCCGGTGGGGCCATGGAGGTGCTCCCCTACTCTCAGTGTCGTCATCTCCGCTCATCCTCCTCATTCCTCCGCTAGACGGAGGAACCCGTGAGGTAGTCCCGGTGTCCACTACGCGCGACGCTCTGTGACCCAATGTGGCACGATCGTCCACTCACTAGCCAAAGTGCCCTCTCCAGTGCTCGAACCTCAACTATCAGCTCTCTCACCTCGGTCAAGTACCGCTCAACGTCTGCTGACCCAACTCTAAGTCACTCCACCTCTGCATGGAGATGGGCTCCCTCAGTCGCCACTGCACGGAGACGGGCTATCTCAGCTACCTCTGCACGGAGACGGGCCACCTCGGCCGCCTCTGCTCGGAGATGATCTGCCTTCACTCGAGCTCGCTCTGCCTCGACCAGCGCCATAGTCAATTCCCTGGCCTACATTAGCATTCATTCATGGTTAGTCATTTGCATATCATAAGCCTCTGATAGAAAGTAGTCGGCTAGTTTTGCTTACCCTCTCTGCGAGCGTGGCCTCGGCATCCTCGGCCCGAGCAACCGCTCGAGCAAAGTCGGTGTCCCTCTCTGCCCAGTCTACCGTTGGCTGCGAGGACGATGATGGAGCATCTGGTCCTACCCGCTGCACTCCCTCAGCTCTCTGCATTTTAGAACTAATAGTCAGTCGCATTCATAATCAATTGCATAATTAAGTTTAAGGTTTAGAACTCACCAGTAGCTCCAGCGCGTGCCGGAAATCATCTCTCTGCTGGACGGTGGAGTGGAGGAGACCCTAGAGCTCGGCTATGCGCCCTTGCGGGTCTAGATGCATATAGAAAGTCCATGAGTCAGTGCGTTTACAATTAATTAAAAGAAGCATGGTTTAGGGAGTCTTACCGGTCATCGAGTACCACGGAACACCTGATCGCCGTACCTTCGGGCGTAGGCCCTCAGGTACGCCTCATCGCTTGTCGCATGGGCTCGGACATCTCTACCTCGGTGGGTCCAATCTCTCACCTGGTCCATTGCTCTCGTCACCCAATCGATATCGTTGCTCATGCCCCTAGAGGATCGCCCGATCTGCTCGTCATCTCTGGCCGGGAACTCTACCTCGGGCTGGTGAACCCCGCGCATCCTCATGATTAATCGGAAGTGTAGAGGCTCGACGATGTTGAGGTAGTGCAGCCAGATCTCTCCTCCTCTATACGCCTGGGCCGCCTCTACCCAAGGCTGCCCGTCATGGTCCTCATCCCGGTACGGTGTCCAGCGCACCTGAAACGTCAAACATTCAATATCAGTATTCATAAGCATATAAGGATCATTTAAGAGCATTTAATTCCATTTTGAAGGGTTTAAGTTTAGAAACTTACCGATGTATATGGGAAGGTGTCCATGTTATCCTGAATCACCCGCGCTAGGTGCCGTAGCGATCCTGTGTCCCGCACCATCATCCACCGCCTCGCGATGGGTACCCGGTCCGGATGTACCTCCTTGCCCCGCCCTAGGCCCGGGAGGTATAGGTAGCTCCAAACTTGCATGAGTTAGATGTCAGCATATCATAAATCATGAGCATAAGCATATTCATAATCATAAGCATTTAGAGTTTATCATTTACCTGGAATAGAGGTGTGAACCCGCCTAGCATGGTCTACCGGTCGGTTGTGCTGAGGGAGTCAAACAAAAATGCCAACACTGCAGCTCCCCATGCGTATCCACCAGCTCCATCCAGATCTCTCAAAAGAGGGATGAGCCTGACGCTCACTCCGTCTGCCCTCGTCGCATAAAGGAGCTTCCCGAATAGCAGTATCAGGAAGCGGCGAAGGGTGATGTCCCCCTCTGGCCCCGGTCCCGCGGACACTCTCTCTCATGCCCGATCGGTCAATCTCCCTAAGTGCGCCTCTGGCAGCTCACCGACACTGATCCCTGCTCCTGTCAATCCAAGACTCTCTTGGAGAGTCGCCCGTGCCAGCATCGAAGAGTGTCGACCCGGCCTCATCAGCTCCAATCCCAAAAGCTCCTATGCCTGATCCCGGTGGTCCACATATGTCCATCCGGTCACTGGCGCTCCATGAACTCTCAAACCCGTGATCCGAGTGACATCCTCTAAAGTCGGGATCATATGTCCCCATGGAAACAAGAATGCCCTGCTAATCGGGTCCCATCTCTCGTGGAGTGCGTACAGCAGTTCCATGTCGATCCGCATCACTTCTATGATAAGAAGTTCCCCGAACCCCATTGCTATTAATCTCTCCCTTTGGTAATCCGGTAGTGCTAAATAGATTGCCCAGACTTGCAGCCACGAGATGCGGGTCTTCCTCTTCCCCTGCATACATTTAAACAGGATTAGAGTCAATCATTCATAAAATTCATGCATCAAGCATTGCATTGCATTTTAAAATCAAAACTCAAAAAATCTCTCTATTTCCCTAGCGGTCATCCTTAGACCGTTTCTTATCCCTTAGCGGTCGTCCCTAGACTGCCAGTTTCCCTAAGCGGTCACTGGAAGGATCGCTAGGAACCCAGAGAACGGGCAATGCTTGCGTCGTTTCCCTAGGCTCTGAAATGGCCTTAAAGGGCCTACAAATTGACCGGATGGGTCCCCAGACCCATCTCTTTACCCATTCACACACATGCATGGATTTTTAAACATAAAAAATTGAAATTTGGGGCTCACGGCTTACCACCGATGAACGCCCGGCCACCACCGCCACCGGAGCTTCCTCCGCTGTGGGAACCTCTCCCTCTCCATCTTCACCGTCAATAGGTCCTTCGTCAGCCATGGGGGCTTCTTCTCCCTCCGTTTGGGCCGACGGCCCTTCGTCTCTCTCCGGTGGGCTCACCGCCGCCGGAGGGGAATCCTCCTCTTCTATCTGCCGTTGGAGGCTTTTCACCACCCTTCGTTTCACCATCTATAGGAATATGGGGGTGGAGATTGCAGTGGTCGCCAGTGAAGGCCTCGCCGGAGGGTGCGGTGGTTCGGTTTGAGTGAATGAGCGAAATGGGAGGGCGAACGGGCGTCTTCTATTTTTGAAATCTCTCAGAGATTAGCGGTCTATCTCTAGACCACTACCAAATCCTTAACAGTCTTTTCCTAGACCATTTTTTTTGTCTGAGCCATTTTTATCGAAGAATGTGAACTACCTTGGCTAGCAGTCCATTTATAGACCGTTATTCGGCTGCTCGCGGTCCTTTCCTAGACCATTTTATTGCTGATATTTTGAGATGTTTTGAAACATTTTTGGCATGGTTCATATCTTGTTTATGCTTAATGCTTATCTTATATATGATTATTGATGGCTAACCCTTTTCATTGTCAAAATCAAATGCTGTCGCATATCACGCCATCATATTACATCTCGCCAAGCAGGTAAGTCAAGTAAGTATTTCGATCCCTAGTCCCTTAATGCATTACTATATGGTATCTATGATATATTACCTCGAGAACCAGTTGGTCTTTCATGTGTTCCAGGATCTGATGTTCCCCTCTAACAAAAACGTTGATGATCTAGGTGCACATGTTTAATCGTTGGAAGGCCGTTAGGTTGGAAGAGTTGGGGGACGATGGTTCTATCTTGCACGCCGTGGTTGCAGATAGTATCCTGACCCTGATTTATCTGGTCTAGCAATATTATTCTCGAGTATCTTGCTATTTTATCCTCTCTTTGCATTTATTTTGATGATTTCTTTATTTTAGTCCATCATGCATCATGCACATCTTTGAACATTCACATGCCCTCATCTGTCCAAGTGTCTCAGTAATGGTGGATAACTATACATCCATAGTCTTGAGTAAGGAGAACTATTTTGCTCCGAGTTGGATGGTTTCCTTCGGTCTATTTGATCGGTTTGGTTAGCTGAGGATTCCTGTCTGGAGTTTAGTTACTTGTCACTTTACTTTTCCGCTTGCTTCGACCGCCTATCAGCTGTGCATTCTAGTCAGGAGGTTGGTCCTGTTTTCCTTTCCTTCAGTTGTTAGTTCCTCCAGGCATGCGTTGTTTGGTTTTACCATTCCTTGTGATTGGTCTGAAGTTTTTCGGAAGATTCCTATCACTCGTTGGTTGAGGACGGGTGTCGGTTTACCTTAACGCCCACTTTTCAGTCCACTCTGCTTCATTTCCGCTTCACCTCCATGTTTCATGTCATTTTTACTTCACCTCCGCTCGCTCCCCTACAAAGAGGACGTTAAGGAGGGGCATATGTTGACACCCATTTTATGACCAATGAGTTGGGTCATCTCCTTATCTATTTTTATGATGTCCCGAGTTATTCACCACTTATTGGGCCTTTTTTTGGTCAGTTTTGGGCCTAATTTTATGGGTCATTCTCTTTGGTTGGATTTAGCTCTGTTGATTTATCGTCACTTCACCTTATTGGGCCTAGATGAGGGATAATGAGGATTATTTTGTGGATTAAGTTGTGGATTTATTAAGCCTTTATCTCTTTTGCCACGTCCTCTCCCCTAGCGGTCTATCGTACGACCGCAAGGAGGACGTTGGCGGTCTATTTCTAGACCGCTAATGCGTAGAGAGTCCTTGTCACGCCCCGAGCTATTATTACAGCGGAAGACGATTTCGGGAACGCGAACAGCTGGCATGGTAAGCCTCTTGCAAGCAAGAATAATCAGAGCACAAAACAATCACACAAAGTATTTTCACAATGATTTACTCAAACCTTCACTTTTATTAATAATAACAACCATAATTCAAGTACATGAGACATTGACTTTCTTAAATTTGCTAGACGTAATAAGAGAAAATTACATAGACTCAATCTAGACATTTTGGACTTCCTAAGTCTTCTCTCTTTAATCGCTCTCAGACCCATCACTAGAATGACCTAAATCCGAATATGACCCACTGGTACTTCCTAAAAAGATTGGAAAATAGGTAATGAGCACACTTGCCCAGTAGGTATCTTCGCATCAACATGAAGGCAATGTTAAAGTGATTAATGTCTTAGCTTTAAAGAACAAGATAAAATCATGCAGATATGATAAATCACGTAAATAAAACCAAAGTAATATGATATGATCACGTTGAGACGTGAGACAATGATTGAGCAAGTATAATCAAGCAATAATGTAACAATGACCTTTCATGAACAAGAATGTAACAAGAATGTACTAGCAATTCATGTAACAAGCAGTTAAGTACCTTTCGCTTAACAACAAGTACTTAGTGAATTTATGTGGATCTATATTCAAGTCACGTGGATTTTAACTTATTTATAAATAAAGTACTCTAAGCGCAATGCGACGCTAGTAGCATCATACCCCATGGTTTATATAGTATGTTTCCGACAATCAGCCGAGGGGACTATCATAGAGCCCTTGAACACAATCAGTGCTCGAACTGCATCTTCAAATATAAATCAAGCTACTTCTACGTATATAACAATAAAGTTTGGCCATGTAAGTAACAAGTTCAATAAGGATCTTCAAGATACAATGTCAACAAGAGAATGCTCAAAATATGAATATGAGAGTTCAAGAAATGCATTAATAATTAGGTTACGCTTTTGGAGAAAAATTTGATAGCATAACGGTACTTTCTTTATTTTTCAAAATTTATTTACTATATCTTGATTAAGGTGACAAGTCCCAGATAATCAATAGTCCATCTATGATCATAGGAATATTAACCCTTGGGTCAAACCTCGGGTTAACTATACTCAGAAAAAATAGCGATCATTTACTGGGCCGTTTATTGAAAAAAGTGGTCAAGTTCTGGGCCGTTTAGAATGGGTCGAATCCAGATAAATCGTTCTGAACTCAGAGACAGTAGCGGTCATAGACTGGACCATTAATGGGCCTTAGCGGTCGAATCCTAGACCGTTACTAGATAGAATTCTAGAAAAAAACCAACGGTAGTGCTTTCTAGATAATTGGGCTTTAATGATACAACCAGCTTGACGTCTTAGAGGGAATCCCAGGCTCACGGAGACTTACAGAGGCCTTGAAATAAGATTTCCTAGTCCGTTGGAAGGAATATCCAAAGGAGAGGTTATCAAGTCCAAGATTGTGTGCCTAATGTGCACATGTGTAACTAATGGTCATATACCGAGATATATGCCATGTACTTATGAAAATGACTCTATAGATGAGAAGATGATCATTAAGAAATCCACAGTGAACCACATTCATCTTACTTCTGAAACATGCGTTTAATACAAAGTATATGATTTTGGCAAGAAATTAACTTATGTTTAAAATAAGTTCTAAATGAGTAAAAAACATGAAATATACTAGAAATCTCTGTATATATAACAATGCCAGTAACAGGGATAAAACTTAGCTAACTGGGTTTATCATATAAGAGATAGGGTGATTCTGCATGAGGTTTCGGATTAACCAAAATACATAACTCAGAGTTTGTAAACGGTCTAATATACGACCGTTTATAGGGCTAAGCGGTCTATGGTACGTCCGCTTATGGTTCAATAATAGTGAAATCGTAGGAACACAAACGGTCTAGATGTTGGCCGCTAATCCTTGATAAGCGGTCTATCGTAGGGCCGCTAACCAATTATTGGCGCTCCATTATTAGGCCGTTTATTGTTGGCTGACAGAAACTAAATAATTGAAACTAAAGGCTAATCCGAGACATATCATGCCTGGAAACCAACATATATAAACTCTATAGCATGCAAGAACAAGGATAAGTCAACAATATGCATGGATTCTATGAAATCTACAAGAGAATTCCTTTTATTTCATTAGGGTTAGGATTTATGCAGAACATTACACTAGATGCATAGACTCAAATAAAACATGAAATTCTCGGTCTATAGTGCTTGAAATCAAGTGCATCAAGAGGGCTTTTAATCTTAGAATAATGTTTTAGCCGTTCATGAGATGACCTACCTTTGTCCTGGGCTTTTGACTTCGAATTTAAGCATGGATGTTAACCCTAGTCTCTTGCACTTCTTGTGCTAAAATAGCAACTTCATGACCTAATATCTCTTCATTCTCCTGACCTAAATACGTGAAATTTGGAGGGTAAGATGTAGATACAAAGGAGAATAAAAAGTTTTAAAGGTGCAACTTCTAAATACCTCGTTTTGGGTTCCTTATCTCCTGATCTTCACTGGCCCGTTGCTCAATTTCCTGGGTCGTTTGTATGATACCAGTAACTTTGGACGCCTCTAACTCCCGATGTGCTTGATCTCCTAGAACAAAATTTTGGGAGGGGTTAGATCTATATATTGTGAACCAAAAACTCTAAAGAACCTACCTGAATTAAAGCCATCTTACCTTAGTTACACGCTGTTGACACCCATTTTTTGCCTATGAGTTGGGTCATTCCTCTTACCATCATTTATTGATGCCTCGAGTTATCCATCACTCATTGGGCTATTTTCAGGCATGCTTTTAGGCATATTGTATGGGTACCTCCCTCGCTAGCTAAGTTTGCTCTTGGATTCAGGCTTAATGGGCCTTCATTTCAATTGATATTTGGGGTTAGATGGGCTCATTTATCCAATTTTATCAATTTCAAACGTCCAGGCTTTACACGATCTATCGACCGGCTGTTCAGTGATTGGGCGGTCCTATTGGAACCATTTACCGATTTATGGGATATTTATTTGATTTTCTGAATTTCTAACGACAAGCCGTTGCACGGTCTATAGAAAGTCGTTTACATCCATTAAACTGCCTGTCGTTAGACCGTCCAGTTCCCAGAGTCCTAAGCCGGTGAGTTTTTCAGATAATTATCTATTTATCCTATTTTTCTGGATTTATCACCGACATGTGTACACGGCCTAGCATTGGGCCATTCTATGGATTGAGTGGTCTAGCGATAGACCGTTTTATCCTAAAGAGTCCAACACCGTGATGGCCGGTCAGTTGGATAAGATAATTGGATAGTTCTCATTTTTATTTATTTATCACCGACAGCATTGTACGGTCTACCAATGGACCATTTACTTGTCTGAGCGGTCTATCGTGCGACCGTGTACATGCTCGAAAACTGTGGATTGTTTGGATTTTTTCTCTCTATCTGTGGCTAAACCGCTAACTTCCTCCACCCATTTCTCTGCGGTTTCTCAACCAAATGGGGTGCTGTTTGATTTGGGTGGGAGATAAAGGTATTATCTACGAATTTTGTTTGATAATCTCAGATTAATATCCACTAAAAACCCCAATTTCAAGATTGGACTTTCAAGGGCTCTATAAATAGAAACCCTAGTCCAAGCTTGAAAGGGGGAGATCCAAGGTCGACGGCGAAGCGCTACCGGACTTTTGAGCGAACTGTAGCCAGGGAGGGAGGATTTCTATGTCCTTTCAAGCTTCCGGTTCAAGGGAGTAGTCCATTGTTTTGAGTTTTGATCTTGGTGTTTGGACTTTAGTTCATCCTTTGCATGCTTCTTTTCCCCATTTCTTCCCACATTTTCACTACTTCACAGCATTTTACACCCTTCCCATTTGTTTTCACGCCCTATAGGGGTTTAAAAACCACCCCAGGTATCGCCCATTCCATGTTATTATGTTTATTTTTCATTCCTTTCTATAGTTACTACACTTTCCAGGGCTGATTTGGGTTACATTTTTGTGTCCTCTACATTGTTTTGCAGGTCAGCATCAGCACAGCACAAGGCCCATCCCCTCTGGCAGGCCAGAAGGGGTGGAGGATAAAGTCCTACAACTTGGAGTTTGGTGTCTTTGAACGACCTTCTTCCGTCCATCTGCAGATAAGAGCGGTCCTCCCAGAACCGTTCAGTTCCTGTAAGCGGCCATTCTTGACCCGTTTGGAGCCAGCCTAGTCTTCGTCCCGCTTCTTCTTCAGCGATGTGAACGGTCTATCGAGCGGCCGTTCTATCCCTTGAGAGGTTCGTCTAGAACCGTGTACCACTGCAACACTACATCTTGGGCGAGTGCTTTCTCCCTTTCCAAGGTACATAGTACTCCGGTACCCGTGTCTTGGTGGCGATCACGATCACACACACACACACCTCTCCACTCTTTCTTCCCTTCATTTGTGTTTGTCTTTATATCTTGATTTAGAAACTGAAGGTAAGAGAAAGAAAGAAAGAGGTGGGAAAAACATGTCAACATCCAATTTTTTGGCGATAACGGTGGGACGTCTAGTGCCCATCGTGCTGTTGTTTTGCTGATCTTCATTTTTGTGCTTGGTTAGGGTGTTTCCTAAGTTGTTGCAGGTTGATACTTCATCCACCTGGATTTCTGTCCTCGGAGCTGTACGCGGTTCTCCTCAGGCCGCTCAAGTATCCATACGGTTGGACGATAGACCGTGCAGTCCCAGTCTTAGCGGTCCTTACCCGACCGTGCACTCATTCCCACGGTCTGTCAAAAGGCCGTTTACATCTGCTGGCTCAGGTACATCACTATCGTTCATATATTTATGGGTTTACTGATTCTCCACGGTCTTCTTAGGGCCGGTCTACAGCTTGCACGGTCGGTCGATACACCATCCAGCCTTCTCAGGTACGCAGTGGTCTTCCTTGTTTCAGTTCACTTTGGTTTTGTGTTTTACTATTTTTTTTACTACTGCCTGTTGTTGCACGGTCCTACCAGGACTGTCTACCTCCCTGAGCGGTCTCCCATCAGACCGTTTGTTGTGTGCTACAGTGCACCCGTGAGTGCCTTTTTTGACCATTATTTCACATCATTTCATATTTGTTTGGGTGCTATTTTGATCTCCCCTGGCAGTCATTCTATTGTGCATGATTATTGTCATATTTGTTATACTTGATTGGTCATTGTTTGTTAGATTTAGGTTAGATTTTGCATGCACTCCGGTGCGCATAGGATTCATTCATATATTCCATATTAGTTGCATTCCTACCTTGGTAGGGGATCCTCTCATCTCCATATTCCTTAGGGCCGACTAGGTGACCTTACCCGGGACCTCCGTAAGTCCCCGTGAGCCGTGGATTCCCACACGGACGCCGGGCATGTTGTACCTTACTACACTAGTCTAGGGTGACATCCGTGAGAGAGAGAGTCCATTTAGAGTCAACCAAGTCATCTATCCCACCCTTGTTAGGCACCTTCATGGTCGTGAGAATTCTCATTTCAATTAATCCACTAAGGTTCTAAAAGGGGGAATTTCTAAAAACTGTCGTGCATCATTTAAACTCGGTTGGTCATTTGATTGCCTCTTCTCTCCTCTGTTTCTGTGTGCATTTAATTGGTTCTTTAGAAGGTCGTTTAGGTTTGTTCTTTGGTGTCGGTGGGTGTTGCATGTGGAATTGCTCCACACCCTCAGGATCTTCTCCTAGGGGCAGCTTTCATTTAGATTCCTATTTCAATCCTTTGTTCGATTCATCACCCACAATGTCTTCTTACAATTTCTCCCACTCCCATGAGGACTCTCTCCCTCAAGGACTTCTCGAGGACACACCTAGGGTTGCCCACATGTAGGGAAGGGAGGGGACCGCCCCTCCTCTTCCATCCATTGTTGATGAGGGTGCTCAACCCTCCCTTTCTGATTCTTCCTCTCAGAACTCGGCCAATCAAATCCTTCACATGATGGCCCAGCTAGATCCCACCCACCTCATTCTCCTTCGTCAAGCTTTGTAGGGGCCGGATGCCCCGTCTTCAGTTCCTTCTCACGGATTATCTGCTGCCGCCACTTCATCCCCGATTGTTGGGTTAGGGGCTGCCTCTATGGCACCCATTGATCTCACCCCTGCACATCCTCGGACCCTCCGATTTCCCAGTATGGAAGCGGGCCAAGCTTTTAGCTCGGCCCATCAGATTGTTGATAAGGGGAAGACCCAGATCCCCTTGAGTTCTTATTCTAATCCTTATACCTCTGTCTCACCAGCGCCGCAGGCCCTTGTGGCCCAAGCTGATTATATTCATCTTCAACCAGGGGCCGCCCAGTTGGCTCATGCGGATATGGGCCCTTCCTTGGCCCATTATATATCTTATGGGCTTCCCCCTTCATCAGTTTACCCATCAGCTCCATATACTAGTTCTGTTCTTCCTGCTTTGTCTCCTCCTTCCCGGGAACGGGAACTTCTCGATAAATGGGCTGCCATGCAGCAGCAAATTGACCTCCTCCATAAGCGGGTCGGCCCACAGTCTCTCGCTGATGTCCCCGCTCCTAACTTCCAGGACATTCACTTTCCTCCTCAGTCGGAGCTCCCTACATACCGTAAGTACGACGGGAATGGCAACCCGTTCATTCACGTAAGGGAGTTTCTATATGAATCGGCGCAGTTCCAGCATGATGACTGCCTTATGGCGTATCTCTTCCGCCGGTCATTGGACGGGGTCGCACTAGAATGGTTCTACACTTTACCGTTGGAGGAGGCAGAGAGCTTCAAGGTGATCAAAGAGAAGTTCATACAAAGATTTCAAGGCCGGGTAGGCCCGGAGTACTCAATCACAGACCTGATAGCAGAGAAGATGAAGACTGATGAAGATTTTACAACTTATGCAGACAGATGGAGGCAGATGGCCTCCCGTGTGCCCGGGCAGATCCCAGAAGAAGAAAAGGTGAAATTGTTAATTTCAAATGCTACACCTATGTTGTGAAATATTCTGGCGATGAATGACATATCAAATATGCACCAGTTGTACAGTCGAGCCAGGTTTATACAAACCCAGTTCAAGGACTCCCTTATCCATTCCCTATTTGAGGCCCAGAAGTCCAAAACCACAAGAAAATCCTAGGGCTCTATTACTGAGGGAGTTCAAACTAATGAGCAGGTGCAGGCTGTTTAGTTCCCAAACCAGTCCGCTCCACCCCATTTCCCGCAACCCCCCCGCAACCCCCAGTTCTCCGCTCCGCCAGCTCCCCAACCCCCTTTCCAAGCTCCCCAATAGCCACAACAACCACCACCACCACAACAGCCTCAGCAGCCACCCCAATACCACAATGTTCCTCCTCCTGCTAGCTATGCACCTGCTTGGCCGGGTCTGAAAAGAGCCCATTATCCTCCGCTCCCTGAAACTTTACCAGACATATTCTCGGCTTTAATGTACATTGGTGACATACAACTCCCCCCAGAACGTCAGAACTGGAACTCGACCGCTGATCAATCAAGGTATTGTATATATCATAGGCAGCCCAGGTACACTACAGACAGGTGCTTTCAATTCCGTGATTTAGTTTATGATTTACATGAAGGGCAAAGGATTGACTGGGCCTAGATGCATAAGTTGATAGAAGACATTAAAGAGAAGAGAAGACAGGCATGGCCGCAGCAGGTGGCACCACAGCAACAGTAATTTCAGCAACCCCAACCTCAACCTCAGCAGCAGCAGCAACCGCTTGAACTCGGGATTCACCAAAATCCCATGCCAGACCATCCGCCCGCTCTGCAACAGCACCCACAGGCACCGACACAAGTCAATGTTGTTCACCGCCTAGCCCCTAATGCTAGGTGGTCTTATGATGATGAGACTCCCGCTCATCTCCTGGCCTTCCACCACGCATACACCAACTCCCACGCACCTTCTATTCCCTCTATCCTACGGCCCACCACCTTGACCACTACTCTACCCTCTATTCCCTCTAGGTCACCTATCACACCTACCACATTACCCACCATTCCACCAATCCTTCCACAATCACCCGCCATACCCTCCATCGTTACCCCTCTACTAAACCCTTCGTCAATCACCTCTCCGCCAGGGCCCGTCAGACCAGCTTCCGCCATCCTTACCCCCATTTCTATCCCTTCTACTCACCCCACTGGGCCGATCGAGAGTCCATCTGATGCCATGCCAGCACGAAACTGCGCCCTTCGGAGCGAGCGTTTATTTAATAGAAGTTATCTCTCTACTGGTGCACCTGCACCCAACCCCCCAATTCCTTACTCAACAGTTGAAGCAGAAGAGTCAGAACCCCTACCTGGCACGAAATATGATTTATTACAGCACTTGGACCGGATGCCGGCCAAGATCTCAGTCTTGGAGTTAATCAAGAGGTCCAAGCTACACCAAGATGCCCTAAGGGCTTTTTTGCATAAAGTCATGGTTAGCGAGGACGTGGCGGTAGATAGTTTGCCGTCAGTGTTGGCCACTATCACAAAGGGGTCGTCTATTTCTTTTTCTGAGCTAGAGCTAGCACCCCCAGAGGCACGTCAGATGCCACTATGTATTACAATTTCATTAAACAAGGTGGCCGTTGATTCAGCCTTAGTGGACACGGGAGCTTCTATTAATGTTTGTCCCTTGAGCACGTTGCGTGCCTGCAACATATCTGAAGACCTGCTAAGGCCGACACCGACAACTATTGCGGCGTATGATAACTCCAGGAGAGCTTGCAACGAGGTCGTGATAGTGTAGGCCGAGCTAGGGCCTTTTGATGGGGACATCAGAGCAAGACCACTAAATTTTTTTTTTTGCATTTGAGTCCTTTTAGTTTGCATTTATATCATTGGGAAAACATGTATGTAATTCTAAGGCTTTATAAGCCAATTTGTCATTCCCTAAGGATCTTTGGATTTTTGTGTAAAAGATCATGTAGGCCATGCAGGACCCTCCACTCATTCCTCATTGGTCCAAGTGATATCTTGGGGTCCATGTGGGGCTGGTCAAAGGTCCTAGGTGGCTTCTAGATGGATTGACCATTCAAGGGGTACAAGTGGTAAAAAATGTCGAAGATGCCTCCCTTATTGTCAAGGGGGTGCCCCCCTTGGATTGATATTAAATGTGGTTCCAAACCACATGGGAGAAATACTTATGATCTCGCCCATTTACCCCTCCCCTAACTTAGATCTGAGGTTAGTTAGGGTCATTTTACATTTCATATAAATACCATGTAATTCCCATTTTAGTAGAATTAATGAAGAGAAAATTGTGAATTTGGTTGGAGCCAAAGAAGGGTGCGCCCTCCTCCTCTCTCCTCCCCCCTCTTGCAGATGGATTTATGCCAAATCTAGGGTGTGAAGCCCTTCTATCTTCTCCTTAGCCCCTCTGAGTTCTACTTCTGCCGCCGCCACCGCCTTCATGCCGCCATCGCGTCGCCACCGCCATCGCCTGAGTTCTGCCCAAATCAGGACAGAGCCTCCATCTCTAAATTTTAGCTCCTAATCTACGAATCTGCTGGAGCCCAAATTTTGAGGGTAGGTTCACCACGCCAATACCCTCTCCCAAAAAATGTTTCCCAATTTCTACCCTTCGTTTTCTATTTTTCCAATTTCGTGTTCTCCAGCCTTCCAAATCTGTCAATGTTCTATTTTATGTCACAGCAACCATGTGTTTCCATTGTTCGACCCCCTTCCCCTTTTCTGATTGAGTCCAAATTTAGACTGGGTATTCTACCTACCAAAGCCCATCTCCAATAATTTTCCCTCGAATTTAGGATCTCTTTTCCACTTCCAAAAAATTAAAACTCAGTCAAATTTCAGTTATGTCCTGTGCAGTCCAGATCCGATGCACCTGAGTTATAAAATACGTTTCACCAACCAAACCTCCACCATAATTCACAAAACAAAATATCCCCATCTTCCTAACTTATCCCTCTCCAATTTTCATGAAGAGGTCAACTTCCGGATCTGAGGTTTAAGCCATGGTCAACGTCTGTTCTCAGAAAAATCCATTTTTGTCCTGAGTTTTCTGAGTCTGTCAGTCAGTATGTTCATAAATCCACCACGAAAGATACAGAGCCTTCAAAATTCCTGCCATAGTCCTTGGTTGAACTATTTCAAATCAGCTTTCCAACGGCACCAATTTTGCGTTGATCCGACATCGGGATTGATCGCAGCAGAGTTCGTCGGGACGTGCGGGTCTGAAAAAGCAACTCAGATCCGTGGGCAGCAAGCTCCACACTAGGCGACCAGAGCCGCCCGGCCTCCTCCCGGCGTTCCAGCCTGACCGCCTTCCAAGGGAGCGTCCCTCTAGGTGTCCCCTTTGCAACGGGACCCACCTCGCCCAGTTCGGAGGCCTGAGCAGCACGTGGGCCCCACCACCCGCAGCAAGCGTCTTCCGGATAGTACTGACGGAGGGGATCAAAGTGCTATCCGTCAACCCAAGATCGGTCCTCCCGGGCCCCACTTGTAGCCCGTTACCTCCCTGCGTGGAGTGAGCAGTAGAAATCATTTCTGTAAATTATTGATTGATTGTTGTACCGGGAGTTACCATACTTGGCCGGGATCGCCTTACCCACGTCCGGAGCGTGGAGGTATCGTGTTCGCTACCTTACTCGGCATTTTGCTTTACCTATATATTTTTGTATATGCCGTTGCTAGAGAGCATGATAGGGTAATTAGCTCGCCATATATTGTTATTCTCCGTTGCGAGCGAGAGAGCGAGACCCGTCTCGTGACCCGATCCGGGCACGAGAGAGAGCCGACCACCGTAGCTCACTGCCGGTTTCTCAACCACGCACGTTCGATGCTTCCCTCGCTTAGGGACGATCGCGAGCTTGTCTAGAGTCCAAGGATCACATGTCAACTTGGAGTCGAGTATGCCGTCTGTCCCGCATCAATTTGGTATTAGAGAGAGTTGAGTCAAGGGTAGTCAATAGTCATTGCTTAACAAAAATACAAAAAAAGAGTCATTTAAGTCGAGTCTAAGTTTAAGGCGGTCCAAGGTTGCATCGCATACCTTTATTCGGTATATAGAAAGGTGTTGTCTGAACAGTAGGTTACGCCTATCGGGAAGGCCGCACACTTGCGAGAGAGGATCTTCGGATCCCGTAACTCCGCCACATACCAGATCTTGGTTGTGTCTAGTTTTATAGTCGAGTCAGCATTCCAACATGCATTATAATTTTGGGTCGTGTCTCCACTTGTCGGCATGGCCATCCACTAGCTTCCCGGTGTCCCATGGATTACCACAGGCCCGCATCCTTTGCATGGTGGCGATACACCCAAAGATGGGAAAACCAACCCGACCACCCCCGTAGCCCCGTAGCCTGGGATTTCTATGGCTCCCAAGACCCGAGTGACTACCTAGAGTGGGAAGCTGTTATGAACCAATACTTTGAGGTTTACATTATGTTCAGTCCCATGGAAGTCGACTTTGCCTCAAGGCGACTTTTCTACGAAGCCGCCGAAACATGGAGGGACATAGAACACTTGAGGGAGGATAGGAGGCAAAGGCCCATCGAGTCATGGTGGGACATGAAGAGAGTGCTTCGGAGGGTCTACCTTCCCCACCCATCTACCTCCAACCACGGGACATTTCTCAAGGTAGGGTGAAATTCCTTTTGAAAGCTCACAACACTAAATGTCTTGTTTTGTTGGAACCCAAAATTCAAGTTTCCAATATGAACAGAATGTGTAAAAAATTGGGGATGGACAAGGCTCTTACCAACAATGACAATAACGCACATATCTGGATCATGTGGAAAGAACCTCTGGATTTCTGTCATATTTGCAGTGATGAACAACAAATAACAATTCTCCAAACTGCTTCTTCCTTGCCTCCATTCCACTTAACTGCTGTATATGCTAAATGTTCCAGAAATGAAAGGCTTTCTCTTTGGTCCACTTTGATTAGCTGTCATGCTCTTATATCTGGACGATGGTTAGTGGCCGGTGATTTCAATTGTGTTCTGGATATTGATGAGAAATTAGGAGGCAATCCTCCTAACCTGAGCTCTATATTTGAATTCAAAGACTGCATTCAGGACTGTGAACTCATTGATGTAGGTTTCATGGGGTCAAAATATACTTGGCATAACAATCAATCAGGCAGCAAAGGTATCTGGGCCAGATTGGATAGAACACTATTTAATGCTGAGTGGCTTAATGCCTTACCTATCACAGTGGAACACCTCTCTAGAGAAGCATCCGACCATTCTCTTCTTCTCATCAAGATGCATTCATTTAGAAAGTTCAAGAGCATATTCATTTTTCAGAAAATGTGGACTTTGCATGAGAATTTCTTAACAGCTGTCAAGCAGTGTTGGAACACTAGCCCTTTGGCCACATCACCGCTCACCACTTTACACCTTAAACTGAAGTAACTTAGAAATATGCTTGTGAACTGGAACAAAAATGTCTTCGGTAATGTGCATATGAACCTTGTTGCTGTTGAAGACCAAGTGTTGAAGAGTGAGTTCAGTTATGATTTGGATCCATCTCCGAGGAACCTAGCAGCTCTCAATAAAGCCGAGACTCTTCAATCCAACTGTCTGCTGCAACAGGAAGTTTTCTGGAGACAGAAGTCTAGAATTAAGTGGCTTAGTGAAGGTGACAAGAACAACAAATTTTTTCATATGACTACCATGGCTAATAGAAGGAAGCACTTCAGTTCACAGTTGAAGAACTCAGATGGAACCCTGACCTCGGATCATGATCAAATGAAAACCATTGTTGCTGATCATTTCAAACATGCTTTTACTTCACAGGACCACCACATTGATGCCAACATTCTTGACTGCATTCCCTCCCTGATTACAGCATCGGATAATGACATGCTTTGTACCATCCCATCTGAAACTGAAATCAAAGAAGCTGTCTTCAGGATGTCCTCCGACAGTGCACCTGGGCCAGATGGGTTCTCAGGAGCCTTTTATCAGTGCGCATGGTCCATCATTGCTACTGACATTGTGGATGCCATTCAGTATGTGTTCAGCACCAAATGTCCTCTTCCTAGAAGTGTTACTTCAGCACTGATTGCACTCATCCCAAAAACAAACAATGCCACAGATATCTCTGATTTTAGACCCATAAGCTTGTGCAATTTTTTCTATAAAATTATCCCCACTATTCTAAATAACAGATTAGCAGCCATTCTTCCAAAAATTATATCTCCTCAGCAGTCAGCTTTTGTGAAGGGGAGAAACATAGTGGAGAATATTGCTTTGGCTCAAGAACAAGTGCAAGAACTTGGAAGAAAAACAAGAGGAGGCAATGTGATATTCAAACTTGATATGGCTAAGGCATGTGATCGCCTGGAATGGGATTTCTTGAATGTAGTTCTTATGAAATTTGGTTTCAGCCCGGAGTTTATCTCACTTATACACAATATGATCAGCAACTGCTGGTTTTCGGTTCTACTCAATGGTGATTCTGCACGGTTTTTTAAATCTTCTAGAGGAATTCGGCAAGGGGATCCCATTGCCCCTGCCCTTTTTTATTATTGCTGAAGAAGTCCTCAGCGGATGCCTGCATGGTGCCTTCACTAAAGGTGCGGTGGAATGGTTTATGGGTCCTAGAGGCTGCCCCACCATTTCCCATTTGCTTTTTACAGATGACACCCTCATCTTCACTAAAGCATCAGCTAACTCTGTCAGGAATTTACTCCATCTTCTGAAAACCTATGAACAGGCTTCTGGTCAACTAATAAGCATTGGTAAAAGTGGCTATTTCTTACACACCAATGCAAAAGATTCTGTGGCCAACAAATTACATGACTTGACAGGTTTCTCTAAACATACCTTCCCCCACAAATATTTGGGATTCTCTCTTATCATTGGCAGGAAAAAAAAATACACTTTGCTGGTATACTCTCTACTATCCAGAAAAAGCTCCATGGTTGGTCGGCCAAGGTCCTTTCCCAAGGTGCTAAGTTGTGTTTAATTAAACATGTTCTGATGACCATCCCCATTTATTACCTGGCCTCTTCCTCACTTGATGTGGGCAATCACAATGCACTGGAAAGAAGTTTTGCTAACTTCCTCTGGGGATCTTCCCCCATGGGAAACAAGAGGCATTGGAAATCCTGGACCATAATATGCAAGCCTATACCGTAGGGTGGATTGGGTATTCCCTTAGACAGATGGAGATAGCTTTAAGGGTTAAGATGCTCTGGAGAGCCATCCATGCTGATTCACTGTGGGCAGATTATTTCAGAGCAAAGTACTTCCGAGGCAATCATATCTCTGCTGTTCAGTTCAAAAATATGAAGGGTTTCACTCGAAAATCCTGGCTACATGCCAAAGAACTAATTGTCAAGCACAGATTAATAATTCTGGGTGATGGTAGCAACACAAATTTCTGGAATGACATTTAGCTCGGAAACCAAACTATGGCTTCATTTGTTCCTACTGAGTTGATTCCAAACTACAATATATCAGTTAAACAATATTATTTGCAGCATAGCAATGACCTTCATAACCTTCTTAGCAGATATCTCCCTCATGACATTATGACTACTGTCCAGAACACTATTCTCTCACAAGATAAAGACCAAGAAATTTGGAGTTTGTCATCCACAGGTGAATGTACTGACTCCTCTGTTTGTAAGAAAGCTCTTTCTGCCCATGCCCAACAACATACCTCTAAATGGAATAACCTATGGTTCAACTGGCTGCCGACCAAACTCTCTATTCACTTATGGAAAATCATGCACCACTGCATCCCCACTGATGAAAGAATAAAGGATATTGGTGTCTCTATTTGCTCTAAATGCCACTGCTGCAACAGCCCCTCAGAGGAATCTACCAACCACTTATTCATTTCCAGTGACATTGCCTCTTTCATTTGGTCGGCCCATCAATCCCAAGGTTTGCACATTCATGGTAGAACTGCCGATGATCTTATATTAAATACAATTCAGTCCCTTAGCCGACAGTCCAAACTGGATTGCTTCACCCTTGCCATCATTGGATATGGACTGTGGGAAATTTGGATTTCCAGAAATATGTCTAAATATGAAGGAAGAAATATAGCAAAACATGTGGTACTCCACAAAATCATTGCACAAGCAAAGGAAGTCATAGCACTATCAGGCCTCAAGGAAAACTCGAACAGAAATCGGAGCATCCTGGCAGAATTTGATATTCATGTTGCAGTTAGAGAATGCCCACGTCCAATGCTTATAAAGTGGTTATTCCCTCCATGGCCATTCATCAAATTGAACACTGATGGTGCTTATAAAGCTATTGGTATTTCGGGCGGTGGTGGCATCATCCGTGACCCTGATGGAAATGTCCTTCTAGCATTCTCACATTATTATGGCAATTCCAATAGCCTTATAGCAGAAGCAAGGGCATTAAATGATGGTCTTCAATATCTTCAAACTATCCCTGACCGGCCTGCTACTATTGAATGTGATTCCAAGATATTAATTCAGACAATCACCAAGAAAAATCCTTGCCCATGGATCATCCTCCCTTATGTTAGAGATATCTGGCGCATGACCAATTCTGCTGACAAGTTCTCCCACATATTCAGAGAAGCCAATATAGTTGCTGACTCACTGGCACCTTTAGCATGTAGCACCAAATGTAATTCTTTTTTTGCTTCTCATGAGTTGCCTCATGTTATCAAAGGTGCAGCTCGATTGGACAAGCTAGGAATGCCTAGCATCCGACTGATGTAATTTTTATTTTCCCAACTATCAATAAAATTTACCTCTTAGGTCTGGATGGTGGAGTGGCTACTCCCTTTACATTTGGTAAGGGGTGCACTCTCCTATTCAGTCCTAGGCATGGCTTTCCAAAAAAAATAAAAAAATCCCACCTGCCGACCACACCAAATCACTCCCAATCAAGTGGGCCACACCTCCACCGAACCCCACCGATGCAACCCCAACCAATCCCACCCAAGCACTTCAAATCAAGTGGGTCATAGTCGGAGGCAAGAAGCCCCACTTATAGCAAAGCCTAGGCCCACACCCAGGCCGAGAGACAATGAGCGAGTCCACCATGATGCCCCCACTCCAACCCGCACCTTTGCCAAACTCTTAAAAATGTTTTCAGACCGGTTGGATAGGATAGATAGCCTTAACCCGGCACCATCTACGGAGTCCCCAAGCCCTATCCTCATCATGGAGGCCCCTCCTTCACCACCCGTGAGTGCTCCATTGCCATCCTCTCCTTCCGAACTTTATGCGGAGCCATCTTATTTGGAGACACCTCAACCCGAGCCACACGTGTTTCTAATGGGTACGCTTCTCATCGCCGAGCCACTACTTAGCTGGCTCAAGGATGGCCTGGTCCCACCTCCCTACCCATCCATGGACCCCACCCTACCATTAGTGCCGATCAACTCATTTCACACCACTTTTCAGTCTAGTCACTATGTGGACACATTGGATGACCTTCTTAAAGGATTAGCCCGGCAGTTGACGTTGACGCACTTGTTGGCCCCCGGTTCGACTGACCCACAGGTCGTAGCATCACTCATCCCGCTTTGGGGTCCATCACCTCCGTGTACACCATGGGTCATGTTACCACGTAGGTTCTTCTACTCCTCCCGTTACCGGCCGAGCCCGACTTCACTCCATTTATCCCAAGGGAGGAGCCCTATCTTCTATATGAAGTCCCGCGATCAATGACACCCAAGAGGGGGGTGAATTGGGTGAAATCCAAATTTTAACAAAGCTATACTCAATTTTAATATTATATGATAACATTAAGGAACAAGTGCAGAAAAAATAGATCTAACAAAAAATGATCACTACAATAACCCTTGGTACTAGGCGGAGTTAACAAATTCATAGATTCACTCACGCAAACTGTTATCTTTCCGACAAGAGTAACCTTGTCTGTCAGAATCTAGCTTTTGATATACTGAGGATCTATTTGAAAATGATCAGTTAATCTAGATCTAAAAGATGCAATAAATCTAATTCCACAAGCATGCGCAGAAGGGGGATAGGAGAAAAGGAACAAACCACAATGAGATAGTGATTTTTAGGTGGTTCGGATGCCACAACGGCAACCTACGTCCACCCCACACCGATCGTGAGGATCCACACACTATCTTGTAAAGTGTTATAAGATCAGACACACACACACACATACATTGGGAATGAGAGCTCCCGCGAAGGTGTAAGAACACCTTAACACACACGAAACTACAACGGATTAAACACACACACACACACACACACACACGGATCTAGGAAGATCCACACACACGAAAATATTTGAAGATTATAAGAACCACAAATGAAACTCAAGAGAAAATATGAAAGTAGAACACAAGAGAAGAATCTTGATTTGCTCCCCCTTAGTGGATGACGAGTGCTTTGGATGCAGCTTGATCCCTTGGCTTGATCTTCACTTGAATGGATTGCATATTTGCTTGAGAGCTTGAATCTTGGATGTAGAATCCATTGGACGAAGCACTGTTCATGTAGCTACAGTAGCCTTCTCACCCCTTCAATAGCCTTCTTGATCTCCACAAGTGATTAGGGTTTTTGATCCCTCAAGGAGATGTTTTGTAGACCCAGGGTGGTCAATAGACAACCCATGAACCAGATCCATAAAACCTGGAAGGTTTGGTGGCTTTGGGATTAAACAATACCAAGAGAAGATGCTTGTTTCGAAATGCCAAAAGTCAACATTTATGGGCTTATCGGGGCTGGCGGTCGACCTGCAGAGGCCAACGGTCGACCGCTCTGAGAATTCCTGTAGCCATTTGGCTACTGGAAAAATTGGTCGACCGCTAGGGGTCTCGCTGTCGACCGCCAGTTTTACAGGTTCCCTTCTTTCAATTATGTGATTTCAGGTCGACCGCCAATGGTCCAGAGGTTGACCGAAAATCTCTAATCCCTTAAAATCCAAGTGTTAGCCCACTAAAAACTATCCATGAGTTCGATGCTTGAAATGAGCTTGTGTTATGGTTGATTACAAGTTCGCTTAGGCTCGTTTTAACATATGGGAGGATTCATGAACACTAAACTGAAATGGGATGGAATTTGAATGTTTATAGCGTAAAACTTTGCTCTAATACATGGCACGTAGGAGATAAATGTCCTGGGTTTTGTTATCATCAAAATCACTTGGATATGCTCAACAATCTCCCCCTTTTTGATGATGACAAAAGCTAGGCATTTAAATTCACGTGTTCAAACCATTGCGCCTTTGAGCAAGTTTTCAAAATGAGGTCAATCACATTTTGAAATTCAGTTGGAATCCATCAATTTTGAAATGTTGAACTCAATGTTTAAAATGCATTCAACACGTCCATTTCAGCACGACACATCACTTCCAACACAAATAATTCAACATCTCAATACCAACCATTCAACACTTATTTGCCAAATTGAAAGGAAGTGAGAGAGGAAAGAGCCAATCTTGTAAATTCAAAGAGTGCATTCTTCCATTCATTCTCATTAGTTCAATACAGGGTACACTGAATGCAAGAGGTGGAAAAGGACTCAACACACGAAGGAATGCAACCACTAAATGTAACCACTAATGCAATACAACCAACATGCTCAAACTACAATGCAGAGACAGACATACATGCAGGCAGGCAAACACACATAGCATATATATATAAGCCTAATAGCCTACTTCTCCCCGTTTGTCATCAGCCAAACGAAGAGGGGAGGGATACAAAAAGTGGACAAAAGTGACACTAGTGACCCAAGAACGGCTACACAGCAGGGTGATCCTCAGCTTCCTCGCCATGAACACCATCCGGGGCACAATCATCATGGGGGGAGCCAGCAGGAGCAGGAGGAGGAGGAAGATGATCCTCAATGCCATGGAGAATCTCATCATGGTGAAGAAGCTGGCGACGGATGCTAAGAAGGGATTGGTTGTTGAGGCGGAAGGCCTCACTGTTATCTTCATGGCTAGCATAGAGAGTGGCCATGTGGGTAGAAAGATCATCCAGAGCATGGGTGAAGGAGTCCATTCGTCCAGTCATGGTATCCATAAAAGTGTCCAAACGCCCAAGGGAGGATTCAATCCGAGTTTCCATGCCTAAAAAACGCCTGTCTAGAGTCTCATAGTCCCCCCAAGTAGGATGCCTAGCACCCTGAGTGGAAGACTCCCCATGAACGTACTGTGGTGGTGGAGGAAGATCCTCGGGTGGAGGCACATCCGCGGGCTGTACTTGTGTAGGTGCATCTTGGTGATCTTGCTATTGTTCCTATTCTTGCTCTTCTTCACTATCATCCTCTTCCCCATAAACTGGGACAGCACGGCGAAGCTCACCATTTGCAGCACGGTAATATCCCATATCGGAGAAAATCTTGTGCTCATTATATATGTCATCCTGTCGGACCAGAACAAACTGCTCACCCTCCAATGGGACCCCGACAAAAGTGAAAACTCCAGTGAGTTGAGAGGCATAGGGCAGGGACCTCCGTAAATGTGTACGGCATCATCCTATCAATTGAGTCATAAGCCATCCCATATCGACTAATTCGCCATTCACAACGTGATAGAACAGGAATCGGTGCACCTCAGTGACTTCATCTCGGCTGCCACTCTTTGGATAAATGAGTGTAGTAAACATGTGATGGAGGACCCGTTGCAGTGCGGGAAAGTGGTTGGCATTGAGCTCAATTAGATCACTCACACCACACACAAACTAACAGCTCGTCATGGCAATAAAACTTTCCTCAACTGCACCATGCCCAAAGCTCATATCTGCACCATTGGAAGAGACACCTAGGGAACGGTTGAATAATTCTAGAGTAATACAGATCTCAATGCCCTGAACCATGGTGTACAACCTCCCATTTCTGTCAACCAAATTACCATAGAACTATTGTACTAGATATGGATAGTAGCGGTTGTATCTAGTGACAAAATCAATCCATCCCGGTTGCATTGAGAAAACTATATAAATGTCGGGCAGGAATTCACTCATCTCCTCAAAATTGACAAGACGGGGGGTCGATGATAGTTCTTGGAGGTAACCTGGGGGCCGGACCCTGCGGTGGTGGTGCGGCTGGAGCTTCATGTCTTCAAGCACTAGGTTCCCCTTGGAGAAGACGCCGAGTACTCCTTCTAGGTGACATTTTAGACTCAAAACCCGGAGATTATCCTCTTGAAAGGTAGAACCTCTACCTTGGGATGGAGATAGAGACACCTGGAAGGACTATGAACACCTTCTTCACGCTCTGGAACTCAGGGAAGGGTGACACGAGTGCACGAACACCGGCAAGGGGTCGTTCCGAAATGGAGAACAATCGGCCGGATCATGTGCGGAGAGAGGAGATGGGGGGTTTTGAGGGCTTAGAAGATGAGAGTGAGATGTGCTAGGGTTAGGGGGGAGTAAGGGAGAGAGAAGGGAATGGAATAGAATGAGGAAAGGAGGGAGAAAATCCCCTTAAGCTGGGGTTCGGACGCGGCTGAACCTGCCCGGTTCGCAGCTGGCGATCGACCGGCACGAAGCCAGCGGTCGACCGCTGGGGCAAAGAAACCCCATTCTTGACCCCGAGAGAGAATGTGTCTAGCCAGCGACCTCCAGAGATAAAAGTGGGCTCCATGACCTTGTGACATCCCCCATTTATGCAAAATCACCTTTTCCCACTTTTTTGTTCTTTTTCTCCTTTTTTTTATATCACATTTTACTTTTTTTGTTGAACCACAGATGGTATCAAGCATGAGTCGACTACGGAATCCCCTGATTAGAGACTGCTTAGAACACTAGATCACTAGTCCACATTTATTTATCAAGGAATATTCAGTCTTAGGAATATGTCAAGGAAGAAGTGTGTATATATATAAGTACAAGCACACATGCTAGGTATTGTCATACACAATAGAAATAAAATACACACAATGCATGCATCTCACATAATCTACCCAAAAGAAATCAACCTAGTCCAGACCTAAGTACGTATGCCCTCACCCTTGCACATGCCAAGTTCTCTCCTAATTTTATTGAATTGATCCTGATTTAGGGGTTTTGTGAAGATGTCAGCCAGTTGGTTGAGTGTATCAATAAACTTGAACTCAAAGACCCCTTTGCCTACATGATCTCTCAGAAAATGATGCCGAATGTCAATGTGTTTGGTTCTGGAGTGTTAAACAAGATTTTTTGATAGATTAATTGCACTCGTATTATCACATAAGATCGGCACACAATCCACTTCAACATTCAAATCAAGCAATTGATTTTTGATCCAAAGTACTTGGGCTCCACAACTTTCGACGGCTACATATTCAGCCTCGGCCGTTGAGAGAGCTACTGAATGTTATTTCTTGGAGGCTCATGAAACTAGGCACCCACCAAGAAACTGACAGTACCCACTTGTACTTTTACGATCAACAATGCACCCGGCATAATCCGCATCGATATAAGCAATTAAATCAATAGAAGTACCAATGGGAAACCACAAGCCAAAATATATTGTGCCAATTAGGTATCTAAGAATGCGTTTAACAGCTGATAAGTGAGATTCTTTAGGACATGACTGGAAACGGGCACAAAGACATACACTGAATTGAATGTCAGGGCGGCAAGCTGTAAGGTACAGTAGTGATCCGATCATACCTTGAAATAGTGTATAATCTATTATTTTACCATTTTTATCCTTATCCAGCTTTGTGGTGGTGGCCATGGGAGTTGATATGGGTTTTGCTTCCGCCATCCCGTATTTCTTCAGCAATTCCATAGTATATTTGGCTTGATTGATGAAGATTCCTTCTGAAGTTTGTTTCACCTGCAATCCAAGGAAGAAAGTCATCTCCCCCATTAAGCTCATCTCGAATTCTCCTTGCATAATTTTTGCAAATTCATCGCATAAAACATTATTAGTAGCTCCAAAAATAATGTCATCCACATACACTTGAACTACTAAAATGTCTTTACTTGATTTCCTTGTGAAAAGTGTTTGATCAACCTTACCTCTCTTGAAGCCATTTTCAACCAGAAATGAGGTAAGCCGTTCATACCATGCCCTTGGTGCTTGTTTTAGTCCGTACAAGGCCTTTGGGAACTTATACACATGTCGTGAATGTTTAGAATCTTCAAAACCTGGAGGCTGCTTTACAAAAATATCCTCCTTGATATAGACGTTAAGAAATACAGATTTAACATCCATTTGAAATAATTTAAAGTTCAAAGAGCAAGCATAGGACAGTAAGATCCGGACTGCTTCAAGTCTAGCAACCGGCGCAAAGGACTCATCAAAATTAATCCCCATTTCCTGGCTATACCCCTTGGCTACAAGCCAGGCCTTATTCCTAACAACCAATCCCAGATCATTTAGCTTGTTTCTGAAAACCCAACGAGTTCCAATAGTGAGATGGTTCTTAGGATGCGGCACGAGAGTTCACACCTCGTTTCTTTCAAACTGGTGCAGCTCTTCATGCATAGCCTGAGTCTAGGATTCATTTTGAAGAGCTTCATGAATGTCCTTGGGCTCTTCTTGTGAAAGCAAGGCCATCAAATCTTCCTCTTCTACTTGCCTTAGAGAGGACCTTGTTTTCACTCCATCCTCCAAATTACCTATGATGCTCGCAGCTGGATGATCCTTTAGAAATGTAGAAGAACTGGGTAAGTCAGGATGCTGCACTTGTGGTTCTTGCTGTCTCAAGTGTAGAATCTTCATCTTCTTCACTCTTGCTTGAAATTGCTTTCAATGGCTCATACTTAGCTCCGACATTAGTTGAGTTCCTAGGAGCTTTATCTGCATCCACGGTAGAAGAAATTTGATTTGTCAGTTTTGATTCTGATTCATCAAAAATAACATGAGGACTTTCTTCAACGACTAAAGTCCTTTTATTGAATAATCGGTAAGCTCTAGAATTAAGTGCATAACCTAGGAAGATTCCTTTTTCACTCTTTTCACCAAACTTACCCATGTTGGACTTACCATTGTTCAAAATGTAGCAAGGGCATCCAAAAGGTTTAAAATAGGAGATGTTTGATTTCTTACCCTTGTAGAGTTCATATGGAGTTTTCTTTAGAATGGGCCTTACTATTGCCCTGTTGATGATGTAGCATGCTGTACTTACTGCCTCAGCCCAAAAATATTTAGGTAGAGAGTTCTCACTTAGCATGGTCCTGGCCATGTCTATCAACGTTCTGTTTTTCCTCTTCACTACTCCATTTTACTGGGGCGTCCTTGGTGACGAGAAGTTGTGTGTGTACCCCTGATCTTCACAGAAATTGCTGAATTCATGATTTTTGAATTCACCACCATGATCACTCTGGATGGTGGTGATGAGGTAGCCTCTATCATTTTGGATTTTTCTGCAAAACACTTGAAACTCCGTCAAGGCATCACTTTTATTGGCTAAAAATAACACCCATGTAAATCTGGAGTAATCATCAACAATTACAAATCCAAAAGATTTACCCCCTATGATGGATATTCTAGTGGGACCAAATAAATCAATATGCAGCAATTCTAGAGGCCGGGAGGTAGAAACAGTATTTTTATTTTTGAAAGAACTGCGTGTTTGCTTACCTTTTGTGCAAGCCTCACAGATTCTATCGCTTTCAAATTTTAATTTTGGCAAACCATTTACCAAGTCATGTCTAGACAACTTGGAGATCACTCCAAAACTAGCATGACCTAGTCTTCGGTACCATAGCCATTCATTCTCATGGTTGTTAGCTACCAAACACACATCATCACATGAAATATCATCAAGATCAATAGTATACACATTGTTGTTCCTTTTACCGATAAAACTGATTTCATTTGAAATTTTACTCATGACAAGGCAGTGGGTTTCATCAAAAATTATCTTAAAACCCTTGTCACACAACTGACTTATGCTCAGCAGATTATGATTCAATCCTTTCACCAAAAAGACATTTTCAATCAAGGTTTCAGAATTCTTACTTATGTTTCCGATTCTGATTATTTTACCTTTGTCCTTTCCACCAAAAGCAACTGAACCTCCTTCCTTTTCTTGCAGCTTGGAAAACACCTTCTTGTCCCCAGTCATATGCCTTGAACAGTCGCTGTCCAAATACCATTTGCTCCCCCTGGCTTCAAGACATAACTACAAGAAACAAAAATCTCATGCAATTATTTTTGGTACCCAAACAAGTTTGGGTCCATAGGAGTTAGTCCAACTTTTTGCGGGTGTTCTCTTTATCCATGGAGCATGATATTTAGGTGTGCTTTGTCTAAACCAGCAGTTAGAAATTACATGACCAAATCTACTACAATGGAAGCAATTAACATGTGAGAATGTTCTTTGATATCTATGTGGTTTAGGCTGAACATGTTGGGGCTTGTTGTGAGAACATGAAGCACAGTCATTTCCTTTTTCATGAATGTGAGATGTGGTGATCTTGTGTTCAAGAGATTTTTTATTCTGGGGTATGTACCCCAATCCTTCTCTCTGGAAGTTAACTTTAACTCCCAAAATATTGTCTAGGTTTTGTTTCTCTTTAACAAACCTAGAAAGAGTGGACTACACGTGACTCACTTCTTTATTCAAGCTCACATTTGCATTTTTGATTTTTGACATGAAAGATGTTAGAATTTCTTTTTCACCCTTGAGCTTTTCACACACATTTTCAATTTCAGAAATTTTTCCTGAAAGTTCCTCTTTGACTTCCTCAAGATCTGAAATAGTTTGAAGTAATGTTTCTTTTTCCTCAGATAGCTCAAACCATTCTTATTCCAGTTTCTCAAATCTAACATAAATATCATCATGGGTTGACTCATCAATCTTTTTCTTGAGATTTTTATTTTCAGATTTAATTTTTCTGTATTTAGTATACTTCTTTTCATATTCTGACTCCCACTGTTCATTTGAAATAAAATCTGGGTCAGAATTTACCTAAGTTAAGTCATCTTCATGTGTCATGAGGCACGAGCTTTCCACCAGCTCTTGAATCTCCTCGTCGGACAGTTCATCCTCTTCATCGCTCCATGTGGCGACCATGGCCTTGGGCTTTCTGAATTTATCCTTCTTGAATTTCTTCTTCAGATCTGGGTACTCTCCTCTCATGTGCCCGGGCTTCTTTCATTCGTAGCATATAATGCTACTTGGTTTGCTTGGTTCGCCCTTAGCTTGAATGGGCTTCCTTTGTTCCCTTCTGAAGTTGCCTTGAAAATTCCTCTTCCTTCTCAAGAATTTCCTCACTTGGCGAGTGATCATTGCCAAGTCTTCTTCTTCATTACTTCCCTCGCTGGATTCCTCTTCTTGAAAGTCATCATCAGATTGATGAGCTTTCAATCCCACGACTTTCTTCTTCTTCATATCTTCCTCGGTTGTTCTCTTCATATTTATCTCATAGGTCATGAGTGACCCTATGAGCTCATCCAAGAAAAGTGTGGATAGATTTTTGGAATCTTCCATCATGGTGGCTTTTGTGTGCCACGCGGAAGGCAGTGACCTCAGAACCTTCCTCACAAGGTCGGAGTTCATGTACTCCTTCCCAAGGCTTTTGAGACCATTCGTGATCTCAGTTAGCCTTGCGAACTGTTGAACCCCGTGCACAACCGTGTACTAAGAAATTTTGATGATGAACTAAATGCCATGTGATTGTTCTCCATGTAAACAATTTACACATGTTGTTTGTGGATTTGAAATGAACTGAGCAACTCCAGTTGATTGAATGACTAGTGTACGTCACGGCCGACTGATTTGATGAAATTAACTGATGTGTGATTTGATATGCTTACAGAAGTTAGTGAGAAAGAAAAATCTCCAAACAAATTGGGTGAAATTCTTCTAACTCTTCCTTAATTGATTCAGATGGGATTCAAGCTATTGTGATAGCTATCATGTGGTTTGAAGAGACTTAGTCTAAATATTGAGTGATTGATGAGAGCTAGAGATTAATCTTCAAGAAATAAAATGACAACTGAAGACTGACCTTAGGTGTGTAACTTTCACAGGGAATTTCAATGGAGACCAAATGTCAAGATCAAGTGGTTGTTATTCAACTGAAACATTAAAATGGTAAGTTGTCTTGGTTGAATGGTAGGAGGAGGTTTATTGTGAAAAATGGATGGACATCTCTCAAGGTAATTCCCTAACAATCTCTAATTGGTATATCTAGATCAAACGATCATCAGAGGGATCCTAGTGTAGTTTTGAATGATGAATGCTTCTTTAGATGTTGTTTCTTTGACTTCTTTACCTGTTTATAATGATGATGACTTTGACTCTTGGCTGGGAAAACTGTGTAGGACCATAAATTCAATTGATCCAAACTTGTGGAAGTTAGTTAATGATGGTCCTCATAAATTGCCTCGGGATGAGACCAAGTGGTCCAACCAAGACAGACTAAAGAGTTATGAAAATGCTACAATTTTGAGATTGCTAAAAAATTCTGTCAATACTAACAGGTTCACGTTCGTCTCCTCTTGCAGAACCGCCAAAGAACTTATGGACAAGTTAATGCTAGCTCAAGAGAAGCAAGGACTGAGAGGATTAATGGCTGATGATATTTATCAGACTTGTGATGAAAGTGCTGAGGTGGTAAGCTCTAAATCCGATGAAGATGAATTGCCTTTTGAAGATTTGGTAGATGCTTATGAAGAATTATCAGAAAAATATAAAAAGGTAAAATGTGAAAACAAAGTTTTGAAGAAGAAGTCTAATGAAAATATCCATGACAATTCCTCTTGTGTGAAATGCATTGATCTAAGTTCAAAAATTGAAGAACTGGAAAAAGAAAATGAACTCTTGGCATGTAAGGTTACCTTGCTTGAGAAAAGTGAAAGAACTCTAAAGAACAAGTTAGATTCATTGTCGGATGATGAAAAAATGTTTGATAAACTACTTGACTCTAAAATTGATGCCAAGTCCCTTCTAGACAAAAATGAGAAATCTGAGAAAGAAAATGATTTGCTGAAATCTGAACTTGAAAAACTAAAGCAATTGAATAGGACCATGTGTGAAAGACTCTTAACATTTGAAAAAGGCAAGTCCATGGTCTCTCAAGAGAGTGAGAATGTAAGAATTCTAGAACAGGAAATAGAATCCTACAAGATGATAAATGCCACTCTAAATGAAAAGTTCAGTTCCTATGAAAATCAGATTATCTCATATGAACTTCATGTAGCATCTCTTCAATCTGAGATTTCTGACTTGAATAGGTCATTGAGCAAATTCGTGAGTGGGGAGGAGAATCTAAACAAACTCTTAGGAACTAAGGTCAACTTCCAAAGGGAAGGACTAGGATAAAATCCTAGTAAAAAGGAAGCATTTAATCTAAAAACAAAAACTTCGTTTGTACATGCTTCTAGTTCCTCAAGTACACCAAACACTTCTTCATCTGTCAAACAAAGGTCCCTTATGCATGCAAAGAAATTTGATATGAAACACCACGCTCAAAAACAAAACCATGCATCATGTCACTATTGTGGTGAGCTTGGACATCTAATGCATAGTTGTAGTTTGATGAAAGAGGATGACTTGAATGCTTGTAAGATGCATGACAATAGATTTCAAGCTGATTAGAAAAGGAAAGTTGAATGCTTTCATTGTGGAAGAATGGGCCACACTATGAAAAATTGTTGGTTGTTAAATGTAAAACCAAAATTTCATAATCAAAATCGTAGACACCACAGACATGCACAAAAGTTCAATGCTTATGTTCAACCAAAGAAATTGAAACCACGTGTGTATTGTCATTACTGTGGTTATGTGGGTCATCTCATGGATGATTGCTCGTTCTTGCACCTTGACGATTTGAATGCAAAGAAAATATTGAAAGCTACAAGTCGTGGTGCAGCTAACCCCCAGGGACCCAAGATGACTTGGGTTCCCAAAACCTCAAAGTGAAGATCTTGTTTTGCAGGAATGTCTTGTGATGGAAGAAGTTGTCAATAGTATAAAACTCCTCCAAGGCAAGAAATTGATGGGCCAATATGGTAATACATTCCACCTTTACCTTCACATGTGAATAACAATCTTTTGCAATTATTCATAGAGTTTGCCGGCTTTCACTCATATTTTCTTGTGTGAATAACTATAGTTTTGCAGTTGTTTACATAGTTTTCTCTAGCTACACTCGTCTCTTTTTGTGAATAAAAGTTAAATTTTACACATAGATCACACACATCTTACATCCTTACAAATCACATCTTTTTGCATACTTGTGAATTCAAATAAAAATTTAAACAATTGTCACCTTGATGAACAGACTCGCATATATTTCATATTCGTGTGCATGAATGCCATGATTCACTGGTATATAAAATGACGTCAGTGGAAAAGTGGATTAAGTCCACCTGGAAGCTTTCGCTATGCGTGAGTGTGGTCTTTGGACCTACGTCCTCCGCCACGTACCGGTAATCAACTTGCTTGAATACACCATTTTGACATTCCTGAGTGTATATTATATACATCCATTTCTTTTTGAACTCTTCTACGATCGAACAACCTTGTTAAATAAATTTGCAATGATTCAGGCATGAATGTCTCATGACATATTTTAACAAGGTCATTTTGGTTCTCATCCGTGCATACACTTAGGGGGAGACTAAACCTTGAACATGCTAATTCATTTACTACTATCGGTTCAATCACTCACTTCATATGGAACTTTGATACAACTGACTTCATTCAATAAGGATCTCTGCTATTCCACTCAACACTTTTAAGGATTCTTAAACCCCTACATTAAAGTCTAGTGACTCTTGAGGAAAAAGCTGTCAGTCCCACCTAAAATTACATCGGGAATCCCCCCTAAAATAAAGGAGGAAACTAGCGTCGGAAAGTGTCTTATCCACATTATCATAAATGACGATACCGAGTAGCCGAGAACTGCCCCTGAGATAAAGGGCATGCCTTGTGTCAAAAGGTTAGTCATGTTGCTATTTAAAATAAATACAAAATTGTATGGGACTGTGCGAAGCTACCAAAAGTTGAGCACTTTGTACTGAAATGTAGGGAGGAGAGACCCTTGTTAGTGTTACTTAGAACATATGAATATCCATATTGTTTTGAAAGTCATTCTTCATTGTTCACATGTTGAATCTGACCTTGATTGTTTGAATGTATTTCCTGAATTAGTTGATCATCAATGGTTAAGTAGTACGTCTACTTGTAAGCACAACGATGTTAATATGGTTCATGAACATAATTGCTCAAATCTATTGCATTCTTCTTATACCTGTCCCTAAGGGACCTTCATGCTTGATCTTATACCAAAATATGCTTGCTTGTCTGCCTGCATGCTTAGATTGCATAATAAGAACTTGATTGTTAAACCCCCTTGATTGAAGCATGCAACTCACCTTGAACAATCTCTAAAATGAATTTTATTGAAAATAGAACTATGACTGTTTGACTGCTGAACCTAGTTGGTTAGAATCACTCTCAAGTGACTAACTAAAAATTGTGTTGGCTGAAAGGAATACAAATTCTGATTGAACTATTTTATGCGTTGAGTTACGGCTCTGACATTGTGTCCATTCCTTGGACTTTGTCTCATATTTCACTGACCATGCGTTTTGATGCACAGAGTTAATAGATTGCATTTGATGACTCTAACATGCTTTAATCTTGAGTTCATCGAAGTGCTCAGAATGAAGGAGATAAGGTAAGAAACTTTGGCTTTAATGCTATTCATGATGACGAAATGTGCTTGACCCAAATCTTGTGTTATTCCTAGCTACAATTCAGTTTCAATGAACTGTGATGGATATTAGAAATGAGTGCTTGTGTGGTTGATTGAATTGATCATCCAAGTGTGGCTAATTGATCTCCCTTGTCCAAGATCAATTTTTCTAAGTTGAACAACCCACCTAACGTCCAATTCATGTTTATCATTTAGTGGATATCAAGTTTGGATCATTTGGCCTTCAATTCACCTCATTTCACTTGATTTTTCAAAGTGCAAAAAAAGTGTCGACCCTTAAGGTCGACCTTTTGCCCGTGTTTCTTCTTCTTCTCACGGAACAGAAACACCTCAAAAATGTGTCGACTCACTAAGTCGACACTTTGTGTTCTTAAACCGGGTTCACTTCTCATGCCATTTTCTCATATGGCTCGAACCCTAATTGGCTTTGCTCTCTTCTGGTCGAACCTAATCGAACCAAACCCCCTTCTCTACCTCTTAAACCTATTCACCACCTATCCTCTCCTGCCCTAACACTCCTCCGCAACCTCCCACGGGAGACCATCCGCAACCTCTAGTGGACGATCCTCTACTTCCATAGCCTCCGCAGCTCTTCCTCTCCATTCCTCCTCTAGCCCTCGTTTCTCTCCGTCCACCCCATCTCTTCCAAGAGCATCCTCCGGTGAGCGGCGGCATTCGCCCCTTCTTCTTCCTCTTGAAACTATCGCGGCGCCATCCTTCGAAGCACATCCGGTTAGAGAAGGTGCTGCTTGTGGTGTAAACTTCAGCCAGTCAGAGGAAGCCCTTCATCTGGTCGAGGGTATCACTATCGGTCTCCTTCAACATGCTCAAGAGTTTGTCCACCTGATTCAGTGAAGATCGGACAATGTCAGCATCTATTTAAAGCTATCAAAGTTGCACAAATGACACCAAAGAAAAGATTTGTGTTAAAAAGGGAGGAAGCCCGCATCCTAACAGAGCTATGGTGCAAGGACAAAAAAGCTCAGGCTGAGAAAAGGAAAAGAGCAGCTGAAACAAAAATGTTGGTTGAGAGAAAAGTGTTGCGACCTCGTGCAGTTGATTTTAGAAGCATCGAAACTGCTCTGCCAAGGTTAGTAGAATTGTTTAGGAAGCAACCAAATTTGATTCCATTCATGACTGAACACAGAAGAGTCTATCATTCCCTAGTTCATCAGTTCTATGGAAATATGGTTGTGAAAAATGATGAACTATACACCAAGTTAGATGGGCACTCTATTCCATTAACCGCTCAATTGATTGGAAAAGCTCTAAATTTGCCTTGGGATAGTGGGATGATTTATGAAGAAGCCATTTATTCTGAAGAACTTGCATATGAACTCATGACGGATAAGGTAACAACACCAGGGTGTGTACCGAAGCTCAATGCAAATGAATTCCCACCTCTTCAGAAGATTCTACATCACATGATGACCACTATACTACTGCCTAGATCAGGGTCTAGGGAACAAGTAACTGACAGGCATAAATTCTTATTTGTTCAAATTATGAGTGGGGAACCAGTCAACTTCCCTGAAGTGCTGATGGAGTATATAACAAGTTGCAGGAAGTCCAAGAACTAGAATTTATCTTCTGGAGCTACTTTAACACCAATTTTTCAGTCCTTGCATATTGATCTGAGCAAACAGGTCAGTCATCCAATTAGGGATGCTGACATCTATACCATTCCATCAATCTGTAGCAACATGGGTTATGAACTGAAAAATGGTGTTCTTGTTCGTACTCTTCGGGCAAAGAAAGACAAAGCCCCAGGAGAAGGGTCTAACCATAGTGAAGGGGAAGATCATGAAGAACCCATCAGCAGAACTGCCAGAACTAGAGTGTCACATGCTACATCTTCAGCGAATACATCACTGAACACCAAATTTGATGAATTGAGTGATGAAGTTTCCAATGTCAAAGAATATGTGGATGCCCTCACACGGGAAGTCAAAGAACTGAAGGTTCATCATGACACCTATCTTCAAAAGTTTGTTGCCATGGCCGACTCCATTGATTCTCTCCACACTGCTATTGACATTCAAAACTCCAAGTTTGATGATCTCTCTGATTTTCTCCGGCGTCCACGCACACCTCCTGCCTCTCCTTGTGGCTTTGATCTTTGACACCCTCCTTCAAATGACCAAGCTAATTGACTTTTCCTTCTTTCCCACTCCTTTTTGTTGATAACAAAGGGGGAGATGAAATTTGCTGAATTATGTTTCTTTTGTGAATGTCATATTTTGTGGACTTGTGTTTTTTGTGAATGTCATATTTTGTGGACTTGGGTTTATTTTGAGGAATGATCATCTATGCTTGTGGAATGAACATGTCCTGTAGATGGATCTCAATTCTGATGCCATTTCGATTTATGATTGGAAATGCACTTTTGGATGTTTGATGGATGATTCATCAATGATGCTGAATGGTATTCTAATTCATGGTTAGAATGCATTATAATCCTAATTGTGTTTTCAAATGGTCTACAGAATGCCCAGTGTGTTCAAAGAATGTGAACTGCATTTTGAGAATGAGTGTGATTGGATTGATAAGCATGGTTTCATGTCTAAAATGCTAGATGTGAGTTGAAGTTCCTTGAAACACTTTTTATCTATCAACACTATTTTGTCAAATTGCACATAGTATTTGTCATCATCAAAAAGGGGGAGATTGTTGAACCCCGTGCACAACCGTGTACTAAGGAATTTTGATGATGAACTAAATGCCATGTGATTGTTCTCCATGTAAACAATTTGCACATGTTGTTTGTGGATTTGAAATGAACTGAGCAACTCCAGTTGATTGAATGACTAGTGTAAGTCACGGCCGACTGATTTGATAAAATTAACTGATGTGTGATTTGATATGCTTACAAGAGTTAGTGAGAAAGAAAAATCTCCGAACAAATTGGGTGAAATTCTTCTAACTCTTCCTTAATTGATTTAGATGGGATTCAAGCTATTGTGATAGCTATCATGTGGTTTGAAGAGACTTAGTCTAAATATTGAGTGATTGATGAGAGCTAGATATTAATCTTCAAGAAAGAAAATGACAGCTGAAGACTGACCTTAGGTTTGTAATTTTGACAGGGAATTTCAATGGAGACCAAATGTCAAGATCAAGTGGTTGTTATTCAACTAAAACATTAAAATGGTAAGTTGTCTTGGTTGAATGGTAGGAGGAGGTTTATTGTGAAAAATGGATGGACATCTCTCAAGGTAATTCTCTAAGAATCTCTAATTGGTATATCTATGATTTGGGGTACTTATTACCCATTTCATTCTTACATGTATTCATCCTTGATGTCTCATGTCTTTTGAATAACCCCATTATCTGCTTTGTTATAGTTTGATTATGTCAGGAAAAGTGTCGACCCCATAGGTCGACACTTTGTCCAGGGGTCGGGAGTTTTATGCCGACCCTCTTATGTCTTTGAACGTAGGGATAAAAAGTTGACCCAAATGGTCGACCTTTTTATCGCTAGGTTCTGTCTGGGTTCATTTTTCAGAAACCTGGACATAAGTGTCGACCCACAAGGTCGACACTTATTCCGGGTCTTTCTGCCGTGGCTTCTTATCAATGCCACAGGTAGAAAGTGTCAACCCTATGGGTCGACACTCTCTACGCTGGGTTCTGTTTGGGCTTTGCTCTATCTTGCCCGAACGCGAGTGTCGACCCATGGGGTCGACACTTTCCGATGACCGAGAAAAACACCGATTCGCGCGGTGGCCGGAGCCCTAGCTCGATCCCCTCTTTTCGTGCCCTATTGTGATTGGTCCTTGGGGGATAATATCCTCCACGTGGCCGCCCATTCCTCTTGGGTATAAATTGAATGAGATAGGGTTTCTTGAAGAGGAGAGAAAGCATTGAATGATATATACGTTTTGGGGTTTTGCAGGGAGAGTGGCCGGAGCGGTGTTGAAGCTTCTTCCCATGTCGTGCTGAGCTTGATTCAAGGATGAAGACGATCGTATTCCACCTTCCAGAAGCCATCGTGTTGAAGAACGATGGTTGTACCATCTCCACTTCATCCATGGTCTTGATCGTGAGTCAAGAGAAGCGAAAGGCGCCTGATTCATTTGCGTCCAGTCTTCCGATCTGAACCAGAGGAGCTTCGTGAGGACATCTCCTCCAATCCGTTCATCCCCTGAAGTTGTCACAGAACCAACTTCCATCATTAACGATTAGAAGTTTGCTCAACTCAATATTCATCCCTGATTATAGTTATTCATGCTTGTTTATGCCTATTGAGCTTGCAAATACATATATCTGTGTTCATCTTTTAAACTAAGATTAATTGTGTGTGTGTTCGGAGCGGTGTCTCCGAGTGTGGAATCATTGTAGGGGTGCGTCCCCCGTCTTGGTGTGTGTGTGTGTGGTGCTGAGCACCGTGTTGAGGGTTCGCCCTTGTGTGTGTGCTACATTGCAGCGTGTTGAGCTTTGTGCTCGTGTGTGTGGTTTACTGCCGTCGTGCAGCGTGTGGTGTATTTGGGATTCATCCCCGTTGTGCTACCTTGGGTAGCGTGTTAGTGAAGCCTCACCGAGGTGGTGAGGGGTGGACGTAGGGTACCCGTCGTGGTGCCGAACCACCTTAAATTTGCTGTGCACGTGTGATTGATTGTGTGTATGCTCCTTATCCTCTACCACCATTCACAGGATAGATTATTAATCATGTTGTTCATCGATGCTAGTTTTGTCTGAGCATACGGCTATTTAATTGTGCTAATTCCCCATGTGCGATCTTATCACTTGCACGTTTGTTGAGGTTTGATTGAGAAGCTTTCAAGTTATTTTAATTGGACTTAATTTTTAGAGAGGGATCTATTACCCCCCTCTAGATCCGTGTCACTACACTATGGGACCCAACACGAACATTTCAGAAATTGTTTCTTTGGGCTTCATTTTGAACAGCTCGTAATCGTTGACGAGTAGGTTGGCCTTGGTTTTCTTTGACCTCCGAGGTTCCTTCATATATGAGACGCAGCTTGTCCCACATTTCTTTGGCTGAGCTGCACATAGAAACACGAGAGAACTCATTAGGATGAATAGCACATTGCATAATATTCATGGCATTGAAATTTATAGTGCATTTTTTAACTTCCTCGGGTGTCCATTTCTCTTCATCATCCCCGAGTTTGTATGGACCCTTGTCCACAACTCTCCAGATCTCATACTCCTGGGCTCTTAAGAAAACATGCATCCTATTTTTCCAATAGGAATAATTTGAACCATCGAAGTAAGGAGGACGATGAATTGAATGGCCCTCAGGCATCATTCCCGTGTTTGCCATTGATTGGATCTTGCTCTAGATCGTTAGATCTGATGGAATAGAGACTTGGCTCTGATACCAATTGAAGTCCCGCGATCAATGACACCCAAGAGGGGGGTGAATTAGGTGAAATCAAAATTTTAACAAAGCTATACTCAATTTTAATATTATATGAGAACACTAAAGAACAAGTGCAGAAAAAATAGATCTATCAAAAACGATCACTACAATAACCCTTGGTACTAGGCGGAGTTAACAAATCCGTAGATTCACTCACGTAAACTGTTATCTTTCCAGCAAGAGTAACATTGTCAGTCAGAATCCAACTTTTGATATACCGAGGATCTATTTGAAAATGATCAGTTAATCTAGATCTAAAAGATGCAATAAATCTAATTCCACAAGCATGCGCAGAAGGGGGAAAGGAGAAAAGGAACAAACCACAATGAGACAATGATTTTTAGGTGGTTCGAATTCCACAACGGCAACCTACGTCCACCCTTCACCGACCGTTAGGATCCACACACTATCTTGTAAAGTGTTACAAGATCAAACACACACACACATACATTGGGAATGAGAGCTCCCGCGAATGTGTAAGAACACCTTAACACACATGAAACTACAACGGATTAAACACACACACACACACACACGGATCTAGGAAGATCCACACACACGGAAATATTTGAAGATTACAAGAACCACAAATGAAACTCGAGAAAATATGAAAGTAGAACACAAGAGAAGAATCTTGATTTGCTCCCCTTTAGTGGATGACGAGTGCTTTGGATGCAGCTTGATCCCTTGGCTTGATCTTCACTTGAATGGATTGTAGGCTTGAGAGCTTGAATCTTTGATGTAGAATCCCTTGGATGAAGCACTGTTCACGTAGCTACAGTAGCCTTCTCACCCCTTCAATAGCCTTCTTGATCTCCACAGGTGGTTAGGGTTTTTGATCCCTCAAGGAGATGTTTTATAGACCTAGGGTGGTCAATAGACAACCCATGAACCAGATCCACAAAACCTGGAAGGTTTGGTGGCTTTGGGATTAAATAATACCAAGAGAAGATGTTTGTTTCGAAATGCCAAAATTCAACATTTATGGGCTTGTTGGGGCTGGCGGTCGACCTGCAGAGGCCAACGGTCGACCGCTCTGAGAATTCCTGTAGCCATTTGGCTGCTAGAAAAACCGGTCGACCGCTAGGGGTCTCGCGGTCGACCGCCAGTTTTATAGGTTCCCTTCTTTCAATTCTGTGATTTCAGGTCGACCGCCAAAGGTCCAGAGGTTGACCAAAAATCTCCAATCCTGAAAAATCCAAGTGTTAGCCCACTAAAAACCATCCATGAGTTCGATGCTTGAAATGAGCTTGTGTTATGGTTGATTACAAGTTCGCTTAGGCTCGTTTTAACATATGGGAGGATTCATGAACACTAAATTGAAATGGGATGGAATTTGATGGTTTATAGCATAAAACTTTGTTCTAATACATGGCACGTAGGAGATAAATGTCTTGGGTTTTGTTATCATCAAAATCACTTGGATATGCTCAACACTATATATTGTCCCATCTACCACGATGGGTGGAGGTGACCATCACCTTCATGAATTTCAAACATGGCACTATGTAATGGAGGAACCGAGCGGTCACACATTCTTTGACCCATTCGACACCTTCGCTAGTGGGCCTCGTGATCTACCACTTCCCTTCTACCTTGTCAAAAAAGTCCCCTACCACTCTCTTCCCACTCGGGCCAATCAACCTCCACATAGCAATAGGTCCAATGATTGGGGAACATGGTATGCCTTACCTATGTCTAGGGGTGTTGACAAAGGTAGTTTTAGATCTCCCAATCCTCCCACATCCAAGTCCAATGTCCATGATTGGTGCATCGTAGGATGTCTAGGTGTTCCCCATGACGTCAACCTCCGGTTACGTCAACTACATGCATGGCACACATTCGGGTGTCCGTGTCCGCCGTCACACATGTACACGTCAACTGCATGCATGGCACACATTTGTCTAGGGTCTTGTGTGTCTGTACATGCATGTGTCCAGCATATTCGGAAAGCATGGTGAGTCCGCATGCATCGAGTCAAGTCGGTCTTTTGTACGCTCGCATTGTTAGTCCCTTTCGAGCACAAGATTTGTCAACTTTTGGGATCGGCTTGACCATTCTCTATCTCGGATCTAGTCACGTATAGGGACCCAGCGGTGATTCCTAGTGAGTCTTTGAGCCGCCTTCCCTCCTTTGAGAGTGCCCCCACCCCGGAGTGTCCACCTCTACCCTCATTCCCTAGCGGCGAGCGCATATGAAATCTATACGGGATGAGCAGGTGTCGAGTACTTGGAGTGGAGCATCCTCCGCGCTTCCTAGTACGATGACGGATCCGCCGGTGTCACAAGCAACTGCACCCCTTCCTCGACGGGGTCGAGTTCTTCCCACCCGGGGAGAATTGATGGGGACATCAGAGCAAGACCACTAACTTTTTATTTTGCATTTGAGTCTTTTTAGTTTGCATTTATATCCTTGGGAAAACATGTATGCAATTGTAAGGCTTTATAAGCCAATTTGTCATTCCCTAAGGATCTTTGGGTTTTTATGTAAAAGACCATGTAGGCCATGCAGGACCCTCCACTCATTCCTCATTGGTCCAAGTGACATCTTGGGGTCCATGTGGGGCTGGTCAAAGGTCCTAGGTGGCTTCTAGATGGATTGACCATTCAAGGGGGACAAGTGGTAAAAAATGTCGAAGATGCCTCCCTTATAGTCAAGGGGGTGCCCCCCTTATATTGATATTAAATGTGGTTCCAAACCACATGGGAGAAATACTTATGATCTCGCCCATTTACCCCTCCCCTATCTTAGATCTGAGGTTAGTTAGGGTCATTTTACATTTCATACAAATACCATGTAATTCCCATTTTAGTAGAATTAATAAAGAGAAAATTATGAATTTGTTTGGAGCCAAAGAATGGTGAGCCCTCCTCCTCTCTCCTCCCCCTCTTGCAGATGGATTTCTATCAAATCTAGGGTGTGAAGCCCTTCTATCTTCTCCTTAGCCCCTCTGAGTTCTACTTCTGCCGCCGCCGCCACCGCCTTCATGCCGCCATCGCGTCGCCACTGCCATCGCCGAAGTTCTACCCAAATCAAGACAGAGCCTCCATGTCTGAATTTTAGCTCCTAATCTACGAATCTGTTGGAGTCCAAATTTTGAGGGTAGGTTCATCACGCCAATATCCTCTCTCAAAAAAAGTTTCCTAATTTCTACCCTTCGTTTTCTATTTTTCCAATTTAGTGTTCTCCAGCCTTATAGATCTATCTATGTTCTATTTTGTGTCACAGTAACCCTGTGTTTCAAATGTTCGACCCCCTTCCCCTTTTCAGATTGAGTCCAAATTTGGACTGGGTATTCTGCCCATCAAAGCCCATCACCAATAATTTTCCCTTGAATTTAGGTGCTCTTTTCCCCTTCCAAAAAATTAAAACTCAGTCAAATTTTAGTTCTGTCCTATGCAGTCCAGATCTGACCCACCTGTGTTATAAAATACGTTTGACCAACCAAACGTCCACCATAATTCACAAAACAAATATCCCCATCTTACTTACTTATCCCTCTCCAACTTTCATGAAGTGGTCAACTTCCAGATATGAGGTTTAAGCCACGGTCAACATCTGTTCTTAGGAAAATTCATTTCTATCTTGAGTTTTCTGAGTCTGTCAGTCAGTTTGTTCATAAATCCACCATGAAAAATTTTGATCCTTCAAAATTCCTGCCACAGTCCTTGGTCGAAGTATTTCGATTCAGCTTTTCAACGGCACCAATTTCGCGTCAATCTGACGTCGGGATTGATCGTAGCAGCAGAGTTCGTCGGGACGCGCGGGTCTGAAACAGCAACTCAGATCTGTGGGCAGCAAGCTCCACAATAGGCGATCGGAGCCACCCGACCTCCTCCCGACGTGCCAGCCCAACCACCTTCCAGGGGTGCGTCCCTCCAGGTGTCTCCTTCTCAATGGGACCCACCTCACCCAGTTCAGAGGCCTGAGCAGCACGTGGGCCCCACCACCCACAACAAGCGTCATCCGAACGGCACCGACAGAGTGGATCAAAGTACTGCCCGTCAACCCAAGATCGGTCCTCCCGGGCCGCACTTGTAGCCCTTTACCTCCCTGCATAGAGTGGGCAGTAGAAATCATTTCTGTAAATTTTTGATCTATTGTTGTACCGGGAGTTACCGTACTTGGTCGGGATCGCCTTCCCTACGCCCGAAGCGTGGAGATATCATGTTCGCTACCTTACTCGACATTTGCTTTACCCGTATAATTTTGTATATGCCGCTGTTAGAGAGCATGATAGGGTAATTAGCTCATCCTATATTGGTATTCACCGCTGCGAGCGAGAGAGCGAGACCCGTCCCGTGCCCCGATCCGGGCACGAGAGAGAGCCGACCACCCTAGCTCACTGCCGGTTTCTCAACCGTGCACGTCCAACGCTTCCCTCTCTTAGGGATGATCGCGAGCTTGTCTAGAGTCCAAGGATCGCATATCAACTTGGAGTCGAGTCCACAGTCCGTCCCGCATCACCTTTGAAAATGGACGTGGAATTCTATGTGTTTGACATAGACCCGATGTTCAAGGCTATTCTGGGTCGTCCATGGATTGACAGCTTGAGTGCAGTTCCCTCGACCGCCCACCAGTGCCTCAAATTCCCATTTTAGGGGCGGGTAGTCAAGGTGAAAAGTGTTTCCACGGTCTAGACAGTGGGTGCTATTGCTGACAAGATTCTGCCTACGCTATCGCCAAGCAACAAGCCAGTGATATCAGTGATGGACTTGAACTTCCCATGGGCATATGCGTCATGCAAGCCCGCCACTTCACCAATTAATGTCAAAATCAAGTCCAAGATTACAGATTCTAAAGGATGGCACATGATCTTGAAACTAGGCTATCAGCCGAGCATGGGCCTCGGCGCATAGTTATAGGGGCGAACTAAGCCCGTCCCCAAAGGCAGAAAGATGAGCAGATGAGGCCTTGGCTACCGGGAGTCAGCACTGTCAATACTGGGAGACTCCGGGCCACTGACGTGGGACTACCGTCAGCATTTTGTGAGGGGCCTGTTGTAGCCAGGTACCTTTAAAAGGCCGTCATGTGTTGATGAAAATCGTGATGCCGCTTGTGCTATTGCTGATCCACCGCCGCCACTGAAGGGGCTGGTGGACGACATGGAAGATTTTTGCAGTTGTTTTGAGAAGATGTTTCATGAGGAAGAAGTTTGCCTGAAAAAAGTGGAGATGCAGCTGGTGAAGCACTCTCCGGTTGAGCCAGTTTACCAGAGGCCACGGGAAGAGGGGAGCTCCATCATTACCTTTTTTTGGCCTCCCTCCCGCTTTCCCTCCCTACTTCAACGATTGGGATTTATTCCCCATTCGCCACCAATCATGGTCGACCCATTTGTTATGGAAAGGCCACTCGAAATTTAGTTTGTTCCGTGTGCATGTGGGCGGTGCCCACCAATTGATTTGTCCACTATATGGACCCCCACGACCAATCTTGCCGAAATGTGGTTTTCTTCATCTGATCAGTTCTTTGATGTTCTCTTCCCGTCTCTCTTCCCCCTTCAACTTCCTCTTCCTCCCACCTCCTCTAATCTTTCTTGTTGCGTGATTTCCTCCGATCTAAAAAAGCCGTCAATTTTAAAACGGAGGTTTCAATGGAAGATTATGCTATGTTCTATCCACATTCTTCCCAGGGGCACGGGGCCCCTATTTCCCTTCTAGTAGATTTTCTATCCCCTAGGTTAGATGTAGGACTTGTTGTGATTAGAGAAGTAGACTCAGTTGAGTCTAGTGAGTTAGGTTCCTGTTCTGATGTCTCCAACCCGTCCACACTTGCCACGCGCCCGATGACGCATCCCTCTAAAGCCATCCCAGATAGATTCCTCCAAGATCTTGCTCAGCGTTGTCACACCCTCTTTAAATGCCCTGAGTTTGTAGAGACAGCCATAGTCTTGGAGGGTGATGAGGAAATAGATGGGGTATGGAGCGATGATGGGTTATAGGTATATGAAATCAAAGATGAGAAGGACCCAGCCGATGATGAGGAAAGCAATGTGGATGATGCTGCCGATTTGTACGCACAGGGTTTGAAGAGATTTGACGAGCCGTCGTCGGTAGTGGATGAACCCACAAAAGAAATCAATCTTAGAACCGAAGAGGAACCTAGGCCCATAATCATTTCTACTAATCTCCCCCCTCAGGACGAAGAGGAGTTGATCAAGGTTTTGAGAAAGTATAGCGATTCTTTTGCTTGGTTCTACGAGGACATGCCGGGTCTTGACCCCGCTCTAGTTGAACATAGACTTATCCTTAAACCAGGGGCAACACCCGTTAAACAAAAATCAAGAAGATTCCACCCTCAAATGGCCTTAAGGATAAAGGAAGAAGTTGATAAATTACACAAGGCCAAGTTTATTAGAGTCGGGTTATATCCACAATAGGTGGCAAATATAGTCCCGGTGATGAAAAAGGATGGAAAGATTCGGATTTGTATTGATTTCAGGGACTTAAATAAGGCATGTCCGAAGGATGACTTTCCGCTTCCTCACATTGATGTGTTGGTGGACAACACGGCTGGATATGAAGCCCTCTCGTTTATGGATAGATATTTTGGATACAACAAAATCCGTTTTGCTCCCAAGGATCAAGAGAAAACCTCGTTGTCCACGCCCTGGGGCACATACTGCTATGTCGTTATGCCATTTGGATTGAAGAATGCAGGTGGCACGTATCAGCGGGCAGTGATGGCTATCTTCCACGACATGATGCATGTGTATATGGAAGCCTACGTGGATGATATTCTGGTGAAATCGAGGTCCAAGGAAGAACACCCTGCCATTTTAGCTAAGGTGTTGCAAAGGGCTAGGGAGTATAAGTTAAAAATGAATCCAACGAAATGTGTGTTTGAAGTTGCATCAGGGAAATTACTAGGGTTCATAGTTAGCAAGTTGGGGATTCAGATCGATCCGAACAAAGCAAATGCCGTTATGGAAATGCCACTGCCTAAGAACATCACTGAACTTAGAGGATTGATTGGGCATTTACAGTTCATTCGAAGATTTATATCTCAACACTCACAAAGATGCCGCCCATGTTATGAATTGTTGAAGGTGGGAGCCAAATTTGAATGGAATGAACAATGTAAGAAGGCCTACGAGGATCTTAAGGTTTATCTATCTAATCCCCCTGTGCTGCAACCCCCTGTCCCTGGGAAACCGTTGATATTATACATTTCTGTTATTGATGACTCCCTAGGAGCTGTCCTGGCTCAAGTGGACGACGAAGGAAAGGAAAGGGTAGCATACTATCTCTCTAGATTGTTTAATCCTGCTGAATCTAGGTATACTGCCATGGAGAAGACCTGCGCAACATTGGTATGGGTAGCTCAAAAACTCAAGCACGATTTTCTTGCCCATGAAGTTAAGTTGATCTCTAGAATGGACCCGATCCGTTACCTCTTAGAAAAGCCTGTCCTTTCTAGCAGATTAGCTCGCTGGCAGAGCTTTCTCTCTCAATTTGATATCACCTTCGTTGTTCAGAAAGTGATCAAGGGATACGCAATTGCTGAACATCTTGCTCATTCTCCTATCCCTCGCACTGATTCGATCCAGGATGAGTTTCCTGACGACCACCTGGCTGTACTTACTCATCACCCCTTCTGGTCCTTGCACTTCGACGGTGCTCTCAATTCTCAGGGCCGTGGAATTGGTGCCGTTCTCCTCCCTCCCGAAGGAGTAACCATCTCCATCGCTTACCAGCTCTCTTTTCCTAACATAAATAACATAGCCGAGTATGAGGCTCTCCTTGCTGGACTGAAGCACGCCTACATCATGGGCGCGCGATACCTAAACATCATAGGAGACTCTCAATTGGTGCTACGTCAAGTTCTTTCGACTTACCGCACCCGTGACCCTAAGCTCAAGCCTTATCAAGATCTGGTCACGCTCTTGGCTAGGCACTTCCGTAAGCTCATTTACATTCATACTCCTCGCTTTCAGAACATTCTTGCGGACGCACTCACATCTCTTGCTTCTTCCCTTTCTTTCCCCCTTAGTCGCGCCACTGAGACCATTGTGGTCCAGCGGTTAGACGCTCCATCCCTCTAGGATCCGTGGTTTGACAACCTTAGGAAATCTGTAGAGAAGAAAGCTGAAAGGGAGAATTTGAAGGAAGTTTCTTTGACTGAGCTTGAGGAGATTATAGAAGAAGAGGAATTGACGTGGTATCATGAAATAGAGCAGTACTGTGAGGATGGTTCCTTCCCAGAGACGACCAATGTCGAGTAGTGCAAGGCCATCAGAAGAGTTGCCTCCAGATACACCATTGTTGCAGGAGAATTGTATAGGCGGGCTCTCAACGGAGTTCTTATGAGGTGTTTGGATTACGATGAGGCTTGAAAAGTTGTTAAAGCAGCTCACGTAAGTGAGTGTGGAGGACATGTTAATGGTCAAGCTTTGGCGAAGAAGATTCTTAGGCAGGGCTATTACTGGCCAACCCTAGAAGAAGACTGTTCCACCTATGTCCGTAGGTGTCTTCAATGCCAACTTCATGTCCACAAAATCCATGCTCCTGCTTCCTCTCTCCATCCTCTTTCCGCTCCTTGGCCATTCTCTATGTGGGCTTTTGATATTGTAGGCCCACTGGGTGATCCTAATACTCATGTTAAACAAAAATCTTTCATCCTGACTGCTACTGAGTATTTCACCAAGTGGGCGGAAGTTGAAGCCTATGCAAAAATCAAAGCTACCACAGTGTGCCGCTTCATCATGAAGAAAAGCATTTCGCGGTTTGGAGTGCCAAGTGACATTGTCACCGACAACGGACCTCAGTTCATGTCACAAGAACTCCGAGACCTCTATAAGAAATTTCACATCTTATTGCATCATTCATCACCATACTACCCTCAAGGTAACGGGCAAGCCGAGGCCACGAACAAAACCCTTCTTAAAATCATTAACAAAACATGCGAGTCACACATATTTGCTGATTGGGCCGACAAATTGATAGAAGCTCTATGGGCTTATCGCACCTCCGTCCGTACTCCCACAGGGTAAACTCCTTTTACTCTCACTTATGGGATGGAGGCGGTACTCCCGTACGAGATCTTGATGCCTTCCCTAAGAGTGCAGCTAGACAAAGAACTTAATCTCGATGAGCGTCGAGAGGTGTTATTAGTCCAACTGGAACTATTGGATGAGAAGAGGCTTAACGTGGCCAATCACGTCTCTGTTTATCAAAAATGTGTCTCGCAATATTTTCAAAAGAAGGTTATTGAAAGAAAATTCCAAGTGGGTAACATGGTTTTGAAGCATAAATTTATCAGATCAGCAGGTCCTAGGTCTAAGCTACAACCCAATTGGGAAGGGCCGTTTGTAGTTAAAGAGGTGTATCCTGGGAATATCGTCTTGTTAACGCAGAGGGCGAAGAATTGTCTAATCCGTGAAATGGGTTGTATCTAAAGCATTTTTATCCATAGAGTCAAGCCAGCAACGGCCCGGTGGCGGGGTGTTCCTCTACTTGGTAATGAAGGGAGGTCCTCGGTTCAACACTCACACACTACACGACCCCCATGGTTGAGTATTCCTTTCTTGTGCAACACCATTTCTCCCTTGGGCATGCTTGGGGGAAAGTGAAAATCCTTATTTTTTCTCTTCTTTTGGCTGAAAATAGGGACAAGTGGTGAATAAGGTGGGTGAGAACTAATCTAGACACCCCGATAAAAAGTGAGGTCTGAAATAGGGGCAGTCTGTTATGACCTGATTTCGTATTCACAAAAGCAAAAACAAAAGAAAAAGAAATAAAAGGAATAGGGGCAAAATCAAAGGCAAAAGCTCGAAGATCATTCAAAAGCTCGAAGTTCAAAGGCCTAAATGCTCCCAAAAGAATGTAACTAGGCATGGCAAGAGTGACAGTACAGTTTCCCCGCAGGACGTCATGAGCCCGGTCGTATGCGTGCCTACAGCGGATGTAGGTTCGGTGACAGACACAAAGTCCCGGCGCAACATACCAAATTCTTTGAAAATGGGGTTGTCGTGAGAGGAACTCAAACCCTAAAAACCTCTATACCTATCGCCGGCTTCCCATCAAATTCGCTCTTTTATTTTTCAAGAACTGGATCGTACCCCGGGTATGGCCTCGGTAAAGGCACCGTTAAGCAGAATTGGACCCCGACCATGGGCGGTCACCCATAACGCACGTTGAACTCGAGAAACCCCTAATGAGATATGAAGGTATATTGTCGCCAGGTTTGAGCTGGCTCCAAAATCCAAAATAAAATCAAAATCAAATATTCGAAAATAAAAAAATCAAATATTTAAAAATTTCATAAAGTAAAATATTCCAAAATCTAAAAAAAATAATATTTCAAAACCCAAAAAATAAAATATTTTAAAATAAAATAAATCAAATATTTCAAAATCTGAAAAAATCAAATATTTCAAAATCCAAAAAAAATCAAATATTTCAAAATATAAAAAAATCAAATATTTCAAAATACCAAAAAAATTGAATATTCCAAAACCCTAAAAAATTAAATATCTTCAAAACCACAAAAATATTTTCATCATCATGATTTGCTTTCATGGCATGCATTGCATTCGTTGTTCCTTTGTGTTATTTGCATATTTTGATAAGGCTTACCCCCTTGACCAAAAGTCAAGAACTAGTCGTTTCCTAACTTGCTACAGGTAAGGGGTTAAGTCTAAAAAGGATTTAATATGTTTCCTGGTTTATATGTGTGCAGGGGCAGGTTGAAGACAATATTCAACATTTTTCATCCTTGCACGGTCCTCTGGCGACCGTTTCACTCCTTTCAACGGTCAAAATCTAACCGTTCCACCCTTCACACGGCCTTGTCTAGACCGCTTCAAATCTCTAACACCTTCATGAATCCACGATCTCTATTAGACCGTTTACAGGTCAGAACGGTGCAGGCTTGACCGTTCTAATCTGATCACGGTCCATCGATAGACCGTTCTACTCTCCAAAGGTCCTTGCTCTTAACCCTTCCGTTGATCTACTACGCGGCCCATGTTGGGCCGTTCAACTCTCTGGCGCGGTTAGACTCTAATCGTTTATCCGACTGAGCGGTCTACTATGGGACGTGTTCGTCTTGGGATCCTATCTCAAACTCATTCAATCACATGCAAAAAGGCCAAACTCAAATCCATCAAATAATCAATTTTATTCATTCAAATGCAAATATTTCCAAACATGAGTCTCTATATCAACATCATGAAAACATGAAAATCACTCAATCCTCAGACGGGCATCCCCGCGAGGCCTAATCTCTCTCAGCTCTCTCACATATGCCTGATATGTCTCTTGGAGCTCTGTCACCTCCGCCGGTAGGGTGAGCACCCTACTAACCTCCCACATGATCAGGGTGGTTCTGATCGCCTACTCATCCTCCTCTGACCCAAACCTCCTTGCCTATAGTGATGGAAGATGGGGTAGTGCTGGAACTGTAGTCCGGGCTAGTCCAATCTAAAGGAAGCACCGATGCGGGCTATACATCGCCAAAGCTTTTGTGCCCCTGTGGTTTTGATGATAGCAACACTATAAGTCATCAAGGTTTTGCATGAGAGTTTGAGTGTTTGCTGAAAAGGTGCATCATCTACTAGTCATCATGTCAACATAGGCCTGCATCCGTGCACTTTGCTGTATGAGTCACCATGTGTTTGGATATGAAAAATTGAATGATGCTGCACTAATGGGATTGCTTGCTGCATGTAGTCTGTTGGCCTGCTAAACTGGGCACTTTAGCTCATATGCATTTTAGGGATCAAGGTCTGTGCAGACCTTATCAATGTGCTTCTCAAGGTCAGTGCATTCACTTAGGTTCAGCACATAATGTCGATGCCTACTCGTGGCTCAGTAGACTAGGTCAATGCACGTCATTGCTTAAGTCAGTGCAAGGTTGATTGTCTGAGGCTAAGGTTCGTGCATATCTCAGTTATGCTGCACAACAAAATTAGTGCATATCATTGTTCATGTGCATTTAGATCTGTTCATTCAAGTCCATGCACGTTAATGTCGGTGCACACTTGGTGTGTGCGAGATCGAACTCGGTGCAAGTTGCATTTCATGCATTCTCACAGTCGGTGCAAGTCTACCTTGTGCAACCCAAGTCTGTGCAACTTTAGTTGCTGCGAGCACTTAAGTCTGTGCATGCATGTTCAAGGCACACGAAGTCGGTGCATCAGTTTATCCCGCACGCATTTGAGTCGGTGCAACTTTTGCACCGTGCACATAAAGTCTGTGCACATCTCTTAGGCAAGTATCGCATGTGCATAGCTAAGTCTATGCAACTTTCATCTCTGGCTCGATTACGTATGTGCAAGCTAAGGCACGCTACTCATCTAGTCTGTGCATGACGCACTACTGAGTCTTTGCACATCACTGGTGCACTATGTTAAAAATCTGTGCAGAGTCTACACTCTGCATGCATAGAGTCAATGCATTCCTGCCTTGCACACACGCAGTTTGTGCACTTCTTAACTCTTGCATAATGCATAGTAGAGTCTGTGCAACTCTCAATTCATGCATATACAGAGTCTGTGCAAGACTGCTCTCGACATTCGTAGCATGTGCATCTTTTATCTCTGCACTTGAAACAAGTCTGAGCACTTGTTCCCTATGTGAACACTAAGTCCGTGCATATGTGCACTTACAACATTTTGAGTCCATGCATGTTTGGATTAATTCCTCATCAAGTCTATAATATCTTCATAAATATCTGACTATCTTATGTCTTGATGGACTAACAGGACAACTGATCGTAATAGTTAAGAAGGGCACGTGATCCAAGGTGGATCGTCCCTGAAAGGAATTGCAACGTGGACTCCTACTCATCCAGATTCTGACACATGGCCAAGATTCCTGAAGCTTACGGGCAGGAATGTTCTCTCCATACTCCTAGGGTGAGAACTTGTGAGTCTGAGATTGAAGGAGTATATCAGACTCGTTCCTGCCAATAATATAACAATTCTTGAATTTTTCCTGGAGAAAAAGAGAAGAATAGAAGAACAGGAATCGTCTGAGAGCAGCAGCAGACCAGAGCAGAGGTGAAAGAGAGAAAAGCTCGTGAGATCGAAAGAAGAAGAGAGAGCTCGAGGAGATGAAGATAGAAGAGTTTGCTGAAAATCAGTTCCACTGGAATCTGGATCAAATCTAATCCAGTCAGCTCCATGGGGGCCACATTTGTGTTGCTATCATTTACAACTTTCAGTCGCTGTGTTTTATCATCTTTTATTTTCCTTTGAACTTTATTTCAAGTTGTTAGTCAGCAGAGCAAGCTGTGTCACTCAACGATTACAGAGGAGGATTCCTCTGGTAGGCTAAGCTGTATTGTCCAGTGGGTCAAGCTGTTAGGCAGCGGATGGCTAAGCTGTATTGCCCAGCAGAAGCAAGCTGTGATGCTCAGCGATTGTAGGCAAGCTGTGAGGCCCAGCAGTTAAGCTGTGTATTAGCGGGAATCCACACTCTGGTTTGAGTGTGGGGTGGACGTAGGTCTTGAGGATCGAACCACCTAAAAATCTTCTGTCCATCGTGGTTTGATTGTCTTGTCTGATCTGCTAGATGTATGCATAGGCCTATTTGCATCTTCTGTCTAGCGTGAGTCTTGGGTTGCATAATCTCTGCTTGATTCTGGTTCCGAAAGATCCTAGGTGTTTAGGTGTTGTCACTCCATGTGTTTAGGTTGCACCTTCTAAGCTTGATTGAACTCATCTCTATCCTTCAGACTCGTTAGATCCCAGTTTATTCTTATTCCCCATCTCTGATTGTTATAGTCAATTTTAATTGGGTGAAATTTTAAAGGGAATTCATTCAACCCCCCCTTCTGAATCTGAGCCTTGCACCCTACAATTGGTATCATAGCATAGCATCTAGGACTCATTTGACATATCAGTTGGTATCAGAGTGGGTCTCTGTGTATTCAGACCCAACGATCTATAGAGGATCCTACTGCTTTAGGTGCTACTCTGGTTGTTGTTTATCCGATTTTGATCGAGGGTCACTGGCACACTGCTCAGTGATTGCTTTGTGCGTTGAAGATGTTTACTATCAGTCCTTATGGCTCGTCCCTGTGCTTTTGATGGTTCCAACTTCAGCAAGTGGTTAGGAGGCCTTTGTATCTATATTAATTCCGTTGATCCAAATCTATGGAATCTCGTATCAAAAGTCCCACATAATTTGCCTCAAAATCAAACTAAGTGGTCCAGTGAGGATAGATCAAAGAACCGTGATAATGTCACAGTCCTTGAAATTTTGAGAGATGCAGTAAATGCTGACAAATTTCCCTTCGTTCTCAGGTGTGCGTCTGGAAACGAAATTTTGGACAGAATAACTGCTGCAAATGGGGAGCAAGAGGATAAATGCTTGATGGCTAATCGGAGAGAGAATGATGATGATACTGCTTCTCAGGTAAGCTCTAGATTAGAAGAACCTTCATTTGATGAATTGGTAGTGATGTATGAAGACTTGTTAGAAGTGTCTAAGAAAATGAAATATGAGAATAAAAGGTTGAAGAAAAAGATTGAAAAAAATAATCCGTACTCTCTTGTGAAAATTGCTTAAAAACAAACCAATCTTATGATGCTTGTCTATCCGGGGTTCACTCGAACATGAAACAAATATGCTTACTGAAAAATGAGAATCAAGAATGTTTGAACAAGATAACTGAATTGGAAGACGAGCTGAATGTCAAAAATGATGAGCACCTAATGAAACTACAAGAGTTGAATAAGATTAATTCTGAAATGGACAAACTGAAAATAGAGAATGTAGAAATTCAGAAGAATAATGAAAGCCTTGAAGCTAGAATAAAAGAATGCAAGGGGGGAGCCTCACACATCTCTTCTGTAGAGTTGGTTTGCCACAGATGTCTTCACATAAAAGAATGCAATGAAGATCTTTATGATGAAAAAGAGTGGCAGAGAAAACTGATTGTCTCTCTAAAGGAAGAAAACAAAGACTTGTTGAATGAGAAACTCAAAGTTGAACAAAGAGAAGAAAAACTGATTGAGAGACTGGACTCAATATCCAGTAGTGAAAAATATGATGAAGAAAATGAGAAATTGATAAAAGAAAATGAAAACTAAAATAGTTGAATAATGCTATATCTGAAAGACTTCTTGCATTAGAAAAAGAAAAATCTATTAGTATAGAAGAAACTGAAAGACCGTGCAATCTGGAACAAGAAGTTGAGAAATATAAAAGTACAAACAAGGTGCTAAGTGAGTGTCTAAATTGTAGTGAATAGGAGATTGCCAGTTATGAATTATACATTACTTCCCTAGAAAATAAAATTCATGATCTGGAAAACTCACCATCCAAGTCTGCTGAAAATAAAGGAAAAATGATAGTTGTCATGGAAGGTGAGGATGATAATTCAAGAAATGGGATTAGTTGCAACTCTGGTGTTAAGGAAATTATTAGAAACCAGCTATACACCATTTTTGTGTAAAGCTTTGAAGTAGCTGGTACCTCAAGTCAATCCCCAAAATAAAATGAAAATCTGAATACACCGTCATCATCAGTATTCCAATTTAAGGATCAGAGAAATGAAAAACAAACAAATGCATTGAAAAAGGGTAAACAACTGAAAAAGAATGCTTACATGAATAAAGTCAAGGTTGTCCCTACCTGTGTTGTTAACTCTGCTAGCTCTGTGGAATCTGATGGGTTAATGCATGCTGTTCATAAGTCTGTTACTCATTCGCATGCACATGAAAAGAATGATTCATGCCTTTACTGTGGTCAGCTAGGCCATGTAATGCATGACTGCGAATTAATGATGGAGGATGAGCATATTTGTGGAACAATGCATTCTAAGAACTCATTCAGTAGAAATCATGCTACTAGGAAAATTGATGATTCTTGTCATTACTGTGGTAGGCATGGTCACGTCATGAATGAATGCTTTATCATGAAACAAGATGATAGGATGCATGCTAAATCCTCTGCAAATCATCATGGCTCTTATAGAAACAAATCCGTTTCAAACCAGCATATCATATGCTTCAATTGTAACAAGCCTAGTCACAAGGCTATTGAATGCTGGTCATGATCTCATAGGAATAATGCTGGGTCTAGAGGAAGGCATACCGGCTGCTTCGAATGTGGAAAGCATGGCCATACAGTCAAGGACTGTTGGCATGCTCAGGGAAATTCAATAAAATCCAAATTTGCTAAAATCCCTGTTAAAAGACATGCTCTTGATAAGAGCCCTAACAAAATGAATTCTTCATATTTTAATTGTGGTAAGCCAGGTCATAAATATGAAAATTACTAGCTAAATAAAAATAAGAGACAAAATGTTCATGTAAACAACAGAGACTTTCATGCTCATGCATATAGAATTCATTCTTATGTTGATGTGCATAATAAGGTCAAAAACTCTATTGGTACATGTAGATACTCTGGAAAATTCAGACATTCAATGGATGATTGTTCTCTGATGAAATTTGATGACTATCTAGCTAAGAAATAGTTTAGAACACCTGCTGGGAGTAATACAGGACCTAAGGCTGCTTGGGTTCCTGTTGGATCAAAATAATTCAGTTTTTGCATGTGTGCCTTGGAAGTTGATGAATAAAGGGGTTAATAATCCAAGGCACTCAAGAATGAAACCCCCAGGATTGCACTATTCAGGTCAGTTCTGAAAACATGTTTTAAATTCTGTTATCTGAAATTGTTTGCTTTAGATGTTTGCATATCATATTAATCTGTCTATGCTTAATTGAAATCTTTTGAAAATTTGATTGCTTTCGCATGATGTTCATGCTGCTCATGACCAGTTTCTTTGCATAGTGCATATATACAGTGTGATGCATTGCATATCATCTATATTGAAAAATCCAAAAAAAGAATGACTCATTACATCTAGACAGGGGGAGTACTTTAGACTTACTAGTCGTTCACCTCTTGAACCCTTCCTGTCTAGATATTCGGCTCACTCTCATATTCATGTGCGTTGATTTCATTCTGATTTGAGAGTTGAATTGTTTGAGAAATTATCCTGTGTCAGCCTGTCATTGACATTTGAATAAAGAATGTTCTGATGTTTGAATAATTATTTTGCACAGCTGAGTGTCATATGCATGCCTTGCATAGTTGACGTTTCAAGTTGATGTATGTACTGCACCGAGTTTAAATCAATGCATTTTCTGCACGTAGTCGATGCAGTGTGTGAGCATTTGTAGTCGATGCATGTATTGCACCGAGTATAAGTAGTTGCATGTCTTGCATACAGTCTGTGCATCTCGTGTTTAAATAGCATGTAGGTCGGTGCATCTTATGTCCACGCTGCATGCAGGTCTGTGCACTTCGTGTCCTTCACATGTCAAGGTCGGTGCATTGTATGCTTCATGCATGATTCAAGTCGGTGCATCATAATGTCAGGGAGAGATTAGCAATGTCTGAACTTGGTGTATCAAGTAGTCTCTCTCTCTCTCTCTGATTGCATTGCACGTCTGATCCATGAGCACAAATCATAAAACCATGTGTTAGGTTTTCATTGAATACAATACATTTAGTCAAGGGGAGTAGATGGATGTCTTTCAGAAAATTTAGTTCATAACATGACCCATTGCATCCAGACAGGAGGAGCATTATTGACCCATTAATCCTTTTCAATCCAGACTCTTCCTATCTAAATATTTTAATTACTCTCTTGCTCTTGTGTATTTCACTCGAATTCGTAACTATCATTACATGACAAGCTGATCTGTCTATACTCCAGACTCAGCTACTATATTTTGATATGCATAACCTTGATGCTTTCTTCTTGGTTGTGATTATTTGGACGGCCAACTTTTCCCTACTCACTCACATCCCTTCAAGCTAGTCTGACTGGTTTGGTTCCATGCTGTGAATATCAGGGAACTCTTCTCTCTTGATTAATCATCTACTGAAACCCTTTGAAAATCTGTTCAAATTCTTTCATATCAGGATTCTGTGCTCTGGTGTGGATAAGTTGTTCAGTTGCATTGATTGGACTGATTTGAGAAATCTAAGTTGTGTACCCTATTTATATGTCTGAAACCTTAGAAGAAACTCCTATGATACAGAGTTAAGAATGTCCACTAATTCAGATTGGTATAAGTCTAATGTATTCTCGGATTTGAATTTGAATGTTTGAAAGTATCTGAATCATAAGTTTTAATAATTCTTAACAACCCATGTCATAAAATATCTAGACTCTTTCATCTGAATTCTGAAAATATGAGATCAAGGCTACTTTGGTAGAGATACATAGAGACAGTATTATTTTTAAACATCAATTTGAAAAAGGTTGTCTAAGAAGAAAAATAATTATCAGAGCAATGACCTTGGTCACTGAGAAACTAGGTCCTCTATCAAAGAAATAGAGTAAACCTAAGTCATGAAGTGCCATAGTCATCTCTGGTGGAAAATGATTGAAAATCTAACAGAGCAATGGCACGGTTGTGTTGAGTAACTGGGGATTCTGGCCTCTAATCAAGGTGTCTCCTCATGTAAAAAGACACTTCTATTGATAACTTTGGTCTTACAATTAAGAGACAATGTCAGTTATCACACTGAGTAACTGGGTCACTTCACCTAAAACGTGTTGTGCCTTATGTAAAAATGTGTTGATCAACTAAAATTGCTCAAGAAAAATAATGTGCTGATTAAAAGTAAATATCTAGCAAATTCTGTCAACCTCACATTCCAGTAAAGGTGGTTAATCTCAATACTACCATATGTAACTCTCAAAGGTGTCATTGAAAGTATTTGAGTAAGTTGGAAGATGATTGATCTAGAGCATTGCTTGACTAGTTGGTTAATATTTATTAAAACATAGTTTCAGATATGAGTAATGAATTTAATTGACAGATTCAGCTTACATCATGCTTAAACTAGGTGGATAATGTAGGTTAATTCATAACCCCTTATGATAGGAGAATCTATCCTTACATGGACTTATAACTGTGGTACCTGCTATATAGTAATTTCTTTTGATCAGGTTCACCTCTGACAACTTGATCATCCACCTTTTGGTCACTACCTACTCTATGACTGTCATATCCTGCTCAATCTCTGCTGAATGATTCTTGAAAAATCCTATGCAACTCTTCCAGTGATATCACTCTATCTCTGGCTATCCTTACCGAGTTTACATCATCAGTTTCATTCTCCACAATGTTGAAATCTTCCATCTTATTTCTGTATTCCTAACAATATTCTCTTGTAACCGGTTCTGGTTCTGTGGGTCTTCCACATGTAGTTTTCTGACCATACAAATGTGAGGTGCCACTCCCAATATTACCTTGTTCACTTGCAGCCTTCTGAACTTCAGAATTCTTATGGTGGTGGATTCCACTCATGTTTTCAAGGGGCAAATTGATACTTCATTATCTAACTACTCCTGTGCTTTCTTATTTCAGTTCTCTATTCAGGGGAGCTTCATGTATGGTTGTCCTTTCTTTTTATCCAGGAAGAGTATATGATGTCATATTGCATCCTGGGGGAAAATAGCTTCTGGGAGATTGCATATCTACTATTTCAAACTATTTTATTTTTGATAAAGTCAAAGGGGGAGAATAGTTTGGGTCTGTGATAGTGTTGCCATCATCAAAAATGGGGAGATTGTTGTGCCCCTGTGATTTTGATGATAGCAACACTATAAGTCGTCAAGGTTTTGTATGAGAGTTTGAGTGTTTGCTGAATGGGTGCATCATCTACTAGTCATCATGTCAACATAGGCCTACATCTGTGCACTTTACTATATGAGTCACCATGTGTTTGGATATGAAAAATTGAATGATGATGCACTAATGGGATTGCTTGCTGCATGTAGTCTGTTGGCCTGCTAAACTGGGCACTTTAGCTCATATGCATTTTAGGGATCAAGGTCTGTGCAGACCTTATCAATGTGCTTCTCAAGGTCAGTGCATTCACTTAGGTTCAGCACATAATGTTGATGCCTACTCGTGGCTCAGCAGACTAGGACAGTGCACGTCATTGCTTAAGTCAGTGCAAGGTTGATTGTCTGAGGCTAAGGTTCGTGCATATCTCAGTTAGGCTGCACAACAAAATCAATGCATATCAATGTTCATGTACATTTAGGTCTGTTCATTCAAGTCCGTGCACGTTAATGTCGGTGCACACTTGGCGTGTGCGAGACTGAACTCAGTGCAAGTTGCATTTCATGCATTCTCACAGTAGGTGCAAGTCTACCTTGTGCTAACCAAGTCCGTGCAACTTTAGTTGCTGCAAGCACTTAAGTCCGTGCATGCGTGTTCAAGGCACATGAAGTCGGTGCATCAGTTTATCTCACACGCATTTGAGTCGGTGCAACTTTTGCACCATGCACATAAAGTCTGTGCACATCTCTTAGGCAAGTATCGCATGTGCATAGCTAAGTCTATGCAACTTTCATCTCTGGCTCGGTTACGTATGTGCAAGCTAAGGCACGCTGCTCATCTAGTCTGTGCATGACGCACTACTGAGTCTTTGCACATCACTGGTGCACTATGTTAAAAATCTGTGTAGAGTCTGCACTCTACATGCATAGAGTCAATGCATTCCTGCCTTGCACACACGCAGTTTGTGCACTTCTTAACTCTTGCATAATGCATAGTAAAGTCTGTGCAACTCCCAATTCCTGCATATACAGAGTCTGTGCAAGACTGCTCTCGACATTCATAGCCTATGCATCTTTTATCTCTGCACTTGAAACAAGTCTGAGCAGTTGTTCCCTGTGTAAACACTGAGTCCGTGCATATGTTCACTTACAACATTTTGAGTCCATGCATGTTTAGCTTAATGCCTCATCAAGTCTATAATATCTTCACAAATATATGACTATCTTATGTCTTGATGGACTAACAGGACAATTGATTGCAACAGTTAAGAAGGGCACGTGATCCAAGGTAGATCTTCCCTGAAAGGAATTGCCACGTGGACTCCTACTCATCCAGATTCTGACACATGGCCAAGATTCCTGAAGCTTCCTGGCAGGAATGTTCTCTCCACACTCCTAGGGTGAGAACTCGTGAGTCTGAGACTGAAGGAGTATATAAGACTCGTTCCTACCATCAATATAACGATTCCTGAATTTTTCATGGAAAAAGAGAGAAGAATAGAAGAACAGGAATCGTTTGAGAGTAGCAACAGACTAGAGCAAAGGTGAAAGAGAGAAAAGCTCATGAGATCGAAAGAAGAAGAGAGAGTGAAGAGAAAGCTCGAGGAGAAGAAGATAGATGACTTTGCAGAAAATCAGTTCCACTGGAATCTGGATCAAAGCCAATCTAGTCAGCTCCGTGGTAGCCACATTTATGTTGCTATCGTTTATAGCTTTCAGTCGCTATGTTTTATCATCTTTTGTTTTCTTTTGAACTTTATTTCAAGTTGTTAGTCAGCAGAGCAAGCTGCGTCGCTCAACAGTTGCAGAGGAGGATTCCTCTGGTAGGCTAAGCTGTATTGCCCAGCGGGTCAAGCTATTAGGCAGCGGATGGCTAAGCTGTATTGCCCAGCGAAAGCAAGCTGTGATGCTCAGCGGTTGTAGGCAAGCTGTGAGGCCCAGTAGTTAAGCTGTGTATCAGCGGGAATCCACACTCTGATTTGAGTGTGGGGTGGACGTAGGTCTGGAGCACCGAACCACCTAAAAATCTTCTATCCATCGTGGTTTGATTATCTTGTCTGATCCGCTAGATGTATGCATAGGCCGATTTGCATCTTATGTCTAGCGTGAGTCTTGGGTTGCATAATCTCTGCTTGATTCTGGTTCTGAAAGATCCCAGGTGTTTAGGTGCTGTCACTCCATGTGTTTGGGTTGCACCTTCTAAGCTTGATTGAACTCATCTCTGTCCTTCGGACTCGTTAGATCCCAGTTTATTCTTATTCCGCATCTCTGATTGTTACAGTCAATTTTAATTGGGTGAAATTTTAAAGGGGATTCATTCAACCCCCCTTCTGAATCTGAGCCTTGCACCCTACAATTGGTATCAGAGCATACCATCTAGGACTCATTTGACATATCAGTAGCAGTATCACCCACGAGCCTCAAGTCCAAGCCAGGCCTCCTACGAAGCCTGAGAGTAGTGCCATGGAGGAAAGGAGGGTGCATCACGAATCGGTCTAGGGGCAAGGTGTTGATGTAGAGGCGCCTTTCATCCCTCGTCTTCTTATCTGCTGTCCTACACTCCACATACTGTGAGAACCTCAAACAACCACTAATAAAGAATAATGGATGGCTCCCAAAGATCCTGCTGACCGAGGTTACATCTTCCCTAGACAAGAACTTCATTCTGACACCCATCTAACACTCTAAGAGAATCATAGAGCCAAGCAGTGGACCCCCTAGGGCAGCTGAGCTAAGACCCTCAAATAGGTAAGCAAGGATGGCCTGGGAGATGGATGGACCATACCACATACCACTGATGGTGCTAAGAATGGGCACATCTAAGACATGGTCAGCAGAGGGGAAGAGTATGGCCCCACACAAGCAAATGGAGGCGGCCTTTGCTATGGCCTCGTTCCACCCACACTTATTCTTACAGTGTGCTATCACCCACTGGCTAAGAGGTAGAAGATGGATCTGGTGTGGGCCCACTATGGTGCGAATGTCCTTGCTATTAGGAATGAACTCTCCTAAGATAAGGGCAGGATCCACAGGGGCAACAGTGTGACAGACTAAATCCTCCTCACCCACCTTGGACCTAGGGAAAGATAAGTAGGTCTCTACCTCCTCTAGAAGGATGGTGGCCTCAAAAGATGGGAACATGAAAGTGTGGGTCTAGGAGTGCCATATCTCTACCAAGGCTGAAATGCTATTGCAATCTAGGGAGAGCTTAGGGTAGTTCTTGGCTAGCACTAGAAGGGAGTGGAGGTGCCAGGACCTTAGGATGTATGTAATAGATATGGGTAGTTCGCGTATCATAGGAGCCACCCACTTCAAGGTGGAGTATCGTCTTGGGCCAGGGAGGAGCTGAAATGAAGAGAGGAAGAGCATATAAGCTTTTTGAAGGGAATGATATGAAATTAAATGAAATTGAATTGAACAACATTAACTTACCTCTCTCATGGGGCTGGAGCTCAAATGACCCGGGATGGTGGTCAGACGTTGTAGCACACTGTGCTCCTTTCTAGCCGGCTTTGGACCTTGATAAGCCACCTCACCCATTGATCTCCCTTCCAAGGCCCTCTTCATGATGTTTTTGAGGAAGATTGAGAAAGATTTTAGGGCTTGAAAGAGGGTTGATGTGTGAAGGATGAATTTGGAGTCCCCTCTTACTTATAGGGCTTGGTTACAGGCCTAAACCCACCAGAATTGAGGTAAGATATGCCTAGATCGGGTGAAGATAGAGTTTGGGTTGGTTTGAGGCACCTATTCTCGGGCTAGGACTCTCCAAGATAGTCCCAATCGGACTCTCAAGGCATAAGTGTACACGGTCCATCGATAGACCGCTCTGATTAGTGAACGGTCTCATGAAGACTGTGCAGAAACGTTCTACACACTTCAACCACCATCATTTGCACGGTCTTGGAGAGACCGTTCTAATAAATGCACGGTTTAAACAGGGCCATTTTATTCATTGAACGGACTATTTTAGACCGTTTCGTTGCTTCATTGGCACTCAGCTGAACATATTTAAGCTGTCTAAAGGAAGGCTGTGTAGATCATGGAGCGGTCCTCTAGATGACCGTTTAGAAACCTGAATCTTCATTTTTGTCTTCCTTGCACCAATGCCACTCAACCTTTGTCGTCTCTCTCTCTCACTCATGTCGTGCGTCGTCTCTCTCTCTCTCACTCGCTCGTGTCGTCTCTCTCTCAAACTCATGTTGTGTCGTCTCTCTCTCAAACTCGTGTCGTGTCGTCTCTCTCGCTCTCACACTCACTCATGTGTCGTCTCTCTCTCTCACTCAAACTCGTCTCATCGCTCTCTCACACTCACTCATGTCGTCTCTCTCATCTCACTCTCACACTCACCTATGTGTCGTCTCTCTCTCCTACTCACTCGCGTCGGGTTAGGAGTCGTTGTTAGTTAGTTAGAGTCAAGCATTTGCATCCATTCATACATTCATTCACAAAAATCAAACCAAAAACATATAATATCACTATCATATCCACATGTGTACAAAAGTCATGTCAAAGTACATCAGGCCTCTCCCTCCGGCCTATTACTGTCCCCTGCCCCCTCGTGCCTCTTCGGTGGCGGGGTCACCGCAGAGCTCACCTCCTCTCGAGGTCGTCGACGCCTCTCCTCCTCCTCGTTCCTCCGGCGACCAGAGGAACTCGTAAAATAGCTCCTGTAGGAGCTACCGTGTGTGCCGCTTGGGACACCACTGCGCTCTGGCCTCCGGGTCATCTTCTTGAATGCCCGAACCTCGCCTCTCAACTCGGCTGCCTCCAACCGAGCCCGCTCCAACTCTGCGCGAGCCCACTCCGCCTCGGCTAGGTAAAGGTCCGCCTCAACCGCCCGGGCTCGAAGAAGCTCTGTCTCTACCGTCCCGGCATGGGATCGTTCCATCTCCGCATAGAGGCGTGAAGCCTCTGCTACCTCTGCACGTAGAGCTGCGGCCTCAGCACGGAAGCGCTCCACGTCCTCTCGCTGTTGGGTGGCCTCGCCTAGGGAAGCGGTCAGCTCAGTCGTCTGCATGTGCATGAATCATGGTCAGTCAATTGCATTGCATAAACATAATCAACTGGGAAGGCGTTGTGTACTTACCCTCTCGGCGAGAGCCGCCTCGTCTACCTTTGCCCGTGCGACCATCCTCGTGAACTCGGCGTCCCGCTCGGCTCGGTCAGCATCAGTCTGAGAAGAGGAAGAGGGTGCGTCCGCCCCCTAGCGCTGAGTCCACCCGGCTCGCTGCATTCAAAACTCCAGTTCAGTCATTTCATAGGCATAATCATAATCAAGTGCATTTAAGAGTTAGGGTTAAGGAAACACACAAGAATGCTCAAGGCCTGACGTTCCTCGTCTCGCTCCTAGATCGTCGAGTGAAGGAGTCCCTGCAACTCTGCGATCCTCCCCTCAGGGTTAATCTGCATTTAAGAAGTCCAAGCATCAGTGCACAATCATATAGAAAGCACAATAGAAAGCATTAAAGTTTAGAAGTCGTACCGGTCGGCGGGCACCACATAACACCGGGTCCCTGTAGTACCGAGCGTAGGCCGTGTAGTAGGCCTCCTCGCTCTCCGCTCGGGTGGCTACCACCCGCCCACGCGCTGTCCAATCTGTAATCTGCTCCGAGGCTCGCTCCGTCCAATCCACTACTATAGCTTGCCCTCGGGGGTGCCGCCCGACTCGCTCCTCCGGCTTTTCTGGTGCCGAAAACTCAACAGCTGGCTGATGGACGCCGATCATCCTCATCACCAGTCAGAAGTGGAGCGGCTCCACCATGTTCATGTAGTGCAGCCACACGTCTCGACCTGAGTAGGCGAGGGCCACCACTACCCACGGCTGACCCTCGTGCCCCTCACTCGTGTAAGGTGTCCACTGAACCTGTCAAATAGAAAAATCACATTAGCATCATAAGCGTATAAGTTGCATTTAATGAAGAAGTTTGAGTTTAGAGTCGTACCGAGGTGAAAGGCAGCGTGTCTAGGTCATCCTGGATCTCTCGAACCTATCTCCGGAGGGACCCCGTCTCTCGTGGAGCCGTCCACCGCCAGACAATGGGCAGCCGTTCTGGGTGAGTCTCCTCACCTCTCCCTAGCCCATGTAAGTGCACATAGGCCCACACCTGCATTGCATTTCACCAAATGTCAGCATATAGCATTTATAATAATCATATGGTTAGTTGCATAATCTGTTTGAGAGTCAAGGTTGTACCTGGAGTAGAGGAGAGAAGCCCCCTAGCATCGTCCGCCGGCTGGTGGAGCTAAGGGTGTCCAACAAAAATGCGAGGACCGTCGCTCCCCACGCGTAGTCCCCGACGTGCCCCAAGTCCTCGAGAAGTGGGAGGAACCGGCAGCTGATGACGTCGACCCTCGTCGCGAATAGCAGACGTCTGAAAAATAGCATCAAGAATCGTCTCAGCACTCGGTCCACCTGAGGTCCCGCCGCAGCCACCACTCTGGGTCGCACCCGGTCTATCAACCTCTGCAAGTGCTGCTCGGGCAGCTCCCCGGTCGATATCCCTACGCCCCTCAGCCCGAGGCTGTCCTGTAGCGTCGCCCTCATCAGTGTCATCGACTGACGCTCTGGGTGCAGCAACTCCAAGGCCAGCAGCTCCTGGGCTAGCTCCCGGTAGTTGGGGTATGTCCTCCCGCTAACCGGAGTCCCATGCACGCGTAATCCAGTGAATTGCGCAACGTCCTCCAGCGTGGGGACCATGTGGCCCCACTGGAAGAGGAACGCCTGGCTCACCGGATCCCAGCGGTCATGCAGAGCATAAAGGAGCGGCATGTCTAGCCGGATGACCTCTATGCTCAGGAACTCAGCGAAGCCCATGGTCGTGAGCCTCTCCCGCTGAAAGTCTGACAGTGCGAGATACACTGCTTGGACCTACAGCCAGGAGATCCGAGTCCTGCGCTTTCCCTGCATACATTTAGGATAATTGCATTTCATTTTAGGATCTTGCATTTCATTAATTGAATAAATCACTCAGCTCACTGAATGGTCTCATACGGGCCGTTTTCCCTTTCAACAGTTGGGTTCCAACCGTCACAATAACCCCCCCCTTAGAAGTCCACGATCACCCATGGACCGTTCTACCCTGTCGATGGCCCTGTGAGGACCGTGCTATCGTCTGATGCCTACCCTGGAACGGCCCAGCTTTGGCTATCCAATAAACCCACGGTCCCCATCTAACCATGTCATTCCCCTTTCTCAAGCCCCTCCTCATTAAAATTACATGGTCTATCGTCCAACCGTATGGTTATCAATGCTCTGGTTGAGACCGTTCGGTTCTTAAATGTTTCATGTTCTGAACGGACCAATGTGGGCCGTCCTAAATGTCCACGGTCTGGTGGAGACCGTTCTGTTTTGAACGTTTCATATTCTGAGCAGATTCATGTAGGCCGTCTTAGAGGTACACGGTCTTCTGCAGACCGTGTTACCACGTCGGTTCAGTTTCTTTTGAGTGGCCGCCCATGAGCCGTGTTGTTTTGGAATGATTCTATGTGAATCGTGCTGTTTCGTTGAGCAGTTCCTGTCGAACCGTTCCGTGACTGTCATCCCCGACGACGTGGAACCCCTCCCCACCGACGGTGAGGGCCCTTAGGGCCTCCCTACCGGCCCTAGAAGGGTCGCATGCCCTTGTTCTACCCACCTACACTACATGCATTGGTTTAAAAATAGGGATAGGGGACCTACCATTGATGATAAAACCTTCTTGGCCGGTCCCTCCTTTGCTGGCACCGCCACTTTCGATGGTGCATTTTCCTCCTTGGCGGTTCCGCTGGCAACCGCGGCCGCGTCACCTTCGGCTGCGGGCCATGGGGGCTCCTCCACGGTCAACTCCGGCCCCGGTGGGTTCGACGGCGTCACCTCCATGGTGGATGCCTGCGGCGCTGTAGACACTTTTTCTCTGGCCATGGCTCGAGCGTGGCAAGCTAGAGCTTGGTGTGCATGAAAGTGAAGGGGAGTGTGAATGAGAGAGGAAGAGATTGAGAGGGGGAGAGATGGGAGAGTGAGAGTGGGAACTGGGGAGTGTGGAGGACGTGGGTGGTGGCTCCTCCGTCGGTTACGATAGAGAGGGAGGAGGAGGAAAGAGGAAGGGTTTTATTTTTTTGAAACCGCCAGTGATTACACGGTCTATCGATAGACCGTGTAAATTCCTGAACGGTCTCTATGGTGACCGTTTGAGTTCTAACCGTGCGCTTACTTGCACGGCCAGAGTATGGCCATGCTGTTCATTGAATGGTCTCATAATGGGCCATGTATTTTCACGATCATATTCTAATGGGCTGTGCTTGAGCGGCCCACACTGGACCGTTTACTTTCAGGGGTGGTCCGGTGCTAGAACGTTTATATGCTGAAACAATTGTGAAGAATCTTTTTTGCTGCATTATGTGACTAAGTGGCCGATGTTTTTTTGGCTTGAATAATTGTTTCATGATGAAATATTGCAAAATCATGTTCATGAATTCTTTGCAGCATCACTTCAAAGTGCCGTCCCGCCTGCACAGGTAAGTCAGGTATGGCCTTCTATCCCTGTATCCCTTATTGCATTACTATATGGTATTATGCTATATTATCTAGAGAACCAGTTGGTTATCTACGTGTTCCAGGATCTGATGTTCCCCTATAACAAAAATAATGTTGATCTAGGTTCACGTGTTTAATCATCAGATAGGCTGTTAGGTTGGGAAAATTTGGGGATGACGGCTCTGTCTCGCACGCCGTGGTTGCAGATAGCGTCATGACCCTAATTATTCTAGTTTAGCAATAGTATCCTCGAGTATTTTCTATTTTCTAACTTTCTTTGCATTTATTTTCATGATTTCTTTTATTTTAGCCCAGCATTCATCATACGCATCTTTTGAGCATTCATGACCCATGATTTGTCTGAAAGTGGCTCATTTGTGATGGATGATTGTGCGTTCATGATTTCAAATAAGGGGAGCTATTCCACTCAGAGTTGGAAGGTTTTCTCTGGTCTGTTCACCTGCTTTGATTGACTGAAGGTCCCTGTCTGGAGTTTTAGTCTGTTTCTTTACTTTTTGTTGCTTACTCCGGTCTCCTCATTGGTCCGAGGGATTGTGTCCCCCATGAGGTTGATCGTGCATTTTCCTTTTATTTAGTTAGTTTCTCCAGACTGGCATCATTTTGGTTCAATCGTTCCTTGTATTTGGTTCAGAGTTTTCTGGATGATTCTTATCGCTCGTTGGCGATAAAACGAGTGTCTTTTACCTTAACGCCCACTTTTTTAGTCCACTCCGCTTCATTTCCGCTTCATCTCCATGTTCCATTTCGCTTTCGCTTCACCTCCGCTCCCTCCCCTACAAAGAGGACGTTAAGGAGGGGCATCTGTTGATACCCATTTTTTACCTATGAGTTGAGTCATTCCTCTTAGCATTATTTATTGATACCCCGAGTTGTCCATCACTCATTGGGCTATTTTCAGGCATGCTTTTGGGCTTATTTTATGGGTACCTCCCTCCCTGGCTAAGTTTGCTCTTGGATTCAGGCTTAATGGGCCTTGATTTCAATTGATCTTTGGGGTTAGATGGGCTCATTTATCCAATTTTATCAATTTCAAACGTCCAGGCTTTACACAGTCTATCGATCGGCCGTTCAGTGACTAGGCGGTCCTGTTGGAACCGTTTACCGATTTATGGGATATTTATTTGATTTTCTGAATTTCTACCGACAAGCCTTTACACGGTCTAAAGAAAGCCGTTTACATCCATTAAACGGCCTGTCATTAGACCGCCCAGTTCCCAGAGTCCTAAGCCGGTGAGTTTTTCAGATAATTATCTATTTATCCTATTTTTATGGATTTATCACCGACATGTGTACACGGCCTAGCATTGGGCCGTTCTATGGATTGAGTGGTCTAGCAGTAGACCATTTTATCCTAAAGAGTCCAACATCGTGATGGCTGGTCAGTTCGATAAGATAATTGTATAATTCTCATTTTTATGTATTTGTCACTGACAGCATTGGACGGTCTAGCAATGGACCGTTTACTTGTCTGAGCGGTCTACCGCACGACCGTGTACATGCTCAAAAACTATGGATTGTTTGGATTTTCTCTCTCTATCCGTGGATAAACCCCTAACTTCCTCCACCCATTTCTCCGCGGTTTCTCAACCAAATGGGGTGCCGTTTGATTTGGGTGGGAGATAAAGGTATTATCTACGAATTTTGTTTGATAATCTCGGATTAATATCCACTAAAAAACCCAATTTTGAGATTGGACTTTTAAGGGCTCTATAAATATAAACCCTAGTCCAAGCTTGAAAGGGGGAGATCCAAGGTCGACGACGAAGCTCTGCCGAACTTTTGAGCGAATTGTAGCTAGGGAGGGAGGCTTTCTACGTCCTTTCAAGCTTCTGGTTCAAGGGAGTAGTCCATTATTTTAAGTTTTTATCTTGGTGTTTGGACTTTAGTTCATCCTTTGCATGCTTCTTTTCCCCATTTCTTCCCACGTTTTCACTACTTCACTGCATTTTACACCCTTCCCATTTGTTTTCACAGCGTATAGGGGTTTAAAAACCACCCCATGTATCGCCCATTCCATGTTATTATGTTTATTTTTCATTCCTTTCTATAGTTACTACACTTTCTATGGCTGATTTGGGTTGCATTTTTGTGTCCTCTACATTATTTTGCAGGTCAGCATCAGCACAGCACGAGGCCCATCTCCTCTGGCCGGTCGGAAGGGGTGGAGGATCAAATCCTACAACATGGAGTCGGTGTCTTTGAACGGCCTTCTTCCGTCCGTCTGCAGATAAGAGCGGTCCTCCCAGAACCGTTCAATTCCTGTAAGCGACCATTCTTGAACCGTTTGGAGCTAGCCTAGTCTTCATCCCGCTTCCTTCTTCAATGCTGTGAATGTTCTATCGAGTGGCCATTCTATCCCTTGAGCGGTTCATACAGGACCGTGTACCACTGCAGCGCTGCATCTTGGGCGAGTGCTTTCTCCCTTTTCAAGGTACGTAGTACTTCGGTACCCGTGTCTTGGTGGCGATCACGATCACACACACACACGACTCCACTTTTTCTTCCCTTCATTTGTGTTTGTCTTTATATATTGATTTAGAAAAGGAAGGTAAGAGAAAGAAAGAAAGAGGTGGGAGAAACATGTCAACACACGCGAGCCAAACATAGGGGTCACGCAAGTGAAACATAGGGTCTATTTATAGGGTTTTGGATATTAGAATGATGCTAGAGTCCCAATTAGACTTTCCATTTGATCTACAATCCTTCTAGACCTATCTAATTAGCTGATAGAGTTGATCCAAGATGATTTGGGCATGAAAATTCTATTCTTTTCACGTCTTCTTCTTCTCACGGAACTAGCAGATACAAACGGTCGTTTATAAGACTGCTTAATAGGCGTAGGCGGTCTTACGATAGACCGCTTACGGGTATGGGCGCCAAATTTGAATTTTATTCAAACTCCTTTATTCATTTATCCATTTGTTGATCTAAACAAGTGGTATTTATCCCCTATATTCTGTAAATAGACCAATTAAACTTATAGAATATGGGTCAAACTTCATGGGCTTGGTCCTTAAATCTTTTTGGGCTTTATTAAATAGGCTAGGTTAATTGGTTATCATATTTGGGCTTTAATAATAATTTATTTAACCTAGAAATTCATTTATTAGGTCTTGAAAATTCTTGTTAATTCCCACAAAATTCTTACATATTTCAAAAATATTTTATAAAATTTTCGGGGCATTACACCCTCTCCCACTTAAGAGAATTTGGTCCCTAAATTCATTTTATGGATTATATGGAGATTGTACTTACAGTTAAATAATTCTGGAAATCTTTTACGCATAGCTTCTTCGGTTTCACATGTTTCTTCTACTTTTACCCACTGAATTTTGACTATATGAATAGTTTTATTCCGTAGTTGACGCACTTCTCGTTCAATGATTTTTATTGGCTTTTACTCGTATGTCAAGTCCTTTTGAATCTTCAGATTATCGTAGGTGATAACATGGTAAGGATCATAAATATATTTTTTCAACATAGAGACATGAAATACGTCATGAACTCCTGCTAGTTATGGAGGCAAAGCTAATCGATAAGCCACTTCACCAACCCTTTCCAGAATTTCAAAAGGGCCAATGAATCTTGTAGTAAGCTTGCCTTTGATACCAAATCTTCGAATACCTCGACTTGGAAAAATCTTAAGGTACACATGATCTCATACTTGAAACTCCAAGTCGCGTCTTTGATTGTTAGCATACGATTTCTGCATGTCTTGTGTCATTTGAAGTCTTTCTCGAATGAGTTTTATCTTCTCGATAGTATCCCTAATAATGTCGGGACCGAGAAATTGCCTTTCTCCTACTTCATTCCAACAAATAGGGGAATGGCAGCTTCTTCCATATAGAGCTTCAAACGGTGCCATTTGTATACTAGCTTCGTAGCTATTGTTGTATGCAAATTATACTAGAGATAAGTGATCATGCCAACTTCCTCCAAAGTCAATAGCTCAAGCCCTGAGCTTATCTTCTACCACTTGATTCATCCTTTCAGTCTGGCCATCAATTTGTGGATGGAATGCCATGCTAAAATTCTATCGAGTCCCTAATGAATGTTGCAGACCCTTCTAAAACTATGCGTGAACCGAGGATCTCGGTCAGATATAATAGTGACAGGGACACCATGTAGTTTGACAATTTTCTGCATGTATAATGCTGCTTGTACATCCACAGACCATCGACTTTTGATCGGTAGAAAATGTGCGGACTTAGTCAATCGGTCTATGATTACCCATATTCCGTCGTGTCCACCTCTTGTCTTAGGTAAACCCATGATGAAATCCATCCCTACACTTTCCCATTTCCATTCGGGAATATCCAAGGGTTGTAATTTTCTTGCGGGTTTTAAATGCTCTACCTTTACTTGATGACAAGTGAGACAGCGAGACACAAAATCTGCTACTTCTCTCTTCATGTTGGGACACTAAAAGTTTCTTTTTAAATCTTGATACATCTTGATAGCACCAGGATGAACAGCATACCTTGACTTATGTGCCTCTTCCATTATTAACTTCTTAGTGTCATTATGATTTGGCACACGAATTCTACCTTTAAACAGTAGTCTTCCATCATTTGAGATAGAATATTATGGTCTCTGATCAATACTATTCTTGATCTCTATCAATGCAGGGTCATCCTCTTGTAATTTGACTATATCCTCAATCAATGTAGGTTAAGACCTTATATTGACAATTATACATCCATCTTCTTCCCTGTCAATATCAAGATTTAAGTGAGAGAAATCTTTGATAAGACAATTCATACCTTTCCTGAGGCTTGCTAGAGTTTCCCTCAGTCTTCTACTAAGAGCGTCAGCCACATCATTTGTTTTCCCTAGATGATATTGAATTGTAAAGTCGAAGTTCTTGAGATACTCCAACCATCTATGTTGTCGCATATTCAATTCCTTCTGGGTGAAAAGATATTACAGACTTTTATGATCTGAAAATATAGTGAATTTCTCCCCATAAAGGTAATGTCGTCAAATCTTCAAAGCGAAAATAACCGCAGCTAATTCCAGATCATACACAGGGTAATTCTCATCATGACGCTTCAACTGTCTTGAGGAATAACAAATCACCTTCCCATTTTGCATAAGATCGCATCCTAGGCCAATGCCTGACGCATCCGTATAGATTTCAAATCCACCACCCTCAACGGGCAATGTCAAAATAGGGGCTATAGTGAGGTGATCTTTAAGTGTTAGAAAACTCTCCTCACAGTCCTTTGACCATATAAAATGATTTTCCTTTCTTGTAAGTCTAGTTAAAGGAACTGTGATTTTAGAGAAATCCTTAATAAATTTCCTATAATAGCCAGCTAGACCTAGAAAACTTCTTACTTCTGACATGGTCGTTAGTCGGCTCCAGTTCTTGACGGCTTCCACCTTAGAAGGATCGGCAATGATACCTTCCTTGGAAATAATATGACCAAGGAATGAAACTTCCTTAAGCCAGAACTCGCACTTGCTAAGCTTTGCATAGAGTTTGTGCTCTCTTAATGTCTGCAAGGCTATTCTTAAGTGATCTTCATGTTCTCCCCTTGTTTTGGAGTATATAAGAATGTCATCAATGAAGATGACGACAAACTGGTCAAGATAAGGCTGGAAGATATTATTCATAAGTTGCATAAATGCTGCTGGGGCATTGGCTAACCCGAACGGCATTATGACAAATTCATAGTGGCCATAACGGCTCCTGAAGGCAATTTTGTATATGTCTTCATCTTTGATCCTGAGCTGATGATAACCTGACCTGAGGTCTATCTTGGAAAAGTATTCTGCTCCGGAAAGTTGATCGAAGAGCTCATCAATACGTGGCAACGGATATTTATTCTTAATTGTGAGTTGATTCAGCCGTCGGTAATCAATACACAGCCTAAGGGATCCATCCTTCTTCTTCACAACTAGAACTGGCGCACCCTAAGGGGATGTGCTAGGTCGTATGAAACCCTTGTCTAATAACTCCTGAAGCTGTCTCTTCAATTGTTTAAGTTCTGTGGGGGACATCCTGTAGGGAGCTATTGAAACAGGTGCTGCTCTGGGAATGAGTTCAATAAAGAAGTTTACTTCCCTTTCGGGCAGTAAATCGGGCAAATCCGATGGAAATACATCGGGAAACTTATTAACAATAGGAATATCATCTAAGATGATCTCTTTGGATTTGGTAAAGTTTACGGAAGCAAGAAAAGCTACACATCCTTGCAAAATTAATTTGTAAGCGTGAAGAGATGAAATGATGGTAGGATGCTTCCTATATTTGATACCAAGGAAGGAAAACTTTGGAAGACCAAGTTTTCGAAAAGAGATAATACGGTTGCGGCAATTTATATAGGCATCATGATCTACAAGCCAATCTACGCCTAGAATAGTATAGTAGCTCTCCATGTCAAGGCATACGAGGTTTGCAGGGAGATTGTGACCTTTTACCCATACCTCACTATTAGGATAATAGTTTGTGAGTTTGGTTCCAGGACCTAAAGGTGCAGTAATAGCAAGGTCCAAAGGTAAATGGACTGATGAAACTGGCAAGGTCTTTGCAAAGGCGGTACATATAAAGGAATGAGAAGCACCAGTATCGAATAGTACAAAAGTAGGATGGGAACAAATGCGAACTGTACCTTCCATAAGCCCATCATCCATGGGCGCTTCATTATCTAAAACAGCATTGAGACGAGCATGCCTCTTACGTCCACTTCCAGAAGATAGTTCCTTCATAAGGGGGCAATCTGGCATGCGATGCTCCCGGCTGCCACAACGTAGACAAGCACCAAGGCTCTTCCAGCATTCTTCGGCCGAATGACCGAACTTTTCACAAAAAGAGCACGCCGCCATGACTTGTTTTTCTTCCTCCTTGACCTTCTTATTTTTATGGGAAACACTACCGCTCCCATTCCTAGATCTCTTCTTGCTATCACGAGATTTGTAGGGTTCTGTGATACTAAACTTGCCTTTCTTATCATGCCGATCTGATCTTCGGCTCGGTTCTTCACCTTTTCCATTTAATTTTTTGACCTTCTCTAAGGTCCTTTCACACAAATATGCCCGTTGGACCATCTCTGCATAAGTACGGATATTTTGAGTCCCGAGCTGCTGAATAAAATCGGGTCTTAACCCATCCATGAACCGATTAGCCTTTAATAAATTGGTACTGACCAGATGAGGAGCATACGGCGCCAGCCTAGAAAACTGAAGTTCATACTCGGCTACCGTTATCATGCCCTGGCGTAAAGAAGCGAACTCCATAGCCTGTCGCTCCTTGACATGTTCCGAGAAATACTTGGCATGGAATAATGTATGAAAACCTTCCCATGTATGTGGTGCATCGGCTGGCAGTGCCGGGACTGACTTCCACCATGTACGTGCATCCTTATTTAGTTGAAAAGCGGCAAGACGCACTTTCTCTTGGTCAGCACATTGCATGACCTCGAATATATGGCTCATCTCATCTATCCAATTCTCAGCTTCGTCTAGATTTGAAGAACCGTAGAATCGCGGAGGGTTTAAACTCCAGAAATTATGATGTAAATCTCTAACTCTGGCCCCAACGCCCACTTGGGCCATAGTTTGTAGTGCTTGGGTGAGACCCGCAACAATTTGCTGCATACCGTTCCAATCCACACGATGAGCCATTGTGAGAATAAGGTACCTGAGAGAAATAACAAATTGTTAATTCCCATGGAATTTAAAAGAGATTCGTCTAGAGATAATTTACTATCTCATCCCGAGCTCTACCCAATTCTCACATAGGTGGGAAAATTTCTTCCTTAGTTCATAGGTTTGGGTTCCTAAACCTTGGACTTATCCTAGGACATGTCTTTCTCCCTAAGTCCTTAGACTTAGGCTCTGATACCAACTTAACTGTCACGTCCTGAGCTATTATTACAGCGGAAGATGATTTCGAGAACGCGAACAGCCGGCATGGTAAGCCTCTTGTAAGCAAGAATAATCAGAGCGCAAAATAATCACACAAAGTATTTGCACAATAATTTACTCAAACCTTCACTTTTATTAATAATAACAACCATAATTCAAGTACATGAGATATTGACTTTCTTAAATTTGCTGGACTCAATAAGAAAAAATTACATAGACTCAATCTAGACATTTTGGACTTCCTAAGTCTTCTCTCTTTAATCGCCCTCGGACCCATCACTAGAATGACCTGAATCCGAATCTGACCCACTGGTACTTCCTGAAAAGATTGGAAAATAGGTAATGAGCACACTTGCCCAGTAGGTATCTTCACATCAACATAAAGGCAATGTTAAAGTGATTAATGTCTTAGCTCTAAAGAACAAGATAAAATCATGCAGATACGATAAATCAAGTAAATAAAACCAAAGTAACAAGATATGATCACGTTGAGACGTGAGACAATGATTGAGCAAGTATAATCAAGCAAGAATGTAACAATGGCCTTTCATGAACAAGAATGTAACAAGAATGTACTAGCAAGTCATGTAACAATCACTTAAGTACCTTTCGCTTAACAGTAAGTACTTAGTGAATTTATGTTGATCTATATTCAAGTCCCGTTGATTTTTACTTATTTATAAAGATAGTACTCCCAGCGCAATGCGACGCCAGTAGCATCATACCCCATGGTTTATATAGTATGTTTCCGACAATCAGTCGAGAGGACTAGCATAGAGCCCTTGAACACAATCAGTGCTCGAACTGCATCTTCAAGTATAAATCAAGCTACTTCTACATATATAACAATAAAGTTTGGCCATGTAAGTAACAAGTTCAATAAGGATCTTCAAGATACAATGTCAACAAGAGAATGCTCAAAATATGAATATGAGAGTTCAAGAAATGCATTAATAACTAGGTTACACTTTTGGAGAAAAATTCGACAGCATAACGGTACTTTCTTTATTTTTCATAATTTATTTACTATATCTCGATTAAGGTGACAAGTCCCAGATAATCAATAGTCCATCTAGGATCATAGGAATATTAACCCTTGGGTCAAACCTCGGGCTAACTGTACTAAAAAAAATAACGGTCGATTACTGGGCCGTTTCTTTAAGAAAGCGGTCTAGTTCTGGACCATTTAGAATGGGTCGAATCCCGATAAATCGATCTGAACTCAGAGACAGTAGTGGTCATAGATTGGACCATTAATGGGCCTTAGTGGTAGAATCCTAGACTGTTACTAGACTGAATTCCAGAAAAAAACCAACGGTAGTGCTTTCTAGATAATTGGGCTTTAATGATACAACCAACTTGACGTCCTAGAGGGAATCCCAGGCTCACGGAAACTTACGGAGGCCTTGAAATAAGATTTCCTAGTCCGTTGGAAGGAATATCCAAAGGAGAGGTTATCAAGTCAAAGATTGTGTGCCTAATGTGCACATGTGTAACTAATGGTCATATACCGAGATATATGCCATGTACTTATGAAAATGACTCTATAGATGAGAAGATGATCATTAAGAAATCCAAAGTGAACCACATTCATCTTACTTCTGAAACATGCGTTTAATACAAAGTATATGATTTTGGCAAGAAATTAACTTATGTTTAAAATAAGTTCTAAATGAGTAAAAAACATGAAATATACTAGAAATCTCTGTATATATAACAATGCCAGTAACAGGGATAAAACTTAGCTAACTGGGTTTATCATATAAGAGATAGGGTGATTCTGCATGAGGTTTCGGATTAACCAAAATACATAACTCAGAGTTTGTAAACGGTCTAATATACGACCGTTTATAGGGCTAAGCGGTCTATGGTACGTCCGCTTATGGTTCAATAACAGTGAAATCGTAGGAACACAAACGGTCTAGATGTTGGCCGCTAATCCTTGATAAACGGTCTATCGTAGGGCCGCTAACCAATTATTGGCGCTCCATTATTAGGCCGTTTATTGTTGGCTGACAGAAACTAAATAATTGAAACTAAAGGCTAATCCGAGACATATCATGCCTGGAAACCAACATATATAAACTCTATAGCATGCAAGAACAAGGATAAGTCAACAATATGCATGGATTCTATGAAATCTACAAGAGAATTCCTTTTATTTCATTAGGGTTAGGATTTATGCAGAACATTACACTAGATGCATAGACTCAAATAAAAAATGAAATTCTCGATCTATAGTGCATGAAATCAAGTGCAACAAGAGGGCTTTTAATCCTAGAATAATGTTTTAGCCATTCATGAGATGACCTACCTCTGTCCTAGGCTTTTGACTTCAAATTTAAGCCTGGAAGTTAACCCTAGTCTCCTGCACTTCTTATGCTAAAACAGCAACTTCATGACCTAATATCTCTTGATTCTTCTGACCTAAATATGTGAAATTTGGAGGGTAAGAAGTAGATACAAAGGAGAACAAAAAGTTCTAAAGGTGTAACTTCTAAATACCTCGTTTTGGGTTCCTAATCTCCTGATCTTCACTGGTCCGTTGCTCAATTTCCTAGGTCGTTTGTATGAAATCAGCAACTTTGGACGCCTCTAACTCCCGATGTGCTTGATCTCCTAGAAAATTTTTTTGGGAGGAGTTAGATCTATATATTGTGAACCAAAAACTTTAAAGAACCTACCTGAATTAAAGTCGTCTTACCTTAGTTCCACGCGAGCCAAACATAGGGGTCACACAAGTGAAACTTACGGTCTATTTATAGGGTTTTGGAGATTAGAATGATGCTAGAGTCCCAATTAGACTTTCCATTTGATCTACAATCCTTCTAGACCTATCTAATTAGCTGATAGAGTTGATCCAAGATGATTTGGAATCCATTCTTTTCACGTCTTCTTCTTCTCACGGAACTATCAGATACAAACGGTCGTTTATAAGACCGCTTAATAGGCGTAGGCGGTCTTACGATAGACCACTTACGGGTCTGGGCGCCGAATTTGAATTTATTTCAAACTCCTTTATTCATTTATCCATTTGTTGATCTAAACAAGTGGTATTTATCCCCTATATTCCGTAAATAGACCAATTAAACTTCTAGAATATGAGCCAAACTTCATGGGCTTGGTCCTTAAATCTTTTTGGGCTTTATTAAATAGGATAGGTTAATTGGTTATCATATTTGGGCCTTATTATTAATTTATTTAACCCAGAAATTCATTTATTAGGTCTTGAAAATTCTTGTTAATTACCAAAAAATTCTTAAATATTTTAGAAAATTTTCGGGGCATTATAGTCCTGCTGGGTCTCTTTGGTCTTATCTTCTTATAGACGCATGTGCCTAGCGGTCTGTCGCACGACCGTTTCTTGGGGCTAGCGGACTATCGCAAGACCGCTAGTGGAATAGAGAGTCCTGCTCTACTTGTTCTTCCTCTCCTCGACCGTGGACGAACTAGAGTCCTTTATCTTTTGATTTCTCTCTCACCAGAGACTCCCAGAACCTTCTGTTTGTTTCTATGGACTCTTGGGAGTATTATCCTCAAGAATTATGTAGTTTCAGGCCTATTTTTGAGTCATTATCCCTCCAACTCGAACCTAGGGTTTGAGGGTCTATAAATAGAACCCTTGAGTTCATAGTTTGAAGAGGAGATTTCTGGAGTTTGCCACGAAGTGCTGCTGCGTTCTGGAGCCACTTCCAATCAAGGAGAAGCTACTTCCACGTCCACCAAGCTTCTAGTTCAGGGAATACAAAGTTCTTTGGTCTAGCTTGAGTCTTTTTCTTTGGTTTTGTCTAATATTCTCTTGCATCCATAGCATCTTCCCTCCTCTTTTCCCCACGTTCTTTGCATTCAATCACGTCTTAAAAACATCCTCCTATCTTTTTTCACGCCCCACAGGGGTTAAAAAACCAAACCTCCCAGGTATTCACCCTTATTTTATGCATATTGGTCTAGTTGAGTTATAGATACTGCACTTATCCCAAGGGCTAATTGGGTTGTTTTTCTTGTTGTTTGCACTTTCTCGCAGGTTTACAGGTCTCATTGCACGACGCCTAACTTTTCTGGCCGGCCAGGAGGGGTGGAGATCAAGTTCCAAACTGTTGCTCTGGGTGCCCTAGCGATCATCTGGAAGGCTATTTTAAGGTATAAGGCGGTCTATCGTAAGACCATTTTCTACTGGATCGCGGTCATCTACTAGGCCATTTTTCATCTGTGCGCCTGGTTTTCTCTCTCCCATGGGCGGGTGACTTCAACCAGCTCTTTCTAAGGTATTATTGTGATTCTTACTACTTTAATTACTTTGGTGGCGATCACACATCCTTAGTTGGGTAGTTGTTCATCTTTGCCATCATCTTTGCATGCTCTCTTTTATTTAATTTGCTCCACACCTACGGTGTGTGTTTTTATTTTATTCCTTTGCTCTACGCCCCGACGTGTGTTTTTATTTTTCCTCCTTATAAGTATTGATGACATGCCCATGCTCTTGATTTTGTGATTGTTTGAGTTAGGTCATTACTTGCTCATATACTTTCACATATTTCTCACACACTGTTATATTCACATTCATCATTCATCACATCACACCCAAAAAACTATCAACAATATGCCTTGAACAGCCACTATCAAGATACCATCTTGTATTATTAGCGTCAAGTCAGAACTGCAAGACAAAAGTTTACTTTTGAGTTTTAGGTACCCAAATCTTTTTAGGTCCTTTAAGGTTAGTTGATATATGTGAAGAAGCTTTGGGTACCCATTTTAGATTCTTACCATTTTTAGCTTGTTTTGTGATTAAGTTTTTATTAGATGGAATGATTGGGTAAGTTTCTGGTTTTCTTGCTTTCACAAATTTTGGCAATGGATATTTTTTATATGGGTTTCGTTGAGGTTCATTTTTAGGTTTCTTATATCCAATACCTTCTTTTCTGAAATTCTTTGTCTAATATTTTAATACTTCTTTTAATCCTTTCTCACCTTTAGTGAATATTTCTACTATTTTCTTGAGATAGGATTCACTTTCTTTAAGTTTGGTAATTTCAAATTCTTTTACTAATAGTTCATCTTTTTTATTTTTGATGAGATCTATGTTATTAGATATTGCAGTAGTACTGGCTATTAATTCTTCCTGACATTCTTTTAATTCTTCATCCATCTTTTTCTTTTTCTTAATTAATATATCAATTTGGCTTGTTGAAGAATTATAGTGAGTTCATTTTTTGTCTTTTAGTTTCTAATGATCTTTTTAAAGAAGTTTAAGTTCTTTATTTACTATTTGGAATTTTTCATACAATTCTTCTAAAGCTTTTTCTAATGAATATTCTGAATCTAATTCTGAGCTAGAGTTAAAACTATATACAAGTTCCTCGTCGGTGTTGGCCATCAAGGTCAGGTTAGCTTCTTCTTCTGATTTTGATGAAGAGCAAGATGTGGAGTCTTCATCGTCCCAGGCCGCGGCCATGGCCTTCCTTTTGAAACGTTTCTTATACTTCTTAGAGTTGTCCGGCTTCTTCCACTCTTTAGCTTTCTCTGTCTATTTTTTGAGTTTTGGACAATCTGCTCTTAGATGTCCTAGTTTGCTGCACTCATAGCATATGATTTCATCTTTCTTGTGGGCCTCAGCTCTGAAGTGTTTCTTCTTCTTCTAGATTCTGGAGCTGTGGCCCTGCTTCTACAACTTCTTTCTTCTCATGATTCTCTATAGTCTTCTAGATAGCATAGCTACCTCCTCGTCAGAGTCTACAAGTGTTTCTTCATCATCTTCTAATTATGGGCCAGATTCCTCAACCTTGAGTGCATTGCTTCTTCTGCTTGTTGAGATTTTTCCTAGTCTTTGCATATTTATTTCATAGGCCATGAGCAACCCTATCAACTTCTCTAGCGACATTTGAGTAAGGTCATTTGCCTCTTCAATGGTAGTCACTTTGGGCATCCAACTACTTGGTAGTCATCTCAGTATTTTTCTCACCACGTCGTCGGAGGTATATCCCTTACCTAGTGTAGACAATCCATTTGTAATGTTTGTAAATCTACAGTATATTTGAGAGATAGTTTCGTTGGGTATCATTTTGAATTTCTCAGACTGAGACACCAATATATCTATTCTTGTTTCCTTAACTTTACCAACTCCTTCATAAGTAATCTTCAATTTATCCCAGATTTCTTATGCAATCTTGCAAGTAGATTCTATTGAATTCTGACCTTAATAATCCGTAGTATAGCTGGTACTTGGCCCTGGCATTTAAAGAAGCATTAGTTTTGTTAGTAGCTGTCTATTCTTCCCCAGATCTTGTGATGAGAAGGTCACCCTCTTCAACTATCATCCACAGATCATAGTTCTGACTCTTTAGAAAAAACTCCATTCGAGTTTCCCAGTAAGAATAGTCTGAACCATTGAACAGTGGAGGACGGTTGACAGATTGCCCTTCTGGCATCTCAGCAATATATGATCTTTTCCTATCAGATCATTGGATCTTTTATAGTATAGAGAGCTTGGGCTCTGATACCACTTGTTACCCAGCATATGGCTTTAACCTAGAGGAAGGTGAATGGGTTATAAAAATTATTCTTAATAGTAGAGAGATTTGAATAAATGCAATCCAGAGATGAGCACTACTATAGTGCTAGTGTGAACAGAGTTAAAGAGATAATAGCAATCACACAAGGAGACACAATAATTTTATACTGGTTCGGACTGACTCTCAAGTCAATCCTACGTCCAATCCTCACTACAAGAAAATAGACCTTCAGGGACATTTCAAAACTGCCCCAAAAAATAGAGATAAATGCCCTAAAAACCTTTAGGGGCAGTTTGATTAGTTTTAGGGGCAATTTAAAATGTGCCTCTATTGCCTCGGTCCTTAAAGGCTATTGTGGCACTTTTTGAAAAGCGCTCCTAATTTTACCATTAGAGGCACTAAAAAATTGCTCATAAATATTCTAACAGGGGCAATTTTGATGATCAAATGCCTCTAATAAGCATGTTTTAAGGGCAATTCCTCCTTCAAACTGCCCCAAATAACCTATTTTATGGATAATCATCTAAATACACCTTTAAATAATCACTTAGACTAATGTGTTTTAAGGGCATTTTCTTCTCCAAACTGTCCCAAACGACCAATCTGTAAGAGCTCCAATTTCTAAATATTACACCAAAATAACCATCCTAAACTATAAAAATTAGAGTCAACATTCCTAACATGCAATCAATACATAGATCATATTCTTCGTATTTCATTGCACATGCACAAACATCTACCATTATACACCACACATGCATATATAAACTATCCACCTTTTAACAGAAGCATAAATAGGACATTATAGTCATTGATAAAAATAATCTCTTCATATAGCTATATTATAAAATCAAATTATGAAAATATCCCAATTACACAAGACATATAGCATCCATGACTTATAAATACAACTCAGACTGTGGAACCTCATTTTTTCACTCTGCAACTAAAATATACAAACTCAACTCTTCAAAACAGATAAAATAGTTTCCCCTTAGTGCTCTTTAAGTACAACATTTTCTTGCTAATGGACGAGTAGTAAGGGAAGCCAATTGATTGGATGATTTGGCATGCCGCCATGGCAGTTGCATTCCTCTCTACCATACTCTTGGCCAACTTCTCTTCCACCTCTTCTCTATCAGTTTTATTCTCCCTTTTGCACCTTGGGCTTCACAGCCTTGCGAGCTTGATGATGTTACCCACCTAAAAGAAGAAACACAATTGGCATCTTCGAATCTTCACCTCATTGCACAATGCCTCCAAGCAGGTAGTGATATGTAGTACATTTCCTGAAGAAAAAAGATCGTAAAGCAAAAAATAAATAAGTTCTAGGATTTCATAGCTCAAAATTTTATGTATTTGCATGTGAAATTCGAAACAATGATATAAACTACCTTCGGTGAACAACACATATATTTGAAGACTTACAAAATGACAACTCATGCAAAATCCACATATTGACATGAAACTCCAAGATAAAGGGGCTTTGTCGGTCACAGTTTTAACTTTAAAGCTCTGTGTTGCATAACGATGACTGTGTGCAAAATGTATCAAATCTAATGAATACCTCAATCCAAGATCAATCTCAACTTGTAAAATTATTTCAAAAGAAAAATTTGTCATTGGCATTGCACATCAAGGAGGGAACTTTCTATGACAATGGAGAATCAAGCTAGAGTTCCATATAAAGCTTTCGTTCAACAGATGATCCATCTATCATATTACTATCACAGAGGGGCAAGTAGAATGAAGGAAAGTAAAAAGAGGAGCCTACTAAAGCATGATTGTGGAAGTTCAGGATAGCACGAAGATAAGAAGGTTGTAATATAAGAAAAATGTGACAAAATTTCATCCAAAGTGAAGAAGTACTACATAAACATGGGTTGCAAATTTTTTTCCTTTTCTGCTAAAAGGATTAGTATCTAAACAAAAAGGAAAACTGAGGATGTAATCCTCTTTCTATAGTCCTCTAGAAGATGATGCCCTGTCATTAGAATTCTGTCAGCAAATATTTTCTCAGTCTTTGGCATAACATGCCAGTCCAATGTTAAGTTGACCTCTTTCCCCCGGAGTTTGCTTCCCTTAAATTAAATAAGAGAACAAACTATACATAGAACCAATCAAGAAGTGACATACATCAGTAACAAACTCATGTCGGCCTGTGCATACCAGATGATGCTATTTGTCATGCTGCAGCTTAGAATAAACTTTAAATTATAAACACTGTGTATCATGACAATAATATTTGACCATATATCTGGACAAATCAATGCAAAATATACCAAAAATAATTGCAGTTAAATAATAGAAGATATAAAGGGCACCTTACTTCCCAAGAAAAAATTCAAACAGAAGCACTAAATTTTGACAGTAAATAGACAATTCATTGACATGATAAAATGTTAAAAAACAATAGAAGCCAAATCTTTCCAAACTATGCAAGCATCTCCATTATTCAACATATCAACATTGCTTAATCAACAAAACAAAATTTTAAAATGTTCATGGTCCTATTTGCAACCCTATTTGCATGTTTGGTAGACTTGGAAGATGGTTGGGCATTCCTTTCACATCTACTGGATGGGAATCATGGGACACGAAAAAGCTCCGGTCCACGGTTGTTGATGTATGAGCTACATGTTCTGTCACAAATGCTCTACACCTTCCAGAATGCTTTTCAGAATGTGGTTGCTAAACCAATAAGTTTTCAGATTGTTTGAATGGTCAGCTAGTAGAATTGAAGAGTTCATGACACTCAGCTCATTGCAATGTGAACCTTCAGAAAACTAGCTCAGAAAATCAGTAGGCTAATTAGTTCATCAGACTTCAGACTGCAGTTAGTTCAGATGTTAGTCTGGGGAATCATAAAATTGAGTTCAGCAGGCCTAAATGAGTTCAGCAGACCTTTATCTGCAAAGTGTGTCAGAAGATTAGAATTCAAATTGGTTCAACAGACTTCTATCTGTCGATCAGTCAAACTTCAGCAGACCTCTGTCTGCTAGCTTAGTCAGAAGAACAGTATTTCCAAGAAACTCAGCAGACTTATGTCTGTTGGTCTATCAAAATCAGCAGACCTTGACAGGTATCTTCATACCTCCATCATTGGTACATCACCAAGCCTTGAATGTATATGAAAATGTCTTAGAGGAGGTAATTAGGTCATATTCAAAGAATGTTCTAAGTTTCAGAAGTCACCTCACATGTTAGCAGAAGTTCTTGAGGATACAAGGAAAAGTCATTCGACTGACATTAAAATCAGTCGACCAAGTTTCATGTAGGCTGATTGAATTTCAATCTGCTCAGTTTAGTTGTTACCCATCTTCATCTTACCCAAAAGCAGAAGTTTCAATTAGTAGGAAAAGGTCAAAAGGAAGCCTACTGAGGTCAACTATTGGGATTCTAACAATATTGGATAGGACTTGCTACAAAGGAATTGAAATCTGCCAACCTAAGGAAAAGTCAGTCGAGTTCAGCCCAATTCAGTCAATGTGACTAAAAGTCAGTCGACTGATTCTCAAGTAAGTCGACTGAATTTTCTGGAAATCTGCTGAGTTCAGTAAATTGTTATTCAAAGCATATAACATGTACTGCTCACTTCTAGTTGTTCTCAGAACAGTCATCAGGGTGTGCTTCCATGAAACATCATAACCCAAAATAGCTTTTCTTAAATTTTGAAAGTAGGAAAATAGAAAATTGTTACCATTTTCTATGAACTAGATCTTTTTGTGTCCTTACAAACAAATGCCATTAGCTACAGTGAAACCACACCTTGCAAGTAACTCTGAAAAATGAAGTGTTGCCTCGGGCTTTCACTCCTTTAGTGGACACTAGATCTTTCAACTTTTTCCCTAAGGTAGCTTTATTCGATTCAATTTCTTTAGCACGAGCTTCCTTGGCAAGGCGTTTCTGAGGATGAAAAACCACCAAAACTTGTCATCAGTCTGCATTCAAATGCTGCTCATACGGATATGGTAAGGAGAAAAAAATCTCCATTTAGTTTGAGCCCACAACAAGCTGGGAGATCACTTGCAAGCACACTTTGAATAGATACATTAACAAAGAATATTACATTAGTACGGTAGCACGTAGAAGGGATAGTATGGCTAAAGAGATTATTTGAACTATATATATGGTGAAAGAGCATATAATATACAAGAGTTTATTTTTTGTGCATCTTAAAATTAATGAGTAACAAATGTATATAGCTCTATTCCAATTCATGCAACTCCATTCAAATTTTCATGCACAAGCATGCACACACACTATTTCAACAAACAAGATAGTAGTAGGTCTAATGAATTGTAAAGTGGGAAAAATGATTCAGTGTAGGATTTAGAAAACCCCATATAACATGCAAAATGTAATATTGCAAACAAACCATGAATCATACACAAATATTAATTATCTTAATGCTTCTAACATTTCCAAACACAACTCCACCCACTCATTACATCTCTATCGCGGATTTCAACTATGATTTATCTTCTGGTTTTATCCCAAGAGGCATTTTTATTGCAATCTACCAATCTTCTCTTTGCAGCAGCCCATTGACTACCTAAAAAGTTATGCAATAAACATATAATGGATATTTGTCTTTTGGAGGGAAGGGACACCTAGTAAATAGCCATGTTGTAGTCTATACCTGAGCACAAAATTAAATTTATTAGTTTTGATCATCTAGCTACTAATGCAAGTAATTAACAGAATTAATTATTTTTCCCAGAAACAACTGTCCAATCTATTCCATTGACTACTGAGTTACAGTGAAACAAATAAGAGATGTTAACAATAGTTTAACAACAACAGCCAATTTCTTGCATTGTGATAGCTCCATTATGCTACCAGCTGTACAATAACAGATTCAAGTAAGCAAAATTTAAATAAAATGTTCACATATGCATGTTCTGCAACCTTGTGCTACATAGTATTCGAGCAGCATCAAGTAGCGGTTTAACCTCATCAAGCAATATCTTCGGTGCACTTGATGGAGAAACAGCTGGCTGGAATGGCTACAGACAGGTACATAACATAAATGAACATTATAACTAGCATCAAATACTCATTATCTAATGCATCTAAAGCTCACTTACACTGTGACCACTAGAAGGAAGAAATACTCCAGCTTTGGAAATAAGGCCTAGAAGGGAACATCTTACACCTCTCCTCTTCACTTGCAGCTTGCCTGGTTTGTGTCCCTCCCACCTAATGCTTTATCAAAAATATTGCTTTGGAGTCTCACAAAAGCTTGTTCCTAGCTTTTACAAATGTAGGGAAAGTGCGAAGCCAATTCTGCAAAATCAGATTGATAGCAAGTTCTACATTTCCAAAACAGAAACTAATTCAGCTTATCATTGTTCCTAGAATGTGTAAGATGGAGTATCACCCGTCATGACGCTGCCGACTCATCTGTTGCGCGAAAAACCGATGCACGTCTACAGGAACCAATGTTAGAGGCTGCAGTTCTAGGAGTGAGGGCCACCTGATGACAACATCAACATTAAAAAACACAAATCAATGTTTAGGAATCAATCAACTTAGAAAAAGAAGAAAAATCTTTAGGAGATCAATAACATGGCTACACATGTTGAATAAGTAAGAAATGTTTTAGTAACCATCAGTACGTGAAGAATGCATAGCCTGCACAATGATCCAATCAACTCTGGAAAAGAGGCGTGGTTAACTGTTTACACAACTGATAAACTTTGAAAAATAAAACGACATGAAACCAAATAACTGAAATTATATCCAACCATGCAAGCCTGCATAGTTGATTTTTGTTATGGGTCCCTAGATTAGATTTAATCCAATTATCTTTAAAAAAGAATCAAGTAAAGGTATCTTTGGCACTCCCATCTAATTGGAAGGACTTTTGCATATCTATGGGTTTCAGAAGTTATTTTGAGAGGATAGCATTAGACCTCAGAAGTTACATATGCAATTTTTTTTAACATTCAACTACAAACTCCAAATGAAAGCTCTCAAATTATGGAAAAGATGTGTCACCATCTAAATTTGATAATCGACTAAATATTCTTCATGTTGGAGTCAAAGCCATAAGTGGCATCCAAATAATTTTTTTTGCTAAATTTGCCCCAAGACTCAAAGAACAAAGCTCATCGGCCAACAAAAAATAGGGAAGAGGTTGCCCATCTTTATTCCACCATTAACAGAAATCATTCTAACACACCTGTCAGAATTTTAATCTTTAGGACTGCCTCACAATCCACCTAAGGAGAAAAGTAACCTATGAACTACCAGATCTGACACTAACATGCCTTAGTTTTGGCATCATACCAGATTCAAGGAGGTATTGTAATGGCAGGAGATAGAACAAATTGCTTCTCCATCATTTCTATTTTCTCTCTTTCCTCCTTTTCCCCCTTCTATGTGGCCCATTTAAAGAAGCACACACAATATGTAATGACACATTTTAATATTAGTTGTCATTGTCATCTGTAATTTGGAAAACCTTTGATCCAGAAACAAAGCTGAAAAAGAGTGTCCAAGATGCATCAAAATATGAAGGCTAGTTTTGAACTATAGTAGAATTGATCCAATCCAATCCCGGTATGAATAGGATGTTCTGGAGCAGATATGTCTGGTCTAAAGATCCATCATCTTTTCACTTTCAGGAAAACGAAAGGATCCATCCAGCATCTTTTGATAAAAAATAAAATTATCTGCATTGATAAAAGGTACTGTGTGGATAAGATTAAGCAAATATATATAAATTTTAAATCTTCAGAAGAAATCCATCAGAGTAAAAAATCATCTTCTGCTTCAAAGAAAAGTAGTCAACAGAAATTCAAGCCAGATGAAGCCTACATTTCTGATAAATGAAGACACCTGGTGCAATTTCTATAACTCAAGAACCGTTGCTCAACATTGATTCCATATGGAAACATAATTCATGCATTTGTCATCAGGAGTCTTGCTTTAAGGATTGAGCATGATATGTGAAGCATGACATGGTGACACATGATTCTGGCGAATCAAAATAGATATATGATACGAATGATTGAATGCAAAGGGCACCGTCCTGCTATCGCTGATTATGGATGAAGTAATCAAGTATGAATGCAAATGCATGTAAAGAACCAATACATCACTTTTTGGTTGAAAATCCAAATACCTAAAAATTTAAAAGGAATAGTTCTGACCCAAGTCACCAACTTAGAGTTCTCAAAAAATCAATTCATAGAAAATTTGCAAATTGAGGATGAAAGTTTATATGAGAAATTGTAGAAAGGATCATTAATTTTAAATACATAAAAATATAGTTTAAAAATAACAATATGAATACATAAACTGTATGACATAAATTTGAATTCTTTTTAGTATGAAATTCAATTGCAAAAAAAAACGTGGTTTTTGAATTCACCAAGATAAACATTTTTTAAGAAAACTTTAGTTCTTGAAAATATGGTCAAATAATAACTAAGAAGTGCAATTAAAACATGTTATTTGAAAAGTCTTGCAGGTCTTTCTTTTGACAATTCTTATTAATACAATAATTAACATTTTGCCTATTTATGTATTCACAGGCCAATGTGCATGCACGAAAAGGAGGAGGCCCGATTCCTACTTCTTTTCTTCAGAATGAGTCATCTGTTACCCTTCATTTTCTAGGTTCTTAAAGGCAAGGAGATCAGGTAGCTACTGTTGTGTTTGGCAAAAAACAAAGTTCAGTATCAAGCAAAAATAGAGTCACTGAGGAGGCTGGTGAAGGAGGGCCATTTTCTGTTACATTTGTCTATCGTAGGTTTCGAAGCAGAGCTGCATGGTCTATTCTCTAGTGAAGGTGAAATGCCTTCTTTGTTTCAAAAGGAAAGTGCAAAGAAAAAGAGCTTTGGCGATGAATTTGTAGAAGAAATGCAGATCTCATGTGAATGAAGCATGGCCAGCGTATGAAAAGTCCATAGAGAAATTTGAACATTTATTCAAACATCTAAGTCCACTATAGAACGAGATTATGAAGAAAAGAAGCTTGATCATGAAATGGCATTTATTGGCTGAGTACAAGGTCAGTATAGTTGGAAAAATCAAGTCATGGGCAGATAATTCGATGAGGATATGAGGTTGATTATGACTGGCTAGAAGTAGGAATCTTCAGGGATCAGGCAATGCAGATTGAATCTTGATCCCCTGATCCAGTCCAATGTTCCAACCAGGAGCTCTTTTATAGGGTCACTTCTTGCTCAAAGAACTATAGATTCACTTTCCTGCAACACGATTTACTGGATGTTATCTACATAATAACAAGATTTGAGATATGCAATCATGACCTAGATTGATTCAGGTCGGGCAAATCCCATGTCACTCCCAATTATTTGGAGTAGTATTTTTTAATAATCATTTTGAGGCAATTTTAAAATGCCTCTGTATAGGTTTTTAAGTAAAGAGTAAAATTAAAATATTTTAGAGACAGTATTAAAAATAAAATGCCTCTATTTATGATAATTTAGAGACAATTTTAATGAATGTCTCTAAATGAACTGCCCCTATATCTATAATTTTTTGTAGTGATTCAAAGATGAAGGGTTTTGTAATTTTCTAGACAAGAAAAATAAGTATATATGCGGTAATTTTCTAGTGATTGTCTAGCTATAACCTGGAGATAGTAGGAATGACCAGTTATACACTTTGGTTTCACAAACAGGTATAAGTATATATGCAGCATCAAAGAGTTCCAAACAGTATAATGAAAATAAAAGGAGAAAGGCAAGGCTAACCTCCTTCAATGAATGAAGCAAGAGGTACTGCTTCTTTTGCTGGTTATCAATCTGAACCAAGATAAATGGTACATACTTAGACAAATTCCCAACAGTGATATTCCCAAGGGCATAAGAGGCAGCAGATTTTATCTCTTCAAAAGGAGATTGGAATGACTCAATGACAATGTTCTCTATATGGGCATGTGCACTAAGATCTTTCATCCTTCCAATTTCTCCGAGACAAAGCAAGGCCAAGTGCTGTTTAGACTGGGGTGGGATAGAAGAAAAATTACTATTAATCAGCCTTTCAAATAGCTGAGAAATAACTTCATAGATCTTCAACATGTCAGTCTTCATCACAAAAAAAATCATCAATAAAATACACAATATTAGAAGAAAATTTCAATTGGGATACTGCAGTAGCAACATTGATGAATGATTTCTATTGAATGGGAGAAGGCATGCAAACCTAAGAACCACATTTCCCTATGTGTTTGGAACCTCCAAATAGTGAATCTAGAGTAAACAAGAATTTTGGAGATGCCCGCTGAAAATTTTCTATTCCTCTTTTGAATGTTTCAATAAAATGGAGGAATCACAGTCACCCAAGGAAGCTTTAGATTTTACTATAAAATTTAACCATCTCTCCCATTTGGGATAGAATTCTTCCATCAACCATAGGATGCAATAAGCTTCGTGTATTCAGGAGCTGGGGGAGGGATATCATGCTCTAGGACACATGGACCTAGGAAGATTAAGTTGAAGATAATTTCAATACCATATAAATTAGCAGCTAATGAATGGAAAAGGATGCCAGATTGTCTTTAAGGAAGAAATGGAATATGGTAGCCACCAAGACTGCAGAAATGTGAAATAAATTGGGAACATGGATCCTATCACACCATTCTACTATATCATTTATAGATTTCATCAAAGCTTGCTGTGCAACGCTGTCAAGTGTGAAACTTGAAGAGCTTGACCTTGCAACAAGGAGCTTCTAATTAATGCAAGTGCCTGAGGAAGAACTTTAGATCTAACAGTCAAACCAATATTTTTGTTTGACTTTCTGTCAGTCATCAAAGTGCAGCAAAGTTCCAAGGCAAGAGCCGCCATGTGTAAGTCCGAATCGTTGTAGGATTAAAGAAATAATAAGGTCACCACATAAAATAAAGATCATAAAGGTTACTGTCGGTTGAGAGGTGAAACCATATCAGAGCAGACAACTCAGCAACTATAATTTCATAAGCAGATGAATCAATTTGGTTTCCATAAGCAACAACTATAGAATTCATTGTCTCCAGTGTAGCCTGCCTCAACACACGGTTAGCCTGTTTTGGAAAGATATAAAATGTAACATAAGATTTTGAGTCAATCATCCAAAAGATACAAGAGATACCACAAATCTGACATATATAGATTCAAAATACCTTGCACAGGAAAGTTATCAACTCTGTGATAACCTGATGCAGGACAATAGAAAGGTCTATTCGAAGGGGTGAACTAGATATAATAGCAAAAGCCTGGACCAAGAACATCAATGTAATTAGTGGAGGAAGGCAAAATATAGCAGTGGTCAGGAGGCAATGATAAAGCAACTAGATTCCTCTTCATGCAACAAAAAGATCAACACGGCTAAACAGTCAAAGTATCACAAACACTACTGTGGCACTTTAAAGAGTATTCAAACCAGAAGGCAAGTCATCATTAATTCTAAGGAAAAGGAGAATGTAGGAATGGCTAAAAATTCAAGATACAAGGGCCAATCAGTTTTAAAAAATCAAGGAGCACCCTGATAACACTTCAAAAGTTTTGATTCAACTTTATCTTTTTACATAATTTTCAAAATAGTTATCAGTCCTGGTAATATTTCAAAAGTTGATTCAACTCTCTTTTTACTCAATTTCTATAGTCTACACTTAATGATAACCAATTAAACAAAAAGGCTAAAGAAGCGTGATATAGTGCAAGAGCAAATTTACTGCCCAAAATAGCACATAACCTGATAACCGCACAAAAATAGTAAAAACCAACTGTTATAAAATAAGTCAGATTTAATATGATTGGGAAAAAGCATTCACAGTTTGAACTGCACTAATGTCTTGTTTCTTGATGCAAGGTACTAAGCTACCTGTACATAACTCCAAATTAGAAAGGTCAATTTCAAAAAAAAAACTCTAACCAAAAAGGAAAGATAAAATAATACAATTTACACCCGACATGTGGCTCAAACAGTTCTCAATTTAACAAAAATGAATATTGCAGATTTCTTCCTATTCTTCCCACTCCTCCCTCTCTGTCCACCAACTTTCAACATGTGGCATTCACTTCACTTAAATCTCCCCCCATCTCTGATAATGGTCTGCCCCTCCATTCTTTGGGAACCATAACCACTCTATTCTAGCCCTCCTGTCCAACATTACATTTTAGGATCAAAAAGTTAAAACACACAATTCAGCAAGATATATGTATTGGCCTTTACAAAAAAAATTTGTTTAACCTAATAAAAAAATGAGCACAGTTCCTTCATTGACCTATAAAGCAGGGGACCTTGGTGGGGCTGCTACCGGAGGTGGGGAAGGAGCACCTGCTACCAGTGGCATGGAAGATGCAGCTACTACCGGAGGCGAGGAAGCATGCGGCTGCTACCGGCAGGCGGGGCTGTCGGCGGTTGCTACCGGTGGGCGAGGCTGCAGGCCGCTGCTACCGGCGGGCTACGCTGCAGGTCACTGGTACCTGCTGGTGGTGAAGCAGGCGGCTGCAAGCGGCAGCTACCGGTGGGCGGGGAAGCAGGCAGTTGCGATATCGGAGGCGGGGAAGCAGGGGCTGCTACCGGCAGGCGGGGAAGTAGGTGGCTACTACCGGAGGGGGGGAAGCAGGTGACTGCTATCGGACGGGGCCAGGGAAGGAGGGGCTGCTACTAGCGGGCGGGGAAGCAGGTGGCTGCTATCGGAGGCGGGGAAGGAGTGGCTACTACCGGTGGGCTAGGAAGTAGGCAGAGTCGATGCCAGGCAGCGGCGACTCTGGTGTCGGTGGCGATGATTGTGACGGTGGCTGTGTTGGGAAGGACCTTTCCACGATGGGAAAGAGGGGAAAGCGAGAGAGAAAGAGAGAGAGAGAGAGAAAGAGTTAGGTTGGGAGGTGAGGAGACGGAGGAAACAAATTCTATTAGGAGGGAGATGAGAGGGAGAGGTGGAGTGGTGGAGGCCGGAGAAGATGGAACATTGAGGGAGTCTGCGACCGAGAAGGAAGGAGGAGAGGTTACGATCGCGCGGGAGCTCCAATGTGGCGCGCGCAGGTGAAATATTTAGGGGCATTTTTAATGGATTAATATTTTTGTATAATTATTTTGAGGCAATTTTAAAATGTGTCTGCATATTTAGAGACAATATTAAAAAATAAAATATCTTTATTTATGATAATTTAGAGACACTTTTAATAAATGTCTCTAAATGAACTGCCCCTATATCTATAATTTTTTGTAGTGCCTCAGCACCCACTGAGGTTTCCACTAACTTTCCTCACTGGAAGCACTTACACTCGGGTGTTTTTGCTAAGGTGTTTAGTTACACCACAGGCACTCTTCCTCCTAAGAGTCCTAGCTATTTTTTATTAGGTGATTAGCCACACCAGGGGCATTCTTTCAACAAGAGTCCTAATTGATTTCCTAGTATCAGCTAAACTTTCAGGAAACTGACCTCCTACTGGTCCCCCTTGCCCTCGAGCAAGAGACTCTCCCCTGAAGGATAGAAGTATCACTTTTCAAGTGGAGTTACACTATGATTGCCTCTTAAATAGGTAGATTGTGTACAATAAATACAGATGGTTCAAGATAGTAAGATAAGAATGTAAAATAGACAATCTTGAACTAAAAGTTTAAAGGGCCTTCTGAAGAGTAAGAACAGAGTATCGTAGAAGGCTTAATGAAGAAGCTGAATGAGGTGCACTACAAAGTGTTGTGTCCTGTGTTTTGACGATGTCTAACTATGACTCTTTGATGAGTCTAATGTGGATTTGAAGATGTCAACATGTATTAAGTTCAGGTCAAAGAATGACAACCGATTTCAGCAACTGCATAGCAAGTAAGATCTCAAGAAGTCAGACGAGTCAAGTGAATCAAAGAGCTCCAATTATTTGCCAACCAGGTTTGAATGAAGACTAGCTAGGTATGGAAGACATAAGCCTTTTGTAATAGAAGAGAGTCAAAGAAAATGCAATCAACCTTAAGGCTGCGTCGACTCCAAGAAAAGAACCACAACGAATAAGGCTGTGTCGACTCCATCGTCATGTTGTGTCAACTCCAGACAGTCTTTTGAAGCCGCTTCAAGTGCTCTTCAAGATGCGTCGACCCCACTTCATCATTGCGTCGACTCCGGACAGTCTTCAGAAGCAGCTTCAAGCGCACGTCAACGAGTGCGTCGACGCAAGCATCTCATGGCGTTGACGCAGGTTCAGTTCCAGCAACTGTCAAATGGGTTACATTCTTCAGATTAAGTCGACATTGTTTTTACCGTAGGTCAACGTTGGGGCTTCTCACAGAAACCGCTTTGGACGCAAGTTTACAAGGTTGCGTCGACGCACCCTCCCAGCGGCGTCGACGCACTATGCGACTAGCTCATGGCAACTCAAGAAGACTAGAAGCTACGTCGACGCAATGGACCAACGGCATCTACGCACATCAAAAGTTTCTTCAGAATCAACAGAGCATGTGACAACTTAAATGATCACATGTTTGTCAGCTCCAGTTCAACGTCTTTGGCTCTTGGACTCGTGTGTCAAGGTCTGAAAAGAAGGTCCTGGGACAGAGAATTGTCCTATTCATCATGAGGAAGTTAGAAAACCTTTTTGTCACAAGGATTTGTCAGATAACAGATTTAGGAAAGGTCACTTTTCCTGATGTCCTTGGTTCTACAGTCAACCAATCAGGTTTAGTCCCTGAAAAGTACCTAGTACAGAGGAGCACCCTTTTCTGTCCTAAGCCAATAAGGAGGTAGATTTCAAAAAGGGATTTCAGACAAAGATTTCTTTTGCCATGGGCCAATCAAAGTACAGATCTAAAAGGGTTGAAGATAAGAAATCTTCCTTTTCCCCTGGGCCAGATTGCAGTCTGGAAATAGGTTTTGACCCTACTCTTCCTTATATGTTAGACCAATCAAAACCGCCAGGGAAAAGATTAGTGGTCAAAGAGCCTTATTTTATATTGAACCAATCAAATTGCAGATCTTGGGAGGGAAAACTTTCTGCCCTCCTCTTCCTATAAATATGAAGCTCCTAGCTGAAGAAGGCTGCTGCTGCCCTGGAGAAGAAAAGAGCCTTCAGTAGAAAATCAGTGAGCAAGAGAAAAGAAGAGAGGAGCAGCCCAGCAACTGGCCGACCTGGTCTAGTGCTGAAGAAGAAGAAGAAAAAGAAAGGAGAGTAGCCCAACAGAGTGGCTTGAGCGAACTAAGTGTAGAGATAAAAGAGAGAGAGCTGGAGCAGTCTTCAGATGTGACTTTTAGATCTCCAATATAGCTTCATGAACTTATTCTGAAGCTACATTTGTTTTTTCCTCATTCCACTTTTGTGTTTTCCCTTTTGAAACTCTGATTTCTGTGTGTTGTGCTGCGTTAACCGCAGTGTGTTTTTGGTGCTATGTTTAGAGACCAGAGTGTTTTTCTGGCTGTTGTGCAGCCATGGGCGTTGGTGGGGCTTGTCTCCGTGGTTTTGTTGCATCTGTGCAGCGTGTCTTTATTTTCCTCCTTGGGGCTTGTCCCCATGTGAAGCTGTGAATCAGCGGGAAGCTGTGAATCAGCAGTGAGGACCGTGTCCTCGTGTGGAAGCTATGAATCCATGGTCAAGCTGTTAGTCAACAGTGTTCAAGCTGTTACTCAGCGATCTTCAAGCTATTAGTCAACGGGAAGCCTCAGCAGGTTTTGGTGAGGGGTGGATGTAGGTCTGCGAGTTTGCAGACTAAACCACCTTAAAAATCCCTGTGCAATGGGCTGTGATTTGTGCGATTGATCCTTCTCTCCTACCCCATTCACAGGATGGTGTGTTGATTAACATGTTTGTTGTCTTAGTTATTTAAGCAACCAGCGCACTCAGCATTGTGTTCACACACATCCACAGGTTTGATGGATCACTGCTCAAAGGTGCAGTTGATCTTCATGTCTGATGATATTTCAAGCTGATAAGCTCTCAACTGTGGTTCATCTGAAACCCAGTGAAGCCAAACTTCACTCTAGTATTTACAAGTGTTCTTGTTTAATCCGCTATGCACTTTGAATAGAGTTTTATTTCAATTCAAGTTCGTCATATTCTCAGGGAACCACTGTGTTCCATTTCTCTATGTCTCATTAAGTGAGCGATTAAATTTCAATTGGGCGAAGTTTTTGGAAGGATCTACACACCCCCCCTCTCGATCCTATTAACACACCCAACCGTTGGTATCAGAGCGGGTTCCCCAAAATGTGGTCCAACGACCTGGGGAGATCCGATGGGAATGCCCTTCGTAACTTTGTAGCCGAGGGTCACTCCATCAGCCGACCCCCATTCTTTAATGGGGCAAACTTTACATATTGGAAAAATTGGATGGAAGTTTTTCTTCGTGCCCAGGACCATTTGATCTGGCGGGTAGTCAGTTGGGGTCCTTTTGAACTACCTGAAGATGAGGACGTCTACACTACTGATCGGATCAAGAAGTCCACGATTAATTGGAGCGCGATGAATGTTATGCAATGCGCTATCCATCCTACAGAGTACTCTAGAGTGTCAACTTGCAAGTCAGCAAAAGAAATGTGGGATCGGCTTCATCTGATCTATGAAGGAACGTCTGAGGTAAGGGCCACCAAGGTCAACATGTTAATCTCTGATTATGAAATGTTCAAAATGAGACCTGACGAGTCTATTTCTGAAATGTATGTCAGACTTACTCAACTAACAAACTGTCTAAAATCCTTGGGTAAAGAATATTCTAACAATGAACTTGTCAGAAAAATTCTGAGATCTCTCACTACGGCATGGCATACTAAGGCCACCGTGATTGAAGACTCCAAAGATCTATCAGTCATGACTGTTGATGGGTTGATAGGTTCGCTCATGACATATGAGCACAACCTGAGAAGGAATGAGGAAGATCATAAGAAAAAGAAGTCAGTGGCTCTCAAAGTCTCTTAGAGCACTAATGAGTCTGGTGAGGATGATGAAGATGACTGTCAGGAAGGAAGCCTAGGTAAATTCCAAAAGAAGAGATGGTCGTCACAGGTAAATAGAGATTCCAGTCTTAAACCAGAACAGACTAAAAAATCTGATAAGTTGATTTGCTACCAATGCAGGGAACCGGGGCATGTTCGTGGAGAATGCCTAGAATTGTTGAGGAAAGCTACCAAGGCCAAAGGAAAGAAGCCTAAAGCCATGATGTGCACTTGGAGCGATGATGAAGAAGAAGAAGAGGCGAGCTCTTCAGATGAAGAAGAAGAAGAGAAGATTTGTCTTATGGCAAATAAAGAAAATGATGATTTTAATGCGCAAAAACTATGGAAAGTATCTGGTAGAAGTGCCACTGACCCACTTGGACCCAAGAAAGCTTAGGTACCTAAAAATAGAAAATGAGAAGTTGTGTTGCAGGGTTGTCTTGAGGTTGAGCAAATTATGGTCAAGAAAAGGTTACTCAAGGCATAGATCTGTAAATAAAAATTTCAGTTTATGTTAATGTTGCATGTTAGGTTATCCTTGAATTGTTATGATTTACTTGTTCTTCTATTTTCATTAAATCCTGCTTAAAATTTCTGAACTGCTAAACCCCCCCCCACCCCCGCGCAACTAAAATTGAAAATCTGATGATGAGTTTACTGTTGATGATTTGCAAAGCCTATGGTTTAGCTTGTTGCCTTCTCATTCCTGACATCCATATGAGTCTGATTTATCAGTGTTAAAAATTGCTTTTGATGATGTCCATCCTGAATGCATTTCCTAGTTTTCATGTGCATAGCAATTATTAGGAGCTTGAAAGTTATGTCTTTCATATTAGAGTGCTTTGAATATTTTTTTTGCACATGTGTGTTTGCATAATGAATGTCTTTATGGGCTCTCATGCATTTTCTTGCATATCATGCTTGAGGGAAGTTCGAAGAACTTGTGCTTCATATTACAATGCATTGCATTTTTAATGCATCATAATGTCATGACCCTTTAGTATATAGAATGGTGATTTGTGGAAGGTTGGATCAAGTCCAACTAGAAACCATCACTATGGGTGAGATGATCTTCGGATCAAGTTCTCCGCCCAGTACTATGGGTCAAATGTCCATATAAGTCAGAGGCTACATACCCCTTTGTTAAATCTAGCGAAGGCATTTTGAAGTCCATGTACATAGTAAGGGGGAGTCAGCACAAGAGCTAAGTCGGCATATTTGTATAATGCCTTTTTCTGAACTTTCAGCATCATCATGTAAACATCTGAATGAAGTGCATTCTTTCAGGGGGAGTTTGATCTGTTTTGACAAACATGCTTATTGTTGGAATTGTGTGCATCCGTTGCATGCCTTTTGAATAAAAAATGATTCAACGCAGGGAGGAGTTTCGATTTTTGAACAAAATTGTAAGCACATTTGAATTTGTTTTCTTGATGCGTAAATATTGACTCAATGTGTTGTTGTTAAATGACAACCTTGTCATGATTCATGTTTATTTAAAAAAAGTAAAATAAAAATGCTTGCCGAATATTTTTGGAATCTTGCAACACCCTCTCCTACCTTAAGTTCTAAACTTCTTGAAAATCATCCTGGCTCCATGGTATCACCAACCTTGAGTGACCTGATTTGTTGTTTGTCGTGGTCGCACACTCATTCTTTCCAAACACAACACTTGTTAAACATGATACATCATCTTGTGTTTGTGCATTGCGTTAAACGTGCTTAATTAGTTGCTCTGACAGATGTCATTGTGTCGACACCAACCTTGAGTGTGTCAACACAACAATTGAGCGTCTCTGAAATCTACGTTTTGTCTAAGCATTAAGCGTCGACACCATGTGGTGCCTGTGTCGATGCACCAGTTCATCTGATACTCTTGCCTATTTCCTTAATCCTCATCTTCAGATTGAACTATGCTCACTCACGTCTGATGAGCATCACTTACATTGCTCCCTCTGGTAACATTCCTGTAAGTCATTCATTAAGGGGGAGTATTCCTGCTAAAACTTGTTTATCTGCCAGCCTGCCTCTTGGTGTTCTTAGCTAAAATCAGCTCTTTTGTCAATCTGGCATATATCCTCATGCTTGAACATATTTGGAACATCCTCTGTTCGATCAATGCTTGGTTGCTTATCCTAATTTCCTTGAATTCACCTGAATCCTTGAGGAGCTTTTCGGTCTGATTGCTAAGTTCATTTATCAGAGTAAACTTAAAAAAGGAATCTTCTATTATGGAGTTCTGTGATTGCCCAGGACATAAAAAAAATGGTTGGTTTAAGTTTAATGAGTTCTTGAGCTTTAAAGCTAAATGGTCTTGAAAGTAGTTGTATTCAAACTTAATGGACCTAAACCAGTTTTCCATGGTGTGTCCTACTATGCCTTCCAATTCTGAAAGTTTATTTTAAGTACAAAGGCATCTTTATTTAAGGAACTCCAATTCAATATTGCTCTTAAACATCAGTCCCATCTAAAAATTCCTAAAGGGCTGCACATAATAAATGCAATGACTTCAGTCACACTGAGTAATTGGGGATACTGGGGTCTGATAAACATGTATCCTCACATAAAAAGGTGCGTACTAAAGATTCAATGCCCTAAGATAGAGCAATGGCAAAAAGACTCACTGAGAAACCAAGTCCCTCCCCCAATGAAGTAGTAGTGGACGGAGTCATGAGGTGCCTTGCTATCTCTGCTCTAACTGAAGTACAATGGTGAGCTACACTGAGTAACTTGGGATGCTGACATCTAATCAACGTCCATCATCATGTCGAAAGGTGCATGCTTCACTTGACTACTCTGGTGAAAAGAAAAGCAAAAGAAAAATCTGAAAATGGTAGCACCCCATGGATAAAATCAAAAACTTAATAAGGTATTTAACCTTAATACTAATTGTAGTTACTTTCAAAGGGGGCAATGGAATTGAATGAGTAGGATGGAGGTGTTGGGTCCTGATGCGGGACGGACACGCGACCTGGGACTCTAGCTCGCGGAGGTCCCTAAGCGAGGGATGCATGGGACCGTGCGCGGTTGAGGAACTGGCAATGAGTCGGGTAGTCGGCTCTTCCGTGCTCGGATCGAGTCACGGGACGGGTCTCGCTCTCTCTCGCAGCGGTGATAACAATTATATCTAGATAGGAACCTATCACTCGCAGCGGCATATACAAATAAATACGAGTAAAGCAAATGCCTACGAGGAGGGTGGCGAGTATACCTCCACGCTCGGGACGTGGGGAAGACTTCCCATCCAAGTACGGTAACTCCCGGTACAATGGTAAAAAGTTAATTACAGCAGTGAATTATATTGCCCACTCTACGTAGGGAGGTAAAGGGCTACAAGTGGGCCCGAAAGGACCGATCTTGGGTTGACGAGCAGCAAGCCGGAAGGGCTCTCGGACCGAGGACGGGCTGCTGGTCCGACTCCGCACTATTCCAACTCAGCTCAACTCGGTTCTGGTTCGTAGGACAGCAAGCAATGGCTTCCAAAGGGACGTCATTCTCCTGAGATCTTCTGAAGGCAGTGCTTGGCTGGGGCGATGGTGGGACGTCCCTAGTCGACTCCCTGAAGTGGCGGTTCCTAAAATTGAGCTTTGATAATTTTTTGAGATTTTTTTTGCTACTGCTTCTGCTGGTCTGTTCACGGAACAGATTTGTGCGCCTCCACGACCGGAATTTCTGTTCTTAGATACGGAGGCGGATCAAGGCGTGGCTAGTACCGTTGGAAAGAGAACTCATAGATATACAACATATATTTATTTCCCATCGATCCAGAGGAGAGATTAGAAATGAAAACTTCTGCAAATTATGGAATTTCCTGTGGATCTGGTTATAGACTATAAGGACAGAAAGGGATCTGCCTGAAGATGATTTTTGACCGGGGGGTAAGTGAATTTTATGGGTGTAGTGAAAATTACTGATGGAAGGGGTTGATGTTAGGAACACTTGGTAATGTTTGGGGATTTTTTGAAGAGGGCTATGGGGGTGGGAAAAATACGACAAGGGGACACTGTCCCATAGATATGCAAACTGGTAGATTACTGAGGGGAAGAACAAAAATACGGGAAAAACATCAAACGACGGCCAAATGGCACAAAAATTAAACTGGAGACTAGGGGTGACAAGTAGAACAAGCCCTCAAAGTTTGGGCTCTATCAAACAACAAGAGAATAAGATAAAATTATGGGATTGAGGTTCTGTCCTAATATGGACAGAACTCTGGCGATGGCGGTAGCGGCACGAACGGAAGGCGGCGGCGACGGGGCTAAGCGTCGCACTCAGAGAGGTGGTGGTGGAGAGGCTTCACACCTCTGAAAGGAGAGCTCTCATAGCTCTAGAGGGGGAGAGAGGGGTGCCCTTGGGGCAATTGAGCAAATAATGGAATTTCCTTCATTAATGCTAAGTAAATCACAAAATACAAGGTATATATAGATAGTGTAAAAAGACCTAAACTAACTTCAGATCTAAATTAGGGGAGGGGTAAAAGGGGGAGTTCACATTTAATTCTCCATGTGTTTTGACTCAATTAAAATAAAAATACAAAACCTATTAAACAAATATAAATGGGGATGGCATCTTGGACTTTAAGGGTTGGAATATTAGACTTTTTAATCCAATTGTCCCCTTGAATGGTCTAGCCATCTAGAAGCCCACCTTGGACCTTTGACTGACCTCACATGGGCCCTACGGCTTAGGTGGACCAATGTGGAAGGGGATGAGGGGCTCCCGCTGGACCTACGGGACTTTTACATAAAAACTCAAACATCCTTGGGGCATGACAAATTGACTTATAAAGCCTTACAATTGCAAACCTACTTCCCATGGATATAAATGCAAAATAAAAGGACACAAATAAAAGTTAGTGCCCGGTGTAGATTCCCATCAGGTCCCTTTGGGTGCAACCGGATCTAGAAGTGGGGGGTTGAATAGATCCTTTCAAAGATTTTAGCCCAATTAAAAAATAAGCTTATTAAAGCACGACCATGAGCTATGATGCACATGAGACACTTAGACACAATGCACAACGGATTTGTTAGGAATAGCTCAAATGAGAACGGTTAAGGCACAAAGCACATGCTGCTGAGGTTGACACACTGGTTTGATGAGGTCAATGCACTAGTGTGGTGAGGTTGATGCAACCTTACTATTAGTTTGGCCGTTGGACAGACTTACTGCACATCAAGCTGTGGTGTGTGTGAACACTTGGGGTAGAGTGTGTGGTGGAAAAGCAGTTAGGATAGCATCCGTTGAAGCTAGCACACGAACCTGTTAATGGGGATAGAGAACATGGATCGAACGCATAAATCACAACCCAAAACACAAGGATTTTTAAGGTGGCTCAGTCTGCAAACCCACAGACCTACATCCACCCCTCACCGAACCGGTGAGGCTTTTCCACACAAGGATGAAGTCCTCAACACACACACGGGAATGAAATCCCACACATACACACACACACGCACGCGAGGGCGAAGCCAACACACACACACACAGGGGTGAACCCCACGCACATGCACACATACACAACCAAAGGAAAAACCAAGCTGCAAGTGTAGCGAAAACACTATGATGGACTCCTAAGAACACACAAGGCTGAACACAACCAAGGACCCACTTTCGGCCTCTAAGCAGAGCACCAGACACACACTGAAATGCAAATTGGAAAGTGCAAAAGGAAAAACATAATGACTGCAAGAAAAAACACATGTAGCTTCAGATACAAATCTGGAAGCTAGTGGCGGCAACTTCAGATATAGATCCGAAGATCTTCTTCTTCTAGCTCAGGTTGGCTGCAAGGAGGGCTGCACTCCTTCCATCCTCTTTGTCTTTGAACAACAATGGTTTGGGTCGAACAAGAGCTGGGCTCCTAAGGCTATATGGCTGCTTGCTCTTCTTCTTTTCTCCCTTACTCTTTTCTCTTACAGCACTGGACTAGATCAGCCTTAGTGCTGGGCTGCTCACACTCCATTTTTTCTTCTCACAGATTTCTTCTTGGATCCTCAAGGGACGTAGCTATCTTCCAGGGTAGCAGCAGCAACAGCAGCTTCTCCAATATAAGCTCCAAGGATTTGTAGAAGAGCCAGGTAGAAACTTTCCCTCCAAGAAAATCTGTATAGGACCGATTCAAATTTGAACAGAACTCTTGAACTCTAACTTTCTTTCACCAGTGCAAGGCTTGGCCCACCAGTCATAAGGGAGCAAATGAGAAATCTATTTTCCCTCCAAAAGAAATCTTCCTTAGCTAAAGTAGATATTCTGTTGAAGGTTGACTTGAACTGCAGGGCTTTTCAAACCAGTCCTAGGAGAGGATGGTGGCATGTAGAGAGTAGATTTATGTGAGAGCTGTGGTAGAGAGACAAGGATTTGTCCAGCATATACTAGAGGGCTGACCACCTGACTAGTCCTCTCTTACGACAAAAGAGAAAGTTTTCCTGGCAGAGAAGACCTTTGTAGATTTGTTCCCTGACATGGTCTTCTTCAAAAGGATGTTCTGAGATGTTTATAATGAGATGGCAGACCTCTGACCTGGGAACTTCTTCCAGACCTCAAAAGAGGTGTATTTAGAAGTTTGTGCCTGCAATTAATGCTTTTTGGAAGGTTTTTGAAAAGACAGTTTCTTCTGAACATCTTTCAGATGAGCCTTGGGTGTATCGATGTAGCTTTGCCCATGCGTCGATTCAGCTGTTAAAAATTGGCCTTCAAATGGCTTCTGGGAAGGCCTCTGCATCGACGTACTGATGGGGTTGCATCAAGGCAGCTGATGAAGTGCCCTTTCAGATAGCTTCTAGAAGACCCCCTGCATCGATGTACTAACGGGGGTGCATCGAGGCAGCTGATGATGTGGCCTTTCAGACAGCTTCTGGAAGACCCCCTGCATCGAAGCACTGACGGGGGTGCATCGACATAGCTGAGCTTGGCAGAACATCCGTATGAAGGGGTCGACACCTGGAGTTGACACTTATGAGTTGGCTATGCTGGAAGCTTCAATGAGGTCGATGCAATGTGCCCGTGAGGTCGATGCGGCTGAAGCTCGTTTGGGCTTTTCTACCTTTTGTGAAGGACTGAGGTCGGAGCAGCAACATGGTGAGGTCGATGCAGCATGCTAAGGGGTCAATACAGCTTTGAGCTCTTGACTTTCTTAGTTGAAATCTGGTGTCAATTTGATTTCTCTTTCTTTTGTCAACCTGTTCTATGTTTCTGTGCAAACCATCAATTTTATCACCTACCTTGATTTCTGTGTAACCAATTGCCTTGATTTTTGTGCCTTTGTATCTTGAGTTTATTTTAACCTTGGTTGGATCTTGTTCCTTTGAGAAAACACTTGCAAAGCTCCTTACTGCAATCCCATTTTGTTGCCATGGCTAATGCTGCTTTTGTTTCAGGCTTGAGCTTGCTATTGCATGACTCTTCACATGGCTCCACTTCAATGTACTATATCATATAACACCATGCGCTGACTTTGACCTGAAACTTATACATGTTCGCATTATCAAATCCATATAAGACTCATCAATGAGTCATAGTCAGACATCATCAAAATAGTAAAATCAAGCATGTTCTACACATGCCCAACATTCTCCCCCCTTTTGATGATGGCAACTATGAGTCATTAAGAGTTCATTATGAGTCATTTCTTGGAGTTCATTATGAGTCATTTCTTGAAGGAATACAATCATGAAATAGCCCTAGGCATAAATGACTCATCAAAAACTTCTCCCCCTTTTCCATCAGCAAAGAGGGCTTAGATTTAAGCCAGTTACAAAATCATAAGATGCAACAATAGTCATTATGATATTGCATGCACAAACTCAAGCAAGCAAGCATATAATCAGATATGCATTCAATCAGTGATTGTTGGGAGCAGCCAAATGCAAGAGCAGATTGTTGGGTCCCTTGGGATTGTAGGGTCCCTTGGCTTGGCAAGAACAGTTCACACAAGGTGGCATCGGATGCCATGAAGTCATATCAAAGCAACAAGAGCGACAAAGAAAATGCAAATTGATTGATCATGAAAGGATGATGCAATCAGAGATCAATACTTCAACCATAGAGCAGATAAGGCATACATGCATTCAAAAATGATGTAGAACTGAAGATCTAAAAGTGAAATGCCACAAGCTTTGGAGCAGCCAAATACTAGAATAAAATTGTTGGGTCCCTAGATTGACAATGTTAGGTCCCCTGCTAGTTGCCAATTGTTAGGTTTTTCAGGGTTTTTCAGCTTTTTAATATTTTCTAGTTTTAAGATGTTTAAAGTTTTCTATGCACTACATGGAAATGCAAGACCAACCAAATACATGAAGAACTAAAACCAAATGCTTAGGGAGTTGATACCAATTGTTAAGAGTGGAGATGTTTTCAATGCAGCTAGGAGCATGGATCAACAAGAAATCTGGACACAAGGATCAGATTCAAGAAATCTTAGGATGGGAGATCTTCAGTCTGAAACCAAGTTCATAAATGCAGAGCTATAGATTTTTCAGAATCTTCAGTTATAGAACTCCTAATGATAAAGCCCTTATATTCAGATTGGTTTAAAAGTGATGAAATCTGAGTTTCTCAATAAAAGCTACATTTTAAAATATCTGCATTCAAAATTAATAGAAATGAACCAGAATTTCATACTATAATCAGGTTAACCTCCTCTCACCTTACTCTTTCAATTCCATTAGCTCCTTTGAGAGTAACTACAAAAAGGATTGAGGTTAAACACCTAGATGTTTTTGATTTTAACCATGAGCACTACAAATTGAGATTTTTCTTTTGAAACCATTGTTGGATACCAACTGTTATAATTTTTACGAGTAGTCAAGTGTAGCATGCACCTTTTGACATGAGAGTGCACGTTGATTAAACGCCAGCACCCCCAGTTACTCAGTGTAGCTCACCATTCTGCCTCACGTAGAATAGAGGTAGTATGGCACTTCATGACATTGTCCTCTCCACTTCATTGGTGAAGGGACTCGGTTTCTCAGTAAATCCAATGTCATTGCTCTACCTTAGAGCACTAAACTCAGCACACACCTATTTTACATAAGGATATACATTTATCAGATGCCAATATCCCCAGTTACTCAGTATGATCGAAGTTCATTGCTTTCATTGTAGCCCTTTTTGAAATCATCAGATTTGACAAATGTTTAAAAACAATACTACAATGAAGTTCCTCAACTAAGGATGCCTTTGTACTAAGAATAAACTTTCAGATTTAAGAAGGCATAACACGTCAAAACATGAAAAATTGATTTAGGTCCTTTAAGTTTGAGTGCATCCACTTTCAAGGTCAATTAATTTTACAACTCCAGAAGTCATTAAATCTAAACCAATAGCTTTCATGTCTTGGGCAATCACATTTTCCATAGAGAATACTCCTCTTTTAGAATTTACTCTGATAGATGAGCTTTAGCAATCAGACATAAATGCTCACAAGAGTTCAAGGCAATCAAGGAGTTTGGAGTATAAAGGAGATTAAGATTTCAAGACATCTCAGACCCAAGATGGAACACAACACATAATGATCGTGATGCAAGGGCAAATGAATACATTGAATGCACTTGGGTGGATGAATGGAAGTAGGCAGTGAACATGAGCATCAAGCTGACAGGCGCGTCGATGCAAGTACATCGGGAGGGTCGGTGTAGTGAGCACAGACAGCAGCCAGTTTCCTGAGGAAATGAACTGGAAGGTCGACTCTACATGATCTGAGGGTCAACGCGGTTGGCAGGCATCATGCAAACAGAAGAGAGTCTTTTAGGACCCCTTTTTCAAGAAGTACACACAAGAGTTATACAATATGCACATGTGAGCAATTTATCAAGGCAAGGCAAGCTCCCCCCTACTAATATGCAATCAGTCCATAAATCAACAAGGTATGCGGGTATGCAGGGATGCATCCTAGACTTTTATGATGACTCCTCTACAACTTGAGCATGGGTTTCAAGAAACCTTTGTGAGATTCATCAAAAGGGGTGTGTATGCACTACAAGTGAGCTTTTGGACTTAAACATAATGAGTGTGCAACCAGATCATGCATGAGCAGATAGATGTACGGTACTTATTCCCCCTTTCTAAATGCACTGAATATGTAAGTTAGGCATTTAAAAAAAATGCAAGGGAGTATGACCAAGACCCATGGTACCAGGCGGAGAACTTAGATCCTTGGATCTCCTCATGCGTAGTGTGTGTTTCCAAACAGATATAATCTGCCCTTCACCCAATCCCATTTAATATACCATAAAGCCATGACATGATGATGCATTGTGAGTGTAAGATATGCAAGTCCAATTGTTAGGTCCCCTTATCATGAAATGCATGAGAGTGCATGAGACCATAAGAGTGATGCTCAAGGTCCACAAGACATGCAGACTCAAGATATGTGCAATGCATTTTAGACCGAAGTGCAAACCCACAAATTCCCCCTTTGTCTAATGCTTACAAAGCCTAGGACAATCAATAAAGAGGTTAAAAGATTAGATGAATTTTATGCAGCCATGACAGTCATCATCAAATTTCATCAAGTGTAATTTTCAGCAGTTCATAAGAGCGGTTTTCATATTCATGGAATTTATTGAAAGTAGGAAAGACTTTAACTGCAACAAGTAGCAACATAACCTAACATGTAGAGTTAATATGAACTAAAATTTTTATTTATGAACCTGTGCCTTGAGCTTTTATTTCCAGCTGATCCTTGTTCCGCTCTAAGGCACCCTGCACCCAAAATTTTCATTTGGGATCTTTAGGTACCCAAGTTTTCTTGGGTCCTTGATGGTTAGCAGCATTTCTGACATGTATGTTTCTTTTCTTTTCTACATTCAGTTCATCACTTTTCATCCATTGACAATTATCAAGCACATGTCCATACTTACCGCAGTAAAAGAAACACACATTATAATTCCCATTTTTCTTGTGTGCATGGGCATTGAGCTTTTGGGGATGAGCATGGAAATTACCCTTTTTGGCATGAACGTGGGTTCTACCCTTCACATGCCAATAGTCTATGACTATGTGGCCAATTCTTCCACAGTGAGAGCAGTGAGGGGGAAGGGTTCTTTTGCTGGCTTTAGGGTGCATCGACCTATCCTGAGTACTGCATCGAAGCATCAGGCCACTTCTGGGCTTCTGAACAGAAGTGTGCTGAGCATGCTTCCTCCCAGTGTCAAGCTGACCCTTTCCCTTTCCTTCTCCATTGTTCTTACTGTTCTTACATGATCTCAATTCATCATTCTTCAGGATAAAGCAGTTATGCACAATATATCCATGTTGACCACAATAGAAATAGTTAACATCCATTTTCTGGGAGGCATGGTTTTTATAATTGTACTTCCTAGCGTCCATATCAACACAAGCAAACTTATTTTTCTATTTTGGCTTCTATGTTTTCCTTTTCTGATTTTTGTCTTGTTTTTGATTTTTCTGGGCACTTGACTATTTTGGGGACCACTAGAGGTACTGGCATCATGTGAGCCAAAGACAAAGGATGTATGCAATTTGTTCTCAAAGGCCTTTTTATTCACAGGGTTGTAGCCTAAACCCTCTTTCTGAAAGTTCACTCTAGTCCCCAAAATTCTATCTAGATTGTCTTGGCCTTGCACAACTTTTCATAGAGAGCGGTTCAGATCTTTGATTTCTACCTCCAAAGAGTAGATGTGCAATTCAGATTCAGCGAGGTCCTCCTTGCACGCGGCTAATTGCTCATTAAGCATGGAGTTCACACATCTATAATTTTCAATCTCCAGTTGAAGTTTATTCAGTTTCTCAAAGCTGTCATTAGCAACTAATTTTCCTTTTTAAAAAACAACAAGTTTTCCAAGCAACATATCATTTTGCTCTTTGAAATTTTTATTATCTTCAATCAACCTCTCATCATGGATTAACCTATCAAGCATTGTTTGATCATTAGACATAGACTTAAGTTGGTTTTGAAGTTGTGTTTCACACTCTTCCAACCTAGTAATTTCAGCTTGCAGGGTTCCATTTTCATCTCTCAAACACCCAATGTTTTCTTTATGCAAGTGAAAGTAAATCATAAGGGTATCATCTAACTCCTCAAATGCAGAGCAATTATTGCAGAAGGACTTCACATCATGAGAGCTTTTCTTGATTTCTTTTCTTAGTTTTCTATTTTTGGATTTTATCTTTTTGTATTGTTTAGCTAGCTCATCATAAGCATCCATAAGCTCTTCAAAAGTAAAGTCATCTAAATCAGAACATACCTGAGATAAGGATGGATTGCTTTGCTGATCTGGACTATCGGCCATGAGGCAATCTTGCCTTGCTCTTTCTTCATGAATTCTGGCCAGTCCGTTCAGGATCTCCTTTGCAGTTCTGTAGCTGGAGACAAAAGGGAACTTGGTAATATCTACTGCAGTCTTTATCAAACTGAACGCAGCAAGGTTATCAACATTTTTGGTCCTTTGTTCAGTAGACCATTCACATGTGTCTGATGGCAGCTTGTGAGGACCATGATATATGAGATTCCATAGCTTTGGATCAATAGAGTTAACAAACCCACACATTCTCTCCAGCCACATGGTAAAATCAGAACCATCCAATACGGGTAGGGAATTCATTAAAACTAGTTTAACGGATGAAGCTATTAAATCAAATGCACCGGGATCTTTCTCTGCAGATCGTTGGATCTGAGAATGACAAAGTTTGGATCTGATACCAATTGTTGGGTCCCTTTGGGTGCAACCGGATCTAGAAGGGGGGGTTGAATAGATCCTTTCAAAGATTTTATCCCAATTAAAAACTAAGCTTATTAAAGCACGACCGGTAGCTATGATGCAAATGAGACACTTAGACACAATGCATAGTGGATTTGTTAGGAATAGCTCAAATGAAAACGGCTAAAGCACAAAGAACAAGCTGCTGAGGTCGACGCATTGGTTTGATGAGGTTGATGCACCAGTGTAGTGAGGTCAATGCAACCTTACTATTAGTTTAGCCGTTGGAAAGACTTACTGCACATCAAGCCGTGGTGTGTGTGAATAGTTGGGTAGAGTGTGTGGTGGAAAATCGCACAGTTTGGATAGCATCCGTTGAATCTAGCACACGAACCTGTGAATGGGGATAGAGAACATGGATCCAACGCACAAATTACAACCCAAAACACAAGGATTTTTAAGGTGGTTCAGTCTGCAAACTCGCAGACCTACGTCCACCCCTCACCGAACCGGTGAGACTTTTCCACACGAGGATGAAGTCCTCAACATACATACGGGAATGAAATCCCACACACACACACGCGAGGGCGAACCCAATGTGCACATACACACGGGGGCGAACCCCACGCACATACACACACACCACCAAAGGAAAAACCAAGCTGCAAGTGCAGCGAAAACACTGGGATGGACTCCCAAGAACACACAAGGCTGAACACAGCCAAGGACCCACTTCCAGCCTCTAGACAGAGCACCGGACACACACAGAAATGTAGATTGGAATGTGCAAAAAGAAAAACATAACGATAGCAAGGGAAAACACATGTAGCTTCAAATACAGATCTGGAAGCTAGTGGCTGCAACTTCAGATATATATCTGAAGATCTACTTCTTCAAGCTCAGGTTGGCTACAAGGAGGGTTGCACTCCTTCTTTCCTCCTTGTCTTTGAACAACACTGGTTTGGGTCGAACCAGAGCTGGGCTCCTAAGGCTATATGGCTGCTCGCTCTTCTTCTCTTCTCCCTTACTCTTTTCTCTTACAGCACTGGACTGGATCGCCCTTTGTGCTGGGCTGCTCACACTCCCTTTTTTCTTCTCATAGATTTCTTCATGGATGCTCAAGAGACGTAGCTATCTCACAGGGTAGTAGCTGCAACAGCAGCCTCTCCAATATAAGCTTCAAGTATTTATAGAAGAGCCCGGTAGAAACTTTCCCTCCAAGAAAATCTGTAGAGGACCGATTCAAATTTGAACTGAACTCTTGAACTCTGACCTTCTTCACGAGTGCAAGGCTTGACCCACCGGTCATAAGGGAGCAAATGAGAAATCTATTTTCCCTCCAAAAGAAATCTTCATTGGCTAATGTAGATATTCTGTTAAAGGTTGACTTGAATTGTAGGGCTTTTCAGACTAGTCCTAAGAGAGGACGGTGGATAGTAGAGAGTAGACTTATGTGAGAGCTATGCCAGAGAGACAAGGCTTTGTCCAGTACATACTAGAGGGCTGACCACCTGACTAGTCCTCTCTTACGACAGAAGAGACAGTTTTCCTGGCAGAGAAGACCTTTGTAGATTTTTTCCCTGACATGGTCTTCTTCAAAAGGATGTTCTGAGATGTCTATAATGAGATGGCAGACCTCTGACCTGGGAACTTCTTCTAGACCTCAAAAGAGGTGTTTTTAGAATTTTGTGCCAACAATTAATGCTCTTTGGAAGGTTTTTGAAAAGACAATTTCTTTTGAACATCTTTCAGATGATCCTTGGGTGTATCGACGCAGCTTTGCCCAAGCGTCGGTTCAGTTGTTGAAAACTGGCCTTCAAATGGCTTCTGGAAAGGCCTCTGCATCGACATACTGATGGGGGTGCATCGAGGCTACTGATGAAGTGTCCTTTCATATAGCTTCTAGAAGACCCCCAGCATTGATGCACTGACGGGGGTGCATCGAGGCAGCTGATGAAGTGGCCTTTCAGACAGCTTCTGGAAGCCCCCCTGCATCGACGCACTGACGGGGGTGCATCGACACAGCTTAGCTTGGCAGAACATCCGTATGAAGGGGTCCACCTGGAGTCGACACTTCTGAGTTGGCTATGCTGCAAGCTTCAATATGGTCGATGCAATGCGCCCGTGAGGTTGATGTGGCTGAAGCTCGTTTAGGCTTTTCTACCTTTTGTGAAGGGCTGAGGTCGGACTAGCAACATGGTGAGGTCGATGCAGCATGCTAAGGGGTCAATGTAGCTTTGAGCTCTTGAATTTCTTAGTTGAAATCTGGTGTCAATTTGATTTCTCTTTCTTTTGTCAACTTGTTCTAGGTTTCTGTGCAAACCATCAATTTTATCACCTACCTTGATTTCTATGCAACTAGTTACCTCGATTTTTGTGCCTTTGTGTCTTGAGTTTCTTTTAACCTAGGTTGGCTCTTCTTCCTTTGAGAAAACACTTGCAAAGCTCCTTACTGCAATCCCATTTCTTTGTCATGGCTAATGCTGCTTTTGTTTCATGCTTGAGCTTGTTGTTGCATGACTCTGCACATGGCTCAACTTCAATGTACCATATCATATAACACCATGCGTTGACTATGACCTGAAACTTATACATGTTGGCATCATCAAATCCATATAAGACTCATCAATGAGTCATAGTCAGACATCATCAAAACAGTAAAATCAAGCATGTTCCACACATGCCCAACAGGAGGTAGGTTAACCAGGACTTTAATATATAATATTAGTTTATTTCTATTAATTTTGAATGGAGAAATTTTCAACATTCATAAATTTAAAAAGTCAGAATTCATCAAACTTAAACCAATCAGCAAGATAAGGGACTTATCATTGGTAGCTCTATAACAGAAGACTCTGAAAAACCAATAACTCTACTTTTATAAGAAATGTATCAGATTGAAAGCTCTCAGTTATAACAACTCTTGAAAAAGTTCCATCTGCAATTTTTGAAAAAGCTACAATTCCATTGTTGATATATGATTGTTCTCCATTCAGAATAATTCCCTACTCATGCCTACTTGTTTATTGCCATTTGGTATCTGAAAAATCTATAATCTACACAAGTGGTATCAATTCACTACCTAGCCTTTTTTGCTGGAAGACTTGCTCCTGCACTGGCAAGTGTAGACTCCCAGAGTCGACCCTCTTAGGGTCTGGGACTATCTAGGACCCTGTTGCTCAGGTGTCGATCCCAAGGGTCAACCCCTTTTGTCCAGACTATTTTCTGGGCTATCCTGGCATTTGTCATGAAGACAATTGGCATGCCTACTGCAATTCTCTCAGTTATTTGGAATCAGGTCAATTGATTGTTGACATCTGTTTGATCTCCATTCAAATGGCTCAGTATTCATGTCTACACATTGATTGCCATTCTTGAAACATCTGCAATGTAATCTCGTGGCTGCAAAAGATCTGCAATCCATTTATGGCTTTGACTGTTAGTCTCTTCATAGCCGATTCTGCCCTTGAACTCTTCATTTAGTATCAAGTGGTATCCCCTTTTGTCCAGACTCTCTCTATCAATTTAGCTTTGATGATGTCAAAGGGGGAGAGAGTGTTGAGTCATTGAAAAACTAAATCATCCAGAAAAGGGGAGAGAATGTTACGTCATTAAATTTTGGAATCATGCTTATAATGTTGAATCATATCTTGCTTACATCGTATCATGATTTTAATGCCATCAATGACTTATAGTTGCCATCACTAAAAAGGGGGAGAAATGTTGTGTCCCGAGTTTTGATGATGTCTAACTATGACTCTTTGATGAGTCTAATGTGGATTTGATGATGTCAACATGTATTAAGTTCAGGTCAAATAATGTAAATAGATTTCAACAACTGCAGATCAAGTCAGATCTCAAGAAGTTAGACGAGTCAAGTGAATCAAATAGCTCCAATTATGTGCCAACCAAGTTTGAATGAAGACTGGCTAGGTATGGAAGACACAAGCCTTTGGTAACAGAAGAGAGTCAAGGAAAATTCAAGCAACCTTAAGGCTACGTCGACTCCAAGAAAAGAGCCAAAATGAAGAAGGTTGCGTCGACTCCATCGTCATGTTGCGTCGACTCCAGACGGTCTTTTGAAATCGCTTCAAGTTCTCTTCAAGATGCATTGACCCCACTTCATCATTGCGTCGACTCCGGACAGTCTTCAGAAGTAGCTTCAAGCGCACGTCAACGAGTGCGTCGACGCAAGCATCTCATGGCGTCGATGTAGGTTCAGTTCCACCACCTATCAAATGGGCTACATTCTTCAGATTAAGTCGACACTATTTTTACAGTAGGTCGACACAGGGGCTTCTCACAGAAATCACTTTGGACGCAATTTCACAAGGTTGTGTCGACGCACCGTCCCAGCTACGTCGACACACTATGCGACTAGCTCGTGGTAGCTCAAGAAGTCTAGAAACTACGTCGATGCAATGGACCAACTGCGTCGACGCACATGAAGAGTTTCTTCAGAATCAACAGAGCACGTGACAACTTAAATGATCACATGTCTGTCAGCTCCAGTTCAACGTCTTTGGCTCCTGGACTAGTGTCTCAAGGTCTGAAAAGAAGGTCCTAGGATAGAGAACTATCCTATTCATCATGAGGAAGTCAGAAAACCTTTTTGTCACAAGGATCTGTCAGATAACAGATTTAGGAAAGGTCACTTTTTCTGATGCCCTTGTTTCTACAGTCAACCAATCAAGTTTAGTCAAGGATAGAGGACCGCCCTTTTCTGTCCTAAGCCAATAAGGAAGCAGATTTCAAAAAGGGATTTCAGACAAAGATTTCTTTTGCCATGGGCCAATCAAAGTATAGATCTAAAAAGAGTTGAGAATAAGAAATCTTCCTTTTCCCCTGGGCCAATCGGATTGTAGTATGGAAATAGGTTTTGATCCTGCTCTCCCATATATGCTGGACCAATCAAAATCGCTAGGGAAAAGGTTAGTGGTCAAAGTGCCTTATTTTATATTGAACCAATCAAATTGTAGATCTTGGGAAGGAAAACTGTCTGCCCTCCTCTTGTAGATTATGGAAATAACCCACTAAAATAAAATAAAAGTGAAAAGAATGGGGGAATAGGTGAGAGAAATGGGAGCATGCGAGGATGCTTAAAGGGGTGTGATCGCCAGAGACGTGAGGGTCTCGAAGGAGTATATCAATAAAAATAGAGGAGGGATCGCGAATAAATACCTTTTCGTGCGGGGAGATGTGAGTGCACCTTCTCTTCCTATAGGCCGGCCGACGAAGAGAGTTATTCTTTAGATTACCTTTGCAAAGATAAATAAAACACCAAATAAAAGAATGGATTAGAAATCATATGAGTGGAGTATCAAATCCCAAAATATGAATAAGCAATGGAAATCATGGAAAGTGACACACCTTATTGGTGTTGGCCTTTAAACCCCTATGCAACGCGTAGGATAAAATATGAAGTGATAAGGAGATGTGCAAGTGTTGCACAATGGAGGCTCTCAACGTGGTTGAGGGGATGGAGATAAGAGAAGAAAAAGATGGAGAAGATGTATATGCATGCAATGTTAGAAAGTATGAATGCAATAAAGAGAAGATTAAGGGAGATAATCTTACTGGGTTCCTCCAATGCAAATGGGGCTTCACGTGGCTTTGAGGAAGAGGGAGATCTCCTGATGTATATTGCTTTGAACGTGCGTAGGAGACCTCATCGTTGAGCCTGCGAACCGGCAGCACCTCCCCGTCATTGATTAAGCCGTCCTTTTGAACAAGGGAGAGAGGGTCCCTATTTATAGAGTGGAAATTCACAGGTTTAATTCAAGAAAATTGGAAAATATAATTAAATTGAGATTTGGAAGATAATTTTCAATGGGGCAAGTCCCCCTCATCCTTGGAAATTCGAATAGGCCCTTTCCCAAGTGGAAAGAGGGCTCAAATCGGAGAAAGGAGGGGAGTTTGGCAAGTTCGGAATCTGCAGAAAAGAGACGACTGGGGCCTTGGGCGCCCATTAAAATAGCGACCGCTCAAATGGTCGCTCATTCCAAGCCATTTTTAGAAAGCGTGTTTGGGAGACTAGACGCGCCTTATCAATTTCCACGAATTTTGGGTGGATCTCAAATATCAAAATTAGGCAAGAATAGACGCGTCTGGGGTCCTGGACGCGTTCATGAAGACGCGACCTCCTGGACGGGCGCGTTCAAGAAATGAAATTAAGGAAAGTCGAATATTACCAAAATTCAAAGAGAATACACGTCTAAGTACACGGACGCGTATTAAATACGCGCCCGGTCCGTAGGATGCATTCAAGGAAATTCAAGAAAATTGGTAATTAGGCCACAAAAATGGAAAGGAATACGCGAGTTATAGGCAGGACGCGTCCAAAAGAAAATATGACTTCTTGAAAAGTCATTAATCAATTAATTTAATGGGCTCAAAAATAGGAAAATGAATACATGTCTAGGGTCCCGGACGCATCTTTTACAAAGCTGGACTTTCCAAAATTTGCAAGAGAGAATGGGCGCCCGTCCGGATGATCGCCTAAAGAAGTGGCGCCCGAGTGGCTGGTCGCGAATTCAGAAGGCCCTGATCAATTGGAGAAAAGCCCCAAAAATGCAGAAAAATGGGAGGTGGGAAAAGGTTGGATTTTCAAGAAAAATGAGGAAAATCACTCAAATAGGTCAATTTGAGGGTCAAATGGGGCATTATAGTGCAATATGAGATGTGCTTAAAATGATGTCAATTTTAGCATGTCTACAGCTGCCCCGTCTTGGCGTCTGCTTTGCAAGGGAGTGACACGGAATTGAATGGAATGTAATAGAATGAAGTTGAGCGAACTAAAAAGTAGACGTCAAGGTGTCATGCGACACGCGATCCACACCACTTGATAAGAATTGAATCAAAAGCTCATGATGAAGTAATCTCGGGGAGATTCAGTGAAAACAACAATTGTTTGGATATAGGATGGGAGTGTGTGCGAGGGCACAGAGGAGAGAATAAAAGAGGCGATCAACTTCTAGCGCGGTGGAAGTACACAGGTCACAAACATGTAGGTTTCACCATTGGAGAGCGGTTACCAGCCAATGTGGACATGATGCAGCCAAGGTGGATCTAAGGAAAAGGAATCAAGTAAGAGGATAGAAGTCCAAACAAAGGAGATTTCAAGGAAACAACCCAAAATGGCAACAAGGTGAACTGAGGACTTAATTTGGCATGGAATATCTTATATCTTGAAAATTATTGATCAATTGACCTTCAAAATTGATTTATTAAAATGGTTTTCTAAAGTTTGTTTCAAAGTCCTACATGAATGCATGTTGGGTTTAAAAGAAAAATTTAAAACAAATGAAAATATAAGATAATCAAGGATAATATTGTTAAGCTGTCCAGACTGAGTCAAGACACCAATTTGTGAGCTGATACTAAGCCAAAGCTCGCACCAACTCATAAAAGGGAACCATCGTCCCCAGTCTTGGACGGCTCAATGGCCTATCCGTATGACTAAGATGCCTCCGAAATCGTCATCGTTTTTGATGAAGGGGAACTCAAATTCTAGATTTATTAAAGCAAGAAGATCCTTGATATGATCTAATAGCGTAATAACATATAGTAAAATGCATACAGGGAGATGGTGAGACATTGATTATGGGGAGCTGAGCAATAAGATGCAAACACCGTGGGACTTGAGTGATGTCTAGACGGTGGGACCAAAGAGCTTCTTTTCTGCGGTCAAAATTTATTAGCCAAGATATCATAAACAATGAAGATAACAATTGAAGCATATCATGGAAGCACCAAAGCATTTAACAACATTGTATAGCATTGAAAAGCATCGTGAAAAGCATCATGTATAAAGCCGTAAAGCAGGAGAGCATTCCAAGTATTTGTGTTCAATGTTGTCATGAGGATGACAATCTTGGCAAATCAGAAGATTTATGCATGAATGATCAGGATGATATCCAGAATGGTCGAGCAAAGCCAGTAGGAATAATCAGAGAAGCTGGCTCTTGAATGATTGGAGTGATGTGCAGAGCGGCAGAGATAATCAGATTGACGTGAATAATCAGAGTGATGCCTCAAGCGGCAGGGATGGCCAGAAGATTGGCATGAATTGCTCAAGATGATAATCAAAGCGCCCAGGGTGGCATATCATGAGAATATCAATCAACATCGGGGAGAATCGAAAGATTGATAGCAATGAATGGAGAGGACTCATCCCGTGTTCTTGGTCCTTCTTGCAAAAAGTTATCCCTGTAGAGAACACCATCAAAAAAATACAATGCAATTTTTTTTAGATTTTTGAAATATGCAAATTTTTATGAGTTTTTTTAGAGATATTTGAATTTTTTATGATCTTGAAAATATTTATTTTTTTGGATTTTGGAAAATATTTGTTTTTTTTAGATTTTAGAGAAAAATATTCAATTTTTTTTTGGATTTTGGAGGGACTTAGCATGGTATTTAGGCCACGAAACCTTACTCGTTCACCATCTTAAATTTATTAATCATTCTTAAATAGCTTAACAATGGGTCAACGTGCTTGAAGTTGGCTTTCACTCAAAATTCGTACGGCACATCCTCCTTAGTCCATCTTGTACCTTCCCTCAAGCATGTGACATACCGCAGGGGGAGAAGAGAAGAAGATGTTGGGAAAGTTCACGAGGAGGTTCGAGAGGTCGGCAAACTTCCCTCCCCTACACTATTGCCTGTTGGGGTTTGATCTTTAGCTTAGGGAAATTTTTGGTGCCCTTGCCCTTATTCATACATGCTTACAACCAGGTTTTCCCTGCGGGGACTTTGCCCTCTTGCCATGCTTTTTACTTTTCATTTGAGACTTTGCTCGTTTTCTTTTTGAGATTTTAAGATTTTGAAATAAAAACCTAATTGTACTGGGCTTTTCTGCATATTGTTTCCCTTTTGGACCCTGACTTCCACCTACTAGGGCGGCGGGTAGGTTTGATGATCTGATCCGAAGCCTCACTCCCCCTCGTGAACCGAAGAGAAGAGAATGGGTAATGTTTTTCACTCTTGGTTTGGCTTTGACTTTCCTCAGATTTTGTTTCGCATGAGCTTAAGAGTTAAGCGTGTTGTGTGTGCGGGTGTTGACCCACTGTTAAATTACCAAGACTGAAGAATGAATTAGAAATTTTGATTTTTTTTTCAAGTTTCTCGGCCTGCGTACCATGCCAGCCTACAAATTTTCTGCTTTTTTTTTTGTTTTTGACAATGACTCAATTAAAGATCTAGGATAAAGGCCTAGTCTATCACTCTTGATCAAGTTAAGAAGCACTTCATTTTGGAAACTGTGCGTGACATGAAGGAGATGATGACCTCATAAAAATGCAAACTCACGTAAAAATATTACCTTGCGACCTTATTGAAGTAGCTGCCTGAGGCAATGTTGATCATGGCATTTGGAGTCCTCGTGGCCGGAAGTAAAAGGATAGCAAAGTTTGGAAAGCGGCTCAACAAGACATAGTGGTGCCGAGACCAGACTCAGATGAATAAGGAGAAAAGGAAAAGAGGTGGGGCTAGAACTCCCTCACTAAGATGCAGAAACCCTGATCACATGGAAAGGTGTGATATGCGCAGCGAAGAGTGATATAGAAGGGGGGGATGAATAGATCACTCCCGAAATTAAAAACTCAGCGGTAAATCACAACTTCCGTTTCTCAACCCTTCAGATACAACGAAAGCAATAGCTAAGGCAGACAATAACCAAGACAGAATAAGTAAGTGATATCGAGAGGGCTGTTCACAGTGAAGCAAAATGACTAGCAGAGGAAGTGCAACACAAAAGTAACAAATAAACCACAGAAGAGACAGAGAGTTTTTAAGGTGGTTCGATTGTAGTCCTCAATCTACATCCACGCCTCACTCCAAACCAGAGTGAGGCTTCCACTAGCAAAGGCTAGAACGCAGACTCAGTCTGCAACAAGTGCTGCCTAACAGCTTGACAAATCAAGGGAAACAAATCCCTCAACCCAAGCTCTGCAACCCATAGAAGCTTGACACCTGATCTTGCTACCCACAAGATCAGAATCGGAGACGAATCTCCCTTCCTCTAAACCAGAGGGAACCTGCTAGTGACAGCCCGTCACTGGCAAACCAGAGATCACAGATCTCTCTTCCTCTGAAGCCCAAAGGGAAACCAGAGAATCTCTCCCTTCCTCCGAACACTGGAGGGTAACAATATGGAATAAGAAAGATGAAATGAAAAATAGAAAAAACAAGACAATCGATGAAGACAATCGTTTCTGAAAACCAAAAAATAATGTAGCTTCCGAAGAAGAAGATCTTCACAGTGACAGACTCTTCTCTCTCTCTCAAATACTTTTCACTCAGATCAACTCTCTCAAATTCTTCTCTCTGTCTTCTCTCTGGAACGTGGAGGCTCTCTCTATTCTTCTTCTACTCAGGCACTAATTTCTCTCAGCTTTTCCTCCAGTTCAGTTCTTTCAGTCGCAGAGGTCATCCTTTTATATGGCTTCCGACCTGAATTCCATGACTTCACTCATGTGGCGTGAGTAGGGCTCGTGCCCTCCTTTTCCAGAGAAATCTCAGATCACGTGCTAGGCATCAACCTCAGATCACGTGACCAATCATCAGCCTGAATCATCTGCAGGAACAGAAGAAAGGGATGCAACCAGTTAGTTCAGGTTTTGAACAAGGCGTGTATAGACATGATGCAGCATTGAGTGTATGGACTTAGTATCCAAGCGAGAGCTATGTACAGACTTGTTTTGAACAATGCACAAAGCATATAAGAGTGTGTGTACATTGACGATGAGTGCTCAGGCGTGCTGTGAAGCAATGTATAGACTTGATGAGAACGATGCATGAACAATGTATAGACATGGAGTGCAATGTGCAACTAATGTACATACTTTGCAATGCCTAGTGTTAAAGCATGGGAACACAGTGCATCATGTACAGACTATGCGATATGCAACCAGACGATGTCTAGACTTTGTTAAATTGATGCACAACAAAAAGACGACTCTTTCCTAGGTGTCAGATTCAGAATGGACGTCCCTATTGATAGGCGTCAAATTTCAAGCATAATAGAATGTATAGACTTTCTACGGCATCAAGGCAACCATGATGATGTGCAATGTTCAGACTTGACAATATATAAAGAACATATACTGTACAGACTTCGAATCAATAGATGCACGATGTACAGACTTCAAATCAAAGGATGCACAATGTACAAACTTTGCATGAGACGCTAGATGATGTACAGACTTGGAGACAATGCATGCTGCAATGTATAGACTTAGCATATGCATGAGATGCTACGTGAGACGGAGCTAGCTGTACCGACTTTGAGAGACGATGCACTGTAGGCTAATGCTGTACAGACTTTGAGAGAGATGATGTATGAGATGATGCATGCACAAGGTTGTACAGACTTGGTCTTATAATGTATAGACTTGGCCAACTATCAACTGATGGATGTATAGACTTTATAAATGCATATGCCAAGACCATGTACAGACTTGAAGTGGCATGCAGCAGACGATGTACAGCCATGGCTCATGAATGTATAGACTTTGCCAGCACCAAGTCGATGTACAGACTCTGCGAGTGCCAGGCCGATGTACAGACTTTGCCAGCGCCAGGACCATGTACAGACTTAGTGTCTCATGCAACCAGACAAGTGAATGCACAGACAATGTACAGACTTAGTGCAAACGGGATGTGCAGACTTTGTAGCATGCAATGTATAGACTTCAGCTCGTGCAATGCAGATAGTGTATAGACTTGCAATGCGTGAGACGCTGAATGAGACAGTCGGATGTACAGACTTGGCTAATGCATGAAGCACATGATGCAACAACGTATAGACTTGACGCAGCATCAAAGTAACCATGTGCAGAGTTTGTGTAGTCTACAAGCAATGTGTAGACTTGCACAAATGCCTGAATAGCACTGTCCTAAATGATCAAGCATGAATTGATCTAGAGATAAATACAGATTGATTTATAGTGTGAGACATCATCAAAACCGTAGGGATGCAACAATCTCCCCCTTTTTGATGATGGCAACACTATGAATCAAGCAATATCAAGGCTTAAAAAGAAATAACAGTAGCTTTAACAGTCAAAGCAAATTCAAAGCAAGTGCATGCAGACAAATTAAATACTGCTGCTGAAGCTCTTCTTTCTTCAAAACCACTCCCCCACAACTCACTCTCAGATATTGACATGACAAACTATTCTCCCCCACAGCTCATGAACAATTCTCCCCCAAAACTCATGACAACTCATGACCTACTGATATAGCAAAACCTCTCTCCCCCTTTGACATCATTAAAAGGAAATGAAGAATATATGAAAGTGCTGGAGACATGAGGAAGAAGTACAGTAACATCTTAGTGTAGAAAGACACGAGCAAATCTTAGGAGAATAAGTGAGGTGCTAAACTCAAGTGAAGATTCTTGAACTCCAGTGAACAATAGAGAGCTAGAATGAGAGAAAAGTTTATCAACAGGCATAGTATATGATTTAGAACAGGAGTTAACAAGTATGGCATGATTTAGCTGAACAGGCAACTATTCTAGAAGACAACAAGAGACAAAATCAGAGAAGGTGTACTCAAGGTATTGAGGACAAGCAATCCATTAACTTGTAAAGACAAGGGATTTTGAGGTGATTTTCAAGAAGACCAATGAGTAAGTTGGTAATTCACACTTTTGACATTAGGGAGACACCTTGATTAGAGGCCTGAATCCCCAGTTACTCAGTGTGAGTACCTCATTACCTCCTCCTTTTTTTTTAAAGGAACAGAGTTAGTAACTGTGGCTTTTGACATGAGGAAACACCTTGATTAGAGGCCAGAGTCCCCAGTTACTCACCAGCTAGCCACCATTGCTCTGTGATGGTCAGAATATTAATGTCATGATTTTTTTTCGTTAAGCATTTGACACCTCATGACATAGGAGAAAAACTTCATTTCATTGATGAAGCTCCCAGTTTCTCAGTGACCAAATCAGGACGTTTGTTCATTCAGTTTATCCCTTATGTTGAGGAGATGGAATGATTGAAAAATAATACCAGAAGGACTATTTCTTGAAGTGAATCTTGAAGTCTAGATTTCAAGTTGTTTTGGTCAGATATCAAGACATACAGGTTTTGGCCTGAACCGAAATCACTGACAATGTAGGAAGATACACTTTATATAATTAATCCAGATTTCTGATAGACTACCAGAGGAAAGATTGTAGCTGGAGTTTAGTAACACAGACTTATAGACTTAAGAGATGAGTGAGATTCTACTGTCTGAGAGAACCACACTAGTTCAGTCATGAGAACCAGCAATGACACACATCTGGTCAGTCTTTTTGAATCAGTCAAAGAACTCCTATTCTCACAGCTCAACCAGCTCCCCCTTAACCATAGCATTACAGAAAGCTAACCATCAGACACACAGAACTCCTCCTCACAATAGGAACATACTTCACAATTAAGACAACTTGAATAAGCCTAATTCTCTTCTCAGCGTAGTGAATTTTTCATTGTTCAGAGGTTTAGTGAAGATGTCAGCAATCTGATTAGCAATGCCTGCATGAATCAGTTCAAAGTTGTTCTTAGAAATCTCATCTCTTATGAAATGATGCCTTATCTCTATGTGTTTGGTGCGAGAGTGCAAAACAAGGTTCTTGGCAAGATTGATGACACTGGTATTATCACAAAAGATAGATGTGCACCCCAGGTCTACTTGGTAGTCCTGAAGCTAGTGTTTAATCCAAATGACTTGTGTACCACAACTCCCTGCAGCCACATATTCAGCCTCTGCAGTGGAGAGGGCCACAGAATGTTGTTTCTTGGAACCCCAAGACACTAAACACCCACCCAAAAATTCACAGTGACCACTAGTGCTTTTCCTGTCTAGTTTACACCCTGCATAATCTGCATCTGTGTAAGCAACTAAATCAAGTGTGTGTGAAGCAGGAAACCATAGACCAAGAGAGTGTGTAGCAGATAAATATCTGAAAATTCTTTTCACTGCAGCTAAATGTAATTCAGTGGGTCTAGACTGATACCTTGCACACATACCTACACTGAACTGTATATCAGGTCTAGAGGCTGTCAAGTAAAGTAGAGATCCAATCATACCTCGATAGAGCTTGGCATTTACTTCTTTACCTGTCTCATCTGCATCCAGTGACGTATTGGTACCCATGGGTGTTGTAATGTGCTTTAGGTTGTTCATACCAAACCTCTTGAATAGTTCCTTTGTGTATTTGGTCTGGTTGATGAAGCATCCATCCTCTAACTGTTGTACCTGCAAGCCAAGAAAGTACTTTAGTTCACCGACCAAACTCATCTCAAATTCAGCAGACATCATTTTAGAGAATTCATCACATAGTTCACAGCTAGTTGATCCAAACACAATGTCATCTACATATACCTGAACTATGATGAGATCTTTATTTGTACCCTTGGTAAATAAAGTTTGATCAACCTTACCTCTGTTGTAGCCCTTGCTGATCAGAAATTCAGTCAGTCTTTCATACCATGCTCGAGGAGCTTGCTTTAGACCATACATGGCTTTGTTTAACCTGAAAACTTGGTTAGGTTGAGGAGAGAATTGAAATCCAGGGGGTTGTTCAACAAAAAGCTCTTCCTTAATGACTCCATTTAAGAAGGCACTTTTAACATCCATTTGTTGGAGTTTTATATTCTTGGAACATGCAAAAGTTAGCAAAATTCTTATTGCTTCCATCATAGCAACAGGTGCATAGGATTCATCGAAGTCAACTCCAAATTCCTGACAGTAGCCCTTGGCTATTAGTCTGGCCTTATTCCTGGAAATGATTCCATCTTCATTCATTTTATTTTTAAACACCCACTTAGTTCCTATGATATTAACACTTTCTGGTCTTGGAACAAGCTCCCAGACATTATTTCTTTCGAACTGACCTAATTCCTCACACATAGCATTGATCCAAGATTGATCAGCCAAGGCCTCTTCTACTGATTTGGGTTCAATTTGTGAGACCAAAGCAATTAGGTCTTGATTATTAACATTCCTAAAATGAGACCTAGTCCGAAGAGGATCTTCAGGGTTACCTATGACATTATCTATCGGATGATCTTTAAGAAGTCTAACATTTATTGAAGACTCACCTGTTTCTTCTGGCCCTTCCTGGTTGGGAGGATTTGATGTTCCACTCGGCTGAGTCTTCTCTTCTTCTTGGTCTTCTAGGAAATCCCCATCGTGATTGGAATCCCTGTCAATATTGTTAATGTTAGTAACACCTTTCTCATTACTAAAAAGGATGTGTGGAGACTCTTCAACTTTCTGGTCTGTTTTGTTAAAGACCCTATATGCCCTTGACACTTCAGAGTATCCTAAAAATATTCCAGGGGAGCTTTTAGCTTCAAACTTATCTAAATCTTTCTTGTCATTATTATGAATAAAGCATTTAGCTCCAAAAATTCTGAAATGAACCAAGTTTGGTTTCTTACCTTTTAGTAGCTCATAGGGTGTTTTCTTGTGAATAGGTCTTACCATGGCCCTGTTGATTATATAAGTTGCTGTATTGGCCGCCTCTGCCCAGAACTTCCTTGGTAATTGACTCTCAATCAGCATGGTTCGGGCCATCTCCACAATAGTTCTATTTCTTCTCTCCACAATTCCATTCTGTTCAGGTGTCCTGGGAGAAGAAAACCTGTGTGTTAGTCCCTCTTTTTCACAAAGATCAGAAAATATGGAATTTTCAAATTCACCCCCATGGTCAGATTGAATTGTACAAATCTTGTATTTTCCTTCTTGTTTGACCTTATTGAAAAACTAGTTAAACTTTTGAAAAGCATCACTTTTTTTGGCTAAGAAAAAGATCCATGAAAATCTAGAGTGGTCATCAATGACCACATAGCCAAACCTATTCCCATTAAGACTCTGAGTCCTAGTAGGACCAAAGAGGTCCATATGGAGAAGTTCCATTGGTTTAGAGGACAATGGCTCAGATCTTAGCTTGAAAGAATTCCTGGTCTGTTTGCCTAGAGCACATGCATCACATGATTTTGAAATAGAATTGAACTTAATTCTAGGCATGCCTCTAACTAAATCATGCTTGACCAATTTATTTAAAGTAGAGAAACTAGCATGGCCTAGACGTCTATGCCATTCAAAAGCATCACTTTCAGAATTAGCAGATAAACAAAGATTAGGTTCAGATTCAGCATCCAAGTCTATCATGTAGACATTATTAATCCTGTTGGCTACAAATTTAACCACATCGGAATTTATTTCAAAAATTTTGCATGAGTTATCATCAAACACAACCCTGTGACCCTTGTCACATAATTGACTAATGCTAATCAGATTGTGTTGAAGACCTTCCACAAGTAGAACTTTTTCAATGGAGTTTGTGGAAGACTTACCTATTGTGCCAACTCCAACTATCTTGCCTCTGTTCTTTCCTCCAAATTTGACCAGACCCCCTACCTTCATCTCTATCTTGCTGAACTTGGATCAGTCTCCTGTCATGTGCCTGGAGCAGCCACTGTCGAGGTACCACTTGTTGTTCTCAGCTGCCAGGCAGACCTACACAATCAAAATCAAGCAAAATGATTTGGAACCCAAGATGAGTTGGGTCCAAAGACATTATTCAAATCTCTAAGCAGATGTTTAGGAATCCAGATCTGCTTCAACATGGTTTTCTGTGGCACCTTTACTTCGGGTTTATTGAAATTATAACCGGGGTTATGTCCAGCTGGTCTGGAGAAGTAAACTCTATTCCAGTCATTGGGCTTCCCATTCCTGGAATATCTCTTGTGAGCTTGTTGATTAACAAATTTTTGAGGATGATAGTTATTTCTCCAGTAGGTCCTATTTGGACCCATCTGTTTGTGGTAATTCCAGCTTTTATTCTGATCCACTTGCTTGGTCCATCTACCATTTATGTTCTGGTGAGTGGGCTTAGTGAAGTTCTTCACATAATTCATTCCCATTTTAAAGGGTCGACCAACACTGTTTGTTAAATCTTCTTTCGGACGTTGAGCTCCTTGACTGCTATTTGAGCTGGATGGTGTGTCCAACTTCTCTTTTCCCTTCTCTGGGCAGAAGGTGGTGGTTTTAAATTGAAAGGGTCTCTTGTTAGTTGGGTCATAGCCTAGACCCTCCCTGTTGAAGTTAACCCTTGTCTCTAGTATAACATCCAGACTTATTTTTCCTTAGACAAAATTTTCCAAAACCTTCTGTTTATCTTCCAGCTCTTTTTGAAGAGACTCAGAATTTTTTAGAAGTTCAGCGTTCACTATCTTAACAGCTTCATATTTCTCTGAGATCACTATATTTTCATTCAGGCTTTCTTCAATTTTGATTTTGAGTTCGTTGAGCTGGGTGTGACTCCTGGTTTTCTCCCTTGAGCTTTTAATTTTCTTTTCTTAGGGAAGTCATTTCTTCTAGTTCTTCTTTTAGTTTCTGATTTTCCTCACAGACTTGGGTTTGTTCTTCAACATTGCTATTGAATTTTCTCTTCAGAACCCTATGCTCTTTACTAAGTGAATTGAACTTATCTAATAATTCAGCAAAGGCATCTTCCCAATCATCAATAGAAAAATTTTCAAAGACATTTGTTACCTCCTCTTCGCTATTTGCCATTAGGTAAATTCCTTCTTCATCTTCCTCCGAGGAAGTGCTTTCCGGATCTTCTTCCTCATCGCTCCACGTGCAGACCATTGCCTGTGGCTTCTTCTTTTTCTGCACCTTTGAGCTCTTCTTCTGAAAGTAGGGACCCTTCTTCTGGAGATCTAGACATTCCCCTTTCATGTGTCCATGTTTGTTGCAATGAAAGCAAGTCATTCTCTTAGTATTTCTATCCTTATTATTGCTAGATTCAATGTTCTTACTAAAGGAGTATGGCTTCTTCCTCCTAAAGGTCTTCCCCTTAGTCTTTAAAAATTTTCTGAACCGTCGAGTGAGCATTGCCTGCTCCTCCTTATCGAGATCGGAAAAACCATCGGACCCGGAGCTACTGCTACTGCTACCCTTGTTGCGGGATGCCTTGAGAGCAATATTCTTGCCCTTCCCGTCACTTCCTTCACCACCTATTTTAAAGTTCATCTCATAGGTCATGAGGGATCCTATGAGTCCATTCACTGTCAAAGTTGTCAGATCCTTTGACTCTTCTATCACAATGGCCTTAGTGTGCCATGCTGGGGTTAGAGATCTAAGAATCTTCCTGACCACATCTGCCTCAGCTATCTCTTTCCCTAGCCCCTTAAGAGTGTTCGTGATCAAGGACAACCTGGCATACATTTCAATGATATTCTCCTCTGGATTCATCTTAAACAATTCATACTCTGAGGTGAAGAGATTTACCTTCGAGACTCTCACTTGAGTTGTATCTTCGTAGATTAGTTCCAGCTCATCCCACATTCGCTTGGCCATCCTATAGGCTGATATGCGGGCGTATTCGTTTGGGTGAACAGCGCACTGGATGATGTTCAGGGCCGTCCAGTTGAGTGAAGATAACTTGACATGTTCATCTATCCACGCGTCCTCGTTCGGTGGCAGATCATACGGCCCTATAGTGATTACCCACCACAGCTTGTGGCTCTGTGCCCTGATGAACACCTCCATCCTATTTTTCCAGAAGAGATAGTTATTACCATCAAAGAATGGAGGGCGACAAATGGATTGACCCTCAGGCATGAAACTTCGAGGACCATTAGGATTACCCTGACCGTTGGTCCACATGATGCAAACATGCTCTGATACCAATTGATATGCGCAGCGAAGAGTGATATAGAAGGGGGGATGAATAGATCACTCTCGAAATTAAAAACTCAGGGGTAAATCACAACTTCCGTTTCTCAACCCTTCAGATACAGCGAAAGCAATAGCTAAGGCAGACAACAACCAAGACAGAATAAGTAAGTGATATCGAGAGGGTTGTTCACAGTGAAGCAAAATGACGAGCAGAGGAAGTGCAACACAAAAGTAACAAGCAAACCACAGAAGACACAGAGAGTTTTTAAGGTGGTTCGATTGTAGTCCACAATCTACATCCACCCCTCACTCCAAACCAGAGTGAGGCTTCCACTAGCAAAGGCTAGAACGCAGACTTAGTCTAAAACAAGTGCTGCCTAACAGTTTGACAAACCAAGGGAAACAAATCCCTCAACCCAAGCTCTGCAACCCACAGAAGGTTGACACCTGATCTTGCTACCCACAAGATCAGAACCGGAGACGAATCTCCCTTCCTCCAAACCGGAGGGAACCTGCTAGTGACTGCCCGTCACTGGCAAACTAGAGATCACAGATCTCTCTTCCTCTGAAGCCCAGAGGGAAATCGGAGAATCTCTCCCTTCCTCCGAACACTGGAGGGTAACAAGATGGAATAATAAAGATGAAATGAAAAACAGAAAAAACAAGACAATCGATGAAGACAATCATTTCTGAAAACCAAAAAACAATGTAGCTTCTGAAGAAGCAGATCTTCACAATGACAGACTCTTCTCTCTCTCTCAAATACTTTTCACTCAGATCAACTCTCTCAAATTCTTCTCTCTGTCTTCTCTCTGGAACGTGGAGGCTCTCTCTATTCATCTTCTGCTCAGGCACTAATTTCTCTCAGCTTTTCCTCCAGTTTAGTTCTTTCAGTCGCAGAGGTCATCCTTTTATATGGCTTCTGACCTGAATTCCATGACTTCACTCGTGTGGCGTGAGTAGGGCTCGTGCCCTCCTTTTCCAGAGAAATCTCGGATCACGTGCCAGGCATCAACCTCGGATCACGTGCCCAATCATCAGCCTGAATCATCTATAGGAACAGAAGAAAGGGATGCAACCAGTTAGTTCATGTTTTGAACAAGGCGTGTATAGACATGATGCAACATTGAGTGTATGGACTTAGTATCCAAGCGATAGCTATGTACAGACTTGTTTTGAACAATGCACAAAGCATATAGGAGTGTGTGTACATTGACGATGAGTGCTCAGGCGCGCTGTGAAGCAATGTACAGACTTGATGAGAACGATGCATGAACAATGCATAGACATGGAGTGCAATGTGCAACTAATGTACATACTTTGCAATGCCTAGTGTTAAAGCATGGGAACACAGTGCATCATGTACAGACTATGCGATATGCAACCAGACGATGTCTAGACTTTGTTAAATTGATGCACAACAAAAGATGACTCTTTCCTAGGCGTCAGATTCAGAACGGGCACCCCTATTGATGGGCATCAAATTTCAAGCATAATAGAATGTATAGACTTTGTACTGCATCAAGGCAACCATGATGATGTGCAATGTTCAGACTTGACAATATATGAAGAACATATGCTGTACAGACTTCGAATCAATAGATGCATGATGTACAGACTTCAAATCAAAGGATGCACGATGTACAGACTTTGCATGATACGCTAGACGCTGTACAGACTTGGAGACAATGCATGCTGTAATGTATAGACTTAGCATATGCATGAGACGCTACGTGAGACGGAGCTGGCTATATAGACTTTGAGAGACGATGCACTGTAGGCTAACGCTGTACAGACTTTGAGAGAGATGATGCATGAGACGATGCATGCACAAGGTTGTACAGACTTGGTCTTACAATGTATAGACTTGACCAACTATCAACTGATGGATGTATAGACTTTATAAATGCATATGCCAAGACCATGTACAGACTTGAAGTGGCATGCAGCAGACGATGTACAGCCATGGCTCATGAATGTATAGACTTTGCCAGCGCCAAGTCGATGTACAGACTCTGCGAGTGCCAGGCCGATGTATAGACTTTGCCAGCGCCAGGACCATGTACAGACTTAGTGTCTCATGCAACCAGATAAGTGAATGCATAGACAATGTACAGACTTAGTGCAAACGGGATGTACAGACTTTGTAGCATGCAATGTATAGACTTCAGCTCGTGCAATGCAGATAGTGTATAGACTTGCAATGCGTGAGACGCTGAATGAGACAGTCGGATGTATAGACTTGGCTAATGCATGAAGCACATGATGTAACAACGTATAGACTTGACACAACATCAAAGTAACCATGTGCAGACTTTGTGTAGTCTACAAGCAATGTGTAGACTTGCACAAATGCATGAACAGCACTGTCCTAAATGATCAAGCATGAATTGATCTAGAGATAAAAACAGATTGATTTATAGTGTGAGACATCATCAAAACCGTAGGGATGCAACAAGGTGTACACAATGAAAGGAGAATTAGTGGAAGGAGTGAGGACTAAAGCCTCGAAAATAGTGGGAGAATGGACAGATGCCCAAAGCAGTGGATGTGGAAGAAGTCAGGTCAGACCCGGGATCTGGTGGAATTAAAAGGAGAAATTGATAGATCAAGAGAGGCAGATGATCAGGGGGGAACGGAGGTAAAGGGGAAGAATCATGGTAGGAGGAATCCGGAGGTAAAGGGGAAGAATCATGGTAGGAGGAATCCGGAGGTTCCGGAGGAGGAAAATCACGAGGGACGCGATGCCCTGGGTGGAAATATGGGAAGAGATGATTTAAAAGGAAGAAGAAAACAAAGGATGCGATGTCCTAGAGGAGTAGGAGGATGAATCGGAAGAAATAGAGAAGGTCCGAAGGCTCTAGAGGGATAGGGACGTGACACCCTGGGAGGAAGGATAGAAAATCTGGGGATTCCAGAGGAAGACAAAGAGAAGGGATGCGATGCCCTAGGAAGAGAGAAAGAGGATCCTAGGGTTCCGGAGGAAGAAAATGAAAAGGGGCGTAATGCCCTAAGAGAATAAGAGAAAGATCCAGAGGTTCCGACGGAGGAGGATAGAAAGGGGCGCGATGCCCTGAAAGAATGATGGAGGGGGCGCGATGCCTTGGAAAGATAGATAATGAGTCCGGATGATCCGGAGAAAGAATATGCAAAGGGGCGCGATGCCCGGGGAGAATAATGGAGAGGGGGCAATGCCCTGAAAGTAGAAAATTTGGAGGATGCCAAGGGGCAAGATGCCCTGGGAGAAGAGAGAGAGAACCCGTAGGTTCCAAAGGAAGAAAGTAGAAAGGGGCACGATGCCCACAAAAAAATGATGGAGGGGGTGCGATTCCCTGGAAGGATAGATAAAGAGTCTAGAGGGTTGGGAGGAAGAAGATACCGTGGGACGCGATGCCCAAGGAAAAGAGGGAAAGAACCCAAAAATTCTGGGGACAGAGGTAAATCGGAAGAAGAAGGATCCGGAGACCCAGGGAGACGGGGAAGATACTTGTCCGGAAACCCGGGAAAGAAGGAATGCAAATGAATGTAATGCAATGAATGCAATGGGTGCGTGAAATACATGATATGCAAAGAGTGCAAAGAATGTATGGAATGAGAGGACGAGATCCTCTTCCTCACCTATGGGGTGGCCCATGAAGAAAAGTCAACGGCGAACGGAAATGAGGATGGAAGAGAGTAAAGAGAGAATGGGTTGGTAGAAGGCCCTTTATCAAAAGAATGTCCACCCCTCCATGGCAAGCAAAGTGCCCGGCCAAACGGCTCATAAAGTGGACTCAACGCCCGGGTGCTCTCATTGAGAGTAGAATGTGTGACTGTGATGCAAGAAGAAAACCCCTTAGGATGTTGTATAATGACAGACCGAGGGGTAATGAGAGTATTAAAAGAGTATCGACCAATGAGTAAGGTGACAATGGTAAAAGGTCGATATGGCATCAACTTGGAAGAATTTATCTTGGTGAGCTTCCATGGATACTTCTCAAATGTGCCTGGTATAATGACACGGATTGGCATCCGGCAAATAAACTCTTGAACCTCGAACGGCATAGCCGCGACCAAATCTTTCTTGCCCAATTCTTGATCAACCTCGGCACATGTGCTTGTAGAAACACACCCTCTCCGAGCAGTAATGGATGGTGAGATGGAGGCGGTAGGCTTAATACATGATGGTGGTTTAAAGGAGAGCGTCGGCGGAAGGGTAATTGAAGGTGGAGGTTGAAACACGTCGGGCTTCTCCCCTTGCTTGGAAGCGAGCAGGGTTGGCCCAGGTGCAAAAGTAGGTGGATCCTGCTCAAGACTGGCCCCGAGTTTGGGTGGAGGTTTAGATGGAGGGTTTGTAAAAACCAGCTTTAGGATTACAGGGATAATGTAGGGGCGAGGTGGCGAACAAGGAGAAGGTGTAATGGGAGATTCGGCGGAGGCCAGTGGTGTGAAGGATAGTGGAGGCATGGTTGGTTGAGGTGTAGCGGGAGGTTCGGCGGAGGCCGGTGGTGTGGAGGTTGATGGAGGCTTGGTGGAAGCTGATGTAGTGGAGGCTAGTGGTGTAGTAGTTGGAGGTGTAAAAGGAGAAGGTTTGGTGTGTAGGAAGCGTCGGATGGGGCGAGAGATATTGGGAATAGGAGAAGGCGCATGGTGTGCCGGTGTGGGTGATTGGAGTACCGACCCATGGTCATAGCACCAAGTGGTTTCAAAAATGGGGTTATGGACGGTGGCGTCGTCTTGAGCAGGGAGTTCATCGGGTAATGGAGTGAGAGGAAAACGAAGGAAACTTGGAGTGGGTGCCTCTTGAGGAACTTCAAAATCTTGTGCCATCTCCAAATATTCATAATCAAATTCAAGCGGACGCCGTGGCGGAGGCGTAATGATGGGTGGTGAAACAATGTAATATCGAGGATTTTGTGGAGGAGAATATGAAGGTGGAGGTGGAGGATCATATGAATGAGTGGGGCGAATGAGTGGAGGGCGGACGACGTCCACTTGATAATCATAACTTATAAAATCTTGCTCACATACATCGTTAATGCCATCGTCTCTCCTATCCTTCCAATCTCTTTCCATCTTAGTGATGTTATCCATGAAGGTGTGAAGTGGATTGACTGGCGGAGGAGGAGAAGGAGCGGGCCACAGGCTCATGACCCTCTTTAATTATTCGTCCATGGAAGAAAATCTATTAAGAAGAGCTTGTTGGAGGGGTGTAACATGAACAACGGAGGGTTGGCACGACGGCCCTGGAGGGGCGGCTTGATATGAAGGCCGTGGTGGAGGGTTAATGGGCCGGCCCATGGAAAGACCCGGATGAGCCGGGTTGCAAGGAATGCGTGGGTCTTGGGACCGTGAAGAAGGAATAGAAGGAGACGGGTGATGAATCACCCGAGGGGGAGTGTGTGTAGAAGGAGAAGATAGATAACAAGAGGGAGGCAGGTGATGGGTCGCCCGAGTAGGAATGGAAGGAGGTCGGTGGTGGGCCACCCGTGTGGGATTGGAAAGAGGATGGTATGAAGAAGATGTGCCCTCAACAATAGCCTTAAGGGCTTCGATTTGCTGAGGGGTGAGATGATCTATTGCACGAATGACTTGGGAAACATTCTCATCGTGTGGGGGAGACGGCCTTGGGGAAATAGTGACTCGCGATGAGTGTAAGGAACCATGAGATTGGACATTGCCCATGGGCTGGACAATACCATAAGAATGAGGATGTGGTCCCTTAGAAAAATTATGGTGAGAATTATGGGATTGAGGATTGTAAGATGTGCTAGGTTGGACATCCTCGTGAATGTAAATTGAATTAGACATGTTGATTTGATTATCAAGGTGAAACAATATGGAAGCAAACAATATTCAATCAAAGCAAGTTGCAAAGATTATCAAACGCGTTGATGCTCACGCTTGATTTTTTTTTAATTGAATCTTGGTGAATTAAGTGATTTTATCAAAGTTGATGTGATCCACTCAAGGTCATGAACCTAGTTTCAATAAGATATTACTTCAAATGCCAACTAGGTTGATTCTCATCACATGTAGGACAACTAAACCCGGGACTTCAAAGGGTACAACCAGCCCAAGCTTCCGTGCGAAAATCCACGGGTGTGGGGACTTACAGAGGCCTTGATTTAGGAGATTCCGGTCTAAAGAGATGGAGTGCTCAATAGAGGGTCCTTCCTTAACCAAGAGAGGGGTAGGATATCCTAGGAGTCTGGGGGAGAGGAGGTCTCCCAAACCAAATGTGAATGAATGAAAAAGTGCTAATGCAACGTGATGAAACAATGAATATATGAACAACAATATGCAAGAACAAATCACAAAATAGAAGAACTATATGCAAAAAAAATCAGATTTATATGCAATAGATTACAATGGATGCAAACACTATATGCAAAACAGGTGACAGAGAGGAAGAATATGTGAGAAACACAATGAAAACGCGACTGGAACAGAGGGTGTGAATTACAGAATGCGCACCCAGACAGTAGGTCGTACAAAATTTTTTTATTTATTTTTAAGGAAACAGAGAACATGTCTCAGAGAGCAGACACATTTTTTAAAAAAAAACAAAGCAGTGCCTGAGAGAGTGGGCACTCAATTTTTTTTTTACAGAAAATAGAGAACGCGTCTGGACGTACAGACATATTTTTTTAATACAAAATAGTGCCTGACAAAATGGGCGCTAATTCGGGAAATAGCACCCACCTGATTGGGCGCGAATTCTTCTGCTCACAGAAGCTCACCCGAGGGCTAGAAAAATCAGACAAAGAGTGAAAATACCAAAGAAAAAAAAAGAAAACACTCACAATCACATAGAATAGCTCATGGCAATCAATATATCATGAAGTAAGGCAAGCATGCTCAAATTTTTTAGGTGAATAGATAGAAATGAAGGAAATTCCAAATCTAACTAAATTAGAAATCCAAGTGGGAGGGTGCTACATGGAGCACAAAAATGGAGGTGCACCGTGGGTGCAAATGGAGGTGGCACGCGTGGGTGCCGATGGGAAGGGTAATCAAGAGAAAAAATAATGGTGGTCCCACCGTGATCGTCAATTTGTAGATTATTGAAATAACCCACTAAAATAAAATAATAGCATAAAGAATGGGGAAATAGGTGAGAGAAATGGGAGCATGCGAGGATGCCTAAAGGGGTGTGATCGCCAGAGACGCAAGGGACTCGAAGGAGTATATCAATAACAATAGAGGAGGGATCGCGAATAAATATCTTTTGGAGCGGGGAGATGTGAGTGCTCCTTCTCTTCCTATCGGTCGGCCGACGAAGAGAGTTCTTCTTTAGATTACCCTTGCAAAGACAAAGAAAATATCAAAAAAATGGATTAAAAATCAAATGAGTGTAGTATCAAATCCCAAAATATGAATAAGAAATGGAAATCATGGAAAGTGACACACCTTATTGGTGTTGGCCTGTAAACCCCTATGCAAAGGGTAGGATGAAATATGATGTGATGAGGAGATGTGCAAGTGTTGCACAATGGAGGCTCTCAACGTGGTTAAGAGGATGGATATAAGAGAAGAAGAAGATGGAGAAGTGATAGCCACAAACCTGTTGTTAGAAAGTCGTGCCACAATTTAAAAATTAACCGAACTCAGTCACTTAAAAATATATGAATTTAAGTAAAGTGGTGAATACGGGTCGATCTCACGGAGAAGAAATGTTTTCAATTGAACATGGTGGAAAATTCTTATATTTCAGAAGATCCGAATTTTTGAGTGAGATTAAACTAATGAAAATAAAATTTCATGAAAATAAACTAAGTGAAGAATATGAGAGGGTAAAAGAAGACAAATTTAGAAGATAGAGAGAGAAGAACACAAATTTCAAAAATCTGAATTTTATTACTATGAAAGATGACAAGTACAACTCTATAGAAAATGAAATTACAACTTGACTAAAAATTAAATAGTGAAAGAATAAGTGGAGCTACGATATTTGGATGAAGAACACTGCCGTCTCCTTCCCGTGCCGAGCCTTGGAATTTCACCCCGCCGTGGAAGTAGACGCCGCCGAGAGGATCAAAGGAAGAAGATCTATCTTGGGATGTGTGACGAAATATGAAGAGGGAGATAGACAGATAGAAGAAGAAAAGAGAAAAGACTTAATAAAAATGTAGTAAAATCAAGTTAAAAATAGAGAGTGAGAAGAATTAAATTAACTTTAAATCTGGAAGGAATTAGAAGAAGTGGAAGAAGAGAAAGTTATAGATCTGAGGAAGAGGAAGATGTTTAGTGAAGAGTGCAGAGAGAGAAAACATGAGGAAGAGGGTGAAAATCGAGGAAGAACAGAAGGTATCTGTGTAGATGAACAGTGAAAATGGGAAGACAACACCTTGAAAAAGAGATCATAACATGAAAACGAAGAGGAATTAGAGGACGAGGAAGAAGAAGAAAATTTAGATCTTTGAAAAATGAAGAAGTATGATGAAGAGACTTAGATGAAAATAAGAGCAAAAGAGGAAGAAAACGGAGGATGAACAGAGTTGTGTAAAATCGGGTGAACAGTAAAAATGTAGAGATAGAGTTTTGAAAAACTAAGAATAACTTAAAAACATGAGAGAATTAGAAGAAGAAGAAGAAGAAGAAATTGTAAAAGACTTAAAAATGAAGAACTTTACATAAGAAAGAAATTTAAGAAAATGACTAGCAAAGTATAAAAATGAGCTTAGAAGATAGGCTAACTTCCTCTAAGTTTGCTCTGGGGCAACTATTTATAATGCACAAGGGTTCCCACGATCTTGGCTTCAAAGATCAACTCAAAATCTGATTTTTAAGCATCCCCGCTTGCTTAAACTAGGTCTCTTGTCATGATTAGAGTCCTCCTTTCCTCAAAAAAGAGGAGATAAGCTCTTCTATAGAAAGATAACTTCGTTTAGCTTTATCCGATTCTGTTTCTGCTCAAATTGTAAATGGCGACTAGAGGTAGGGCGCTCAATCCTATGGGCGACCACTCAAACGGTCGCAAATTCCTTATTTCCTCTTTTGATACTTTTTTCCCATAAATCTAGGAAATGGCGACTGCGCAAACAGTCGCTAAATCTTTTTTCATTTTTCCTTCAATTTCCTCTATTTTTTCGTATAAATGAATAGGCGCTCTCTTGAATAGTTAAAGAATCTTTTCCAAAAGAAATAGCGCCTTCATGAGTGGTCGTACATTCTTTTCTATTTTTCAACTTTTCTCCTTTTTCTATTTTCATAAATGAATGTGCATCTCTACACTCAGTCGTGAATTCTTCATTTCTTTTTTCCCTTTTTTCAGCAAAATAAATTGGTGCCCTTTCGGTTAGTCGCTATTTCTTATTTTAAGAAAAATATTTAAAAATGGCGTCTGACCTTCCGGTCGCTATTTCTTAAAAATTCAAAAAATTTAAAATATCAACATATTTCATCCCAAATGGCTTTCAAATAATTGTGCAAATTCTTGAATATTTCTTACATGGCCATTTTCACTCAAAAAGATGATAAAATACATGCAGACTCAAATAATGGTGAGAATGCGATTTGTTCATATTAATGCACAACTTTATTCATTTTAATGCTCGAAGATGATGAATGTGATGTAACTTATGATATAAAGTATAGCACTTATTACACCTCTCAACTTACTCATTGCTAGTCCCTTAGCAATGTAATTAAGTTAAAATTGATATGCACAAAACTCATCATTAAAAGATGTGCCATAATTTCAAAAATAACCGCACTCACTCACTAAAAAGATATTAAATATAAGTAGAGTGGTAAGAACGGGTCGATCCCACGGAGAAGAAAATTTCTTTTAAGCAAGTTGGGAAAATCCTTATGTTTTGAAAACTGAATTCGAGTGAGCTTTTATGAAAACTAAACTAAAATTGCATGAAAATAGATTACTCGAAATTAAATCTACCTAAAGAATATTGGAGGATTAAGAAGAGAAATTTGGTGCGGACACCAGAGCAAGTGAGAAGCACAAACTGGCGAGCCGTCGGTACTGTACGTAGAGCACCACCCGGGCTACAGCGGCTTCTATCTGGCTCGGAGACAGCCTGGAGACTCCCCATTGAGTCTTAGTATTTATCATTTTTTGGGGGACTTTATTTGTGTGCAATGTGTGTTTATTTAGTTTTATTTGGATTGTAATTCGGATTGGACCAAGGGCTTATTTGCAATTTGGGGCCACCTAGGTCCCGTGGGCCCCCTACCTCTTCCCCATTGATCCACCTCATCTCTAGGGCCCATGTGCTGTCAGTCAACCTTCCAATAGTGGGCTTCTAGAACAGTGGACCAAGGGGGGGACAAGTGGTTAGCAAAGTCCAAGAGGTGGGCTTCTTGGTCAAGGGGGCACCCCCCATTGGAATATGTTCTATAGATTTTTGTAAATTTTATTTTATTTGGTCCACAACACTTGGAATAATTAAATGTGGACTTCTCCTTTTATCCCTCCCCAATCCTAGATCTAGGGATAGTTGATGTCTTTTTATATTTCGTATATATTGCTTGTATTTTCCATTTGATTGGCATTAATGAGAAGAAAATCTTGGAATTTCCTCCATGAGCAAGGGCCGCCCCCTCTCTCTCTCATCTCTCCCCCTTCAGCAGCTGGGAAGGCTGTGATTCTTAGGTGTGAAGCCTCCTCTATCGGTTACGGAGATCGTCGCCGCCGCCGCCGCCGTGCCGCCATCACACCACCGTCGTGTTCGCCGGAGTTCTATCCACTCAGGATAAACCCCCCTTCCATGAATATCTGCTCCCTTTCACGAGATCTTCTGGAGCCCTAACTTTCAGGGTGTGTTCCAGAGTTTTCCTCCACGTTCCAGAAAAATTGGTTTGGCCTCTAGTTTTTATTTTCCACTTTTTTCTTTTTGTTCTTCATTTCTTTCCAGATCTGTCAGGTTTCTATCTACTATGACAACAACCCTGAACTTCCCATCTTCGACCCACCTTTTGATTTTTCCTGGAGCCCCCATTTTTACTGGAGGTTCTGTCCAACACCCCTTCCAACCAAGAATTTTTGTGGAATTTCAAAAGACCTTTACCTATTTTCTAAAAATCACTTTCAGATCCTCCACTAGTTCTATCTGTCTCTATCCAGATCCGACCACCCACCAGTATAAAATAGCTTTCCCCATCCAAACATCCACCAAATCGGTCATGAGAATTATTTCCATTTTCCTATCTCTCCCCTCTACAACTTTGATGAAGAGCTCGAGGTCTGAATTAGAGGTCTACCCTATAGTCAATGCCAACTCTCAGGAAACCTCTGTTCTGCCCAGCCAGATCTGAAACTGAGAACAGGCCGGTTCTAAAATCGCCCATCAGAAGCACGGCTCCGGTGAATTTTTTGAGTCCAAAAGGGTCGAAGGATTTCTAGTCCGCGTTCCAACGGCGCTAGTTTCGTGCTGATCCGACATTGGTACTGATCACAGCGGCGATTCTCGCCGAGTCATGCGCCCAAAAATAGAAGCAGCAGACCCGTGGGCAGCAACTCCAAGTCTTGAAGATCGGAGCCGCCCGGCCTCCGACCGGTGTTCCCGCCCGACCGCCTTCCAGGGAGGCGCACCACCAGGGGTCTTCATCACAGCGGGACCCACCCCATCAGGCCCGGAGGATAGAGCGATCCGTGGGCCCCATGAACTCGTAGATCGCGCCGTCCGGACTGCACCAAAACGTGGATTCGGCACTGAGGGAGCGACATCAAGATGCTGCTCGTCAACCCAATTCGCGTGACTCCCAGGCCCCACATGTGACCTTTTACCTCCCTGCGTGGAGTGGGTCAAATTTTTGTACCACAGTAAAACTTTGTAAACCGGGAGTCCAGATTTGGCCGGGGTTGTCTTCCCCACGCCGGGAGCGTGGAGGTAACGGTCGTAACACCTTGGCGTTCGTTTGCTAGTTTAGTATATGGTTGTATGCCACTGTGAGAGCGTAGGATTCTATCCCATGAGTCCATGTCACCGCTGTGAGCGAGAGAGTGACCCATCCCGTGACTCGATCCGAGCACGGAAGTGAGTCGACCACCCTTGATTCTCCCGCTTTCTCAACCGCGCGGATCCGCGTTTCCCCTCGCTTGGGACGACGAGTGAGCTTGCGTTTCTGTTAGCGATGTATAGCCCATAGGAACTCTTAGTGTCGGGCCAAAGTGTCTCCATTGTTGTATGTTGCTGGTCATGTCCGCATTTAGAGTCCAAGGCCCGCATCACGTAGAGTCGGTCCCCGTGTCCGTCCCACATCAGTTTGGTATCAGAGCGAGTCGAGTCTAGGGTAGCCATTGCATGAGTCTTGCACGGTCTAAGTCGAGTCTGGGATCATCATTATTTTCAAAACAAAAAAAGTGTTTTAAAATTGTATTTCATCCCGATAATTCGGTATATTAAAAGGTGTTGTCAGAACGTTAGGCTACGCCTATCGGGAAGGCCGCACACTTGCGGGAGTGATCTTTGGATCGATTAACTCTGCCACGTACCAGATATTGATTTAGGTCTAGGTGCATCAGTCCGTGTTTGCATTAGTCTGTGTCTCCTAGTTCGTGTGTCTTTGCATGCCCACCCGTCGAGGCACCCATTACTTGCCACCACCACCTATGGCGGATTCCCGAGCCCGTAGCTCCGATGAGCCCTCGACGGCCAAGATGTTCCGAGCCCTCATGGATCGTCTCGATACGCATATGGATGGCCTTAGTACGCGTCTAGATGACGTAGGAACGGGTCTGGAATGGAGGATAAAAGCGCTCGTGGATCGGGCCGAATCTTCGGACCAGTCCATCCAGGGTCTTGTAGGGAGGATTGCTATCCTCGAGAGGGCCCCAGCTGTGGCGCAACCCCCGCCGACCAATGATAAACAGGAGCCGGCTCAGCAACCTGCTGCGCCAAGAGCTCAGGCGGTAGATGTTGGGAGGCAACAGGTGCATGAGGTGGCTGACTATGCATCTGATAATGAGCAAGGGGGATATGGTCGTCGTAACCAACGACGGAATCGTGATGACGATGATGATGATCACGTTCTTCGGAGCGTGCGTGTGGACCCACCCCTTTTTAGCGGGTCCTTGGACCAGAAGGTCTATTTAGATTGGGAGGTCAGCATGGACTGGTACTTCGAGTGGTTTGAGATGACGGACCACCGGAGATTTCGATACGCGAAGATGAAGCTGCATGGGCAGGCCCAAACTTATTGGACCAATGTGGAGAGCCTGCTAAATCAGCGACGTCAACCCCCGATCAGCACTTGCGATGACATGAAAATGAAATTGAGGGAGAAGTACCTTCCTACCTCATATCGCCAACGTCTCATAGACAAATGACAAAGTCTCTCCCAAGGGAACCGATCCATGACCGAGTACACCGCCGAGTTTGATGAGTATTATTTTCGGTGTGGAGTTACGGAAGAGAGCACCATGACCATATCACGCTTTCGGAGAGGTCTACGGTCAAACTATCAATATGAACTTTTTCGCCGCAATGCGACCACTTTGGAACAAGCGTATCAGGTTGCTCTCGAATTGGAGCAATTCGAGGCCGAGTTCGAGTCTCCCCATCGGTTGGGCTCCTTCCCCCTTCGTAGTGTCGAGCCCCGTGGCTCTTCTGGCACGTATCCGAGGGCCCCCATGGCCCGACCTCAGGAGCCCACTCGTCCTGAGCCTTTCACTCCTAGGCCTCGCCCACCACCCCTGAGGGACCTTCCTCATCCCCAACATCTTACGGTACCGACAGCCCATCCACCGGCACCCGCACCTCCTGCCCGTCCTTTGTTGCCTTCACCTCCTATTCGTCAAAAGGATAAGGGGAAAGGACCCATGATTGGGGAGCCTAGTGGATCACGGCAGCAGTGTTATCGCTGCAATGGGTTTGGCCATTTTGCCAACTAATGTCCCACCCGTCAGTCTCTTGTCATTGGGGACACACAGGCCGAGGATACCACCCCTACGGACCTCGAGTTAGTCAGCTATGAAGCAGACCCGGAGCTAGCTGACGAGTACTATGAGGCCGAAGGTAATGGCCAGGATGCCCAGCATCCGGACGATACCCACTTGGGGGTCGTCAGGTGTATTCTCACCCAGCCACAGGCCAGTGATGACTGGCGATGGAGCACTATCTTTCATACATTCTGTCAGCTGGGCAAGCAAGTTTGTAATGTGATTATCGATAGTGGGAGTTGCATCAATGCAATCTCCACGGGCACTGTCTCCAGTCTTGGTCTTACACCCGTGGATCATCCTTGCCCCTATCGAGTATCATGGGTGGATTCCACCTCCATTCCGATCAGGCACCGGTGTCTAGTCCCACTGCAGTTCCATGCCTACCGTGACGATATCTGGTGTGATGTCCTCCCCATGGAGGTGGGCAGCATTATTCTTGGTAGGCCATGGTTATTTGATCGGGATGCCACACTACATGGCCAGTCAAACACATGTACCTTCGACCATGATGGCCAACGGATTACCCTCCAACCCTCTCAGCCCAAGAAGCCTTCAGTTAGGGGTCCTACTGGTCCTAGTACTCCGGAGCCTTCCATCCCCGGGCCCAGTACCCCACCCCCAGCTCGGGCTATGACCGTTACATCTAGCCCAGGCGAGCCCTCGACTAGGAGATTGATGATGATTAGCTCCCGAGAAATGGAGCGGGAGGCTAGTAGGGGCTGCCCTGTGTTTGCTATTACGGTCCGAGAGGTGGAGCCGAAGTCCGAGGGTGAACTCCCACCCGATGTCATTCCTATTCTGCAGGAGTTCGCTGATATTTTTCCCGAGGAGCTTCCCGAGGGACTCCCACCCATGCGGGATATTCAGCATGCTATCGACCTGATTCCGGGCTCCTCATTGCCCAATCTTCCTCATTATCGCATGAGTCCCACGGAACATGCCGAGCTAAAACGGCAGGTCGATGAGTTGATGCAGAGAGGGTCTGTTCGGGACAGCATGAGTCCGTGTGATGTTCCCGCATTACTCGCCCCAAAGAAGGATGGCACGTGGAGAATGTGCATTGATAGTCGTGCCATCAACAAAATCACCGTGAAGTACAGGTTCCCTATTCCCCGCCTAGATGATATGCTAGACATGATGGCCGGTGCCACTATCTTCTCGAAGATCGATCTTAAGAGTGGCTACCACCAGGTGAGGATTAGGCCAGGTGATGAGTGAAAGACCGCATTTAAGACCAAAGATGGTCTATATGAGTGGTTGGTTATGCCCTTTGGGTTGACCAATGCCCCTAGCACCTTCATGCGACTCATGACTCAGGTCCTTCGACCATTCATTGGAGTCTTTGTGGTGGTATATTTTGATGATATCCTTATCTACAGTCGCACCAAGGGGGACCACATGGATCATCTATGGCAGGTCTGTCTTCTTTTGAGGCGAGAACAGTTATTTGCAAACCCACAGAAGTGTGCCTTCATGACACCTCAGCTTACCTTCTTGGGTTTTATTGTGTCTAGTACGGGGGTCTCCGCCGATCCGGAGAAGGTCCGGGCCATTGTTGAGTGGCCGGAACCCCGTACAGTCCATGATGTCCGCAGCTTCCATGGCCTTGCGAAGTTCTATCGTCATTTCATTCGGAGATTTAGCTATGTCACTGCCCCGATCACAGACTGTATTCGGAAGGGCACATTTGTATGGACAAAGGCCGCAACTGCTGCCTTCAAGGACATCAAGGAGCGCATGACCCAGACACCGATCCTTCGACTGCCAGATTTCTCGAAGGTGTTTGAGGTCTCTTATGATGCGTCGGGTGTTGGGATAAAAGGAGTGTTGAGTCAGGAGGCCCACCCAATCGCATATTTCAGTGAGAAGCTGAATGACGCGAAACTATGATACTCCACTTATGATAAGGAATTCTACGCAGTTGTTCAGGCTCTTAGGCATTGGAGGCACTATCTATTACATCAGGAGTTTGTCTTATACTCCGACCACGAGGTTTTGAGGTACCTCCATTCCCAAAAGAAGCTTAATACGCGTCACAGCCGGTGGGTTGAGTATCTCCAGCAGTACACATTTGTGCTTAAACATAAGGCTAGAGTGGAGATCAAGGTGGCCGATGCCTTGAGTCGGCGTGCATGTCTGCTGACCACCATGAGTGCCGAGGTCATAGGGTTAGAAAAGATGAGAGAGGCCTATGTTGACTGTCCTGACTTTGGTCAGATCTATACCACTCTCATGGCCGGACCCTCGAGAGACCATGATGATTATGTGCTTCAGGAGGGTTACCTCTTTCGAGGAGGCATGCTTTGTGTTCCCCGAACTTTGGTTCGAGACTTCTTAGTCTGGGAGCTACATGCGGGAGGTCTAGCCGGCCACTTTGGTTGGAATAAGACTATCGAGGCTGTTGAGCATAGATTTTATTGGCCGAGCTTGAAGAGAGATGTTGCTCATATTGTGGCCCAGTGCCATACATGTGCTACGACCAAGATGAAGAAGCAAAGCTCGAGTCTTTATACGCCTCTCCTCGTGCCTGATGCTCCGTGGCTTGATGTTAACATGTGCTTTGTTTTGGGATTGCCACGTACCTCTAGGAAGCATGATTCTGTCTATGTGGTGGTTGACCGATTCTCGAAGATGGCCCTTTTCATTCCGTGCTCGAAGACTTCGGATGCTTCGAGGGTAGCCCGCCTATTCCTTACTCATGTGGTGTGCAAGTTCGGGTTGCCTCGTACCATAGTGTGTGATCGTGATGTTACATTCACCAGTTATTTCTGGAAGACACTGTGACATATGTTGGGTACTCACCTCAAGTTTTCCACTGCATATCATCCCCAGACAGATGGTCAGACTGAGGTGGTCAATAGGAGTCTGGGTGACCTTTTGAGGTGTCTTGTCAGGGACCGTGTAGAGGATTGGGATCTCATATTACCATTGGCAGAATTTGCATACAACGATTCGGTTAATAGGTCTACCAGCATGAGTCTATTTGAGATTGCCACAGGTCGTAGGCCTAGGATGCCAGTGCATCTTGTTCCCATGCCCATTCATGCACGAGCGTCTGAGTCTACCGAGTCTTTTGCTAGGTATGTTAGGAGTTTGCATGATGACATCCGTCGTCACATTGAGGCCAGCAATGCACGGTATAAGGAGTTAGCCGATGCCCATCGACACCACCGAGAGTTCCACCAGGGTGAATATGTCATGATCAGGGTAACACCTGAACGGTTTCCCTCTGGAACCGTAAAGAAATTGCATGCTCGCGGAGCCGGTCCATTTAGAGTGTTGAAACGCGTTAGATCTTAATGCGTATGTTGTGGACCTGCCCGAGGAATATGGTATAAGCTCAACTTTCAATGTGTCGGATCTAGTTGCATATAGGGACCCAGCAGTGATCCCTAGTGAGCCTTTTGAGCCATCTCCTCCCATTGAGAGTGATCCCACACCTGAGTGTCCACCACGAGCCACATTTCCACGGCAACGAGAGCATATCGATCATATATTGGATGAGCAGGTGACAGTTACCAGGAGTGGATTCTACCCGCGCTACCTAGTGCGATGGAGAGGGCGACCCGCCACTAAGGATACTTGGATTACCCGTGGAGAGTTACAACGGATAGATCCGGACCTTTTGGAGCGCTACCAGAGCGATGCTGACCCTTACTCGACAAGGTCGAGTTTCTCCCACCCGGGGAGAATTGGTGCGGACACCAGAGCAAGCGAGAAGCACGAACCGGCGAGCCGTCGGTACCGTACGCGGAGCACCGCCCGGGCTACAGTAGCTTCTATCTGGCTCGGAGACAGCCTAGAGACTCGCCCTTGAGTCTTAGTATTTATCATATTTTTGGGGGACTTTATTTGTGTGCAATGTGTGCTTATTTAGTTTTATTTGCATTGTAATTCGGATTGTACTAAGGGCTTATTTGCAATTTGGGGCCACCTGGGTCCGACGGGCCCCCCTACCTCTTCCCCATTGATCCACCTCATCTCTAGGGTCTACGTGGGGTCAGTCAACCTTCCAATAGTGGGCTTCTAGAAGAGTGGACCAAGGGGGCGACAAGTGGTTAGCAAAGTCCAAGAAGAGGGCTTCTTGGTCAAGGGGGCGCCCCCCATTAGAATATATTCTATAGATTTTTGTAAATTTTATTTTATTTGGTCCACAACACATGGGATAATTAAATGTGGACTTCCCCTTTTATCCCTCCCCAAACCAAGATCTATGGATAGTTGATGTCTTTTTGTATTTCATATATATTGCTTGTATTTTCCATTTGATTGTCATTAATGAGAAGAAAATCTTGGAATTTCCTCCATGAGCAAGGGCCGCCCCCTCTCTCTCTCCTCTCTCCCCCTTCAGTAGCTGAGAAGGCTGTGATTCTGAGGTGTGAAGCCTCCTCTATCGGTTCCAGAGATCGTCGCCGCCGCCGCCACCACCACCGTGCCGCCATCGCACCACAGTCGTGTTCGCCGGAGTTCTGTCCACTCAGGATAGACCCCCCTTCCACGAATTTCTGCTCCCTTCCAAGAGATCTTCTGGAGCCCTAAGTTTCAGGGTGTGTTCTAGAGGTTCCCTCCACATTCCATAAAAATTGGTTTGGCCTCTAGTTTTTATTTTCTATTTTTTTATTTTCATTCTTCATTTCCTTCCAGACCTGCCAGGTTTCTATCTACTGTGACAGCAACCCTGAACTTCCCATCTTAGACCCACCTTTTGATTTTTCCTGGAGCCCCCAATTTTACTGGAGGTTCTGTCCAACACCCCTTCCAACAAAGAATTTTCGTGGAATTTCTAAAGGCCTTCACCTATTTTCTAAAAATCACTTTCAGATCTCCACTCAGTTCTATCTGCCTCTGTCCAGATCCGACCACCCACCGGTATAAAATATGTTTCTCCATCCAAATCTCAATGAAACCTTACATAAAACTTATTGCCGTTTTCTTCTGTCACCCCTCTACAACTTTGATGAAGAGCTCGAAGTCTGAATCAGAGGTCTACCCCTCGGTCAACGCCAGTTCTTAGGAAACTCCCATGTTGCCCTGAGATTTTGGGCCATGTCTAACAACAACTTGCAAAATCAACTAAGGACAGATCCGTGAAGATCCAATTTATCTTTCTGGCCCTAGATCGAAGTACATCAAAAGAGCTTTCCAATGATACCTCTTGCGCGTCGATCCGACGTCGGGAGTGATCGCAGCGGCAGATCTCGCCGGATCGCACGCTACCAAAATAGAAGCAACAGATCCGTGGGCAGCAACTCCAAGAGTTGGAGATCGGAGTCGATCGGCCTCCGACTGGTGTTCCCGCCTGTCCACCATCCAGGGAGGCGCGCCACCAGGGGTCTCCCACCCCATCAGACCCGGAGGATAGAGCGGTCCGTGAGCCCCACGAACCCGTAGATCGCGCCGTCCTGACAGCACCAAAACGCGGATTCGGCACTGACGGAGCGACATCAAGATGCTGCCCGTCAACCCAATTCGCGTGACTCCCGGGCCCCACATGTGACCTTTTACCTCTCTGCATGGAGTGGGTCAAATTTTTGTACCACAGTAAAACTTTGTTAACCGGGAGTCCAGATTTGGCCGGGGTTGTCTTCCCCACGCCGGGAGCGTGGAGGTAACAGTCTTAACACCTTGGCGTTCATTTGCTAGTTTAGTATATGGCCGTATGCCGCTGTGAGAGCGTAGGATTCTAGCCCGTGAGTCCATGTCACCGCTGTGAGCGAGAGAGTGACCCGTCCCGTGACTCGATCCGAGCACGGAAGTGAGTCGACCACCCTTGACTCTGCCGGTTTCTCAACCGCGCGGATCCGCGTTTCCCCTCGCTTGGGAGGACGAGTGAGCTTGCATTTCTGTTAGCGGCGTATAGCCCATACGAACTCTTAGTGTCAGGCCAAAGTGTCACCATTGTTGTATGTTGCTGGTCATGTCCGCATTTAGAGTCCAAGGCCCGCATCACTTAGAGTCGGTCCCCGTGTCCGTCCCGCATCAAAATTGGAAAGAGTGGAGAGAGAAAATAGAAGACCAATTGTACAAAATCAACTTTTATTGCTAAGGAAAGAGTACAACTCTATGAAAATTAAAAATTACAAGTTGAAGTAAAAGAATAAGGGAAGAAATAGAGCCAAGATGATGAAGAATAGCACCGCCGTCTCCATGCCAAGCCTTTGATTGAACGCCCCTCCTTGGAGGTAGACACCGCCTTGTGAGCACTGAAAGAAGAGAATCTTTGCCTTGGGATGTGTGAAGAAAATAGAGAAGGGAAAGATAGATAGAAGAGGATGAAGGGAGTTAAAAAATAGTAAAATAGAAATAAAAATAGGGCGAGATTGAAAGTGAAATTGCTTTAAAATCAGAGAGAATTACAAGATGTGATAGAAGAGCAAGATGAAGATCAGAGAAAGGCGAAGAAGATTGATGAAGAGAGCAGAGGGAGAAAACGTGAGGAAAAAGGTGAAAATTGAGCAAGAATAGGGTGGTGTCTGCGGGGATGAACAGTAAAAAATGGGAAGATAGCACCTTGAAAAAGAGATTATAACTTGAAAATCGGAAGGAATTACAGGAAGATGAAGAAGACAAAATTAAAGAGCACTTAAAAGTGAAGATGGTTCCAGAAGAAAGAAAACAGAAAAGATGAATAGAAAGGTGTGAAAATGGTCGACCTACGCTAGGGGAAGAAAGAAGGATGAGATTCTAAGCTAAGAAGAAAAAGAAAAAGAAGAAAACTCCCTTTCCCCCTCTTGACAAAGGGTATTTATAGAGAAACTAGGTCAAATGGAGGGTGGAGATCATATTTGATGAAGATGGATGGTTGAAATTAGAGGAGATTAGGGTTTGGATGAAGAGAGGAAAGGGGCTACCCTTGGCTTTCTTAATAAGGAGGAGATCTCCTCCTATTTTCTCTCCAAGATAATTCAATAAAATCCATTCCTCTATCTCCTTTCACACCAAAAAAGGAATGGTGGCTGCTCCTTTGACTTGGTCAAGGAGGGAGGGGCGCCCTAGGGCATCCCTTGCCCTGATCTTATGACGCTTTTGCCCCTGGCCCTTCCAGTAATTACCTTGGACATCCTGTACACACACCATTTGGATTAAACCCATTAAGAATTATTACTTTATGCACAAAAATCATAAATGCTTACAATTATGTAATTAATTCTCATGACCCTCAACCTCTTTTCATTAAATAATTAATCATAAATTAAGTTAATTTATGTGAACGTCTCAATTAATGCAAGGTTGAGATTTACTGTAAAGTAGGCATAATAGGATAATTATGTATATATGAAATGATATATGTGATGTGAATTATTATAAAGAAATGAGCACTCATCACTCCCACCCCAATTTACTCATTGTTAGTCCCTTGGCAATGCAAACAAATTAAAATTTCAGACTAACAAGAGTTTACAAAGTTCATACTTTCATATCTAGCTCTTCCTTTACAGAATCAACCAAAGATTAGGAATCTGGAATCATTAATACATACTAGCCTTAGATTTGGAAATTTAAGGTACATGATCAAGAATTCAAATCAAAGTTCAATAGCACTCGTGCATGTGTAAATACCAAATCCATAGCAAAGACAATTGTATCCCTCATTTACTATTCCAAACAAGTGCCTTTCAACCATGCACCTCTTAATCAGAGCATTACGCATACTTGCTTTTTATCTGCCTTATATATTTGACACTTTTGGGATCTTTTTTCTACACACATGATGCTGCACTACCCTTCACTGCTTAACATGAACCTCGACTCTTGCCTTAAGAGAAGCAGGCCCAGTTACACAGGTCAAGGTTCCCTTTTCCATTTTTTACGAACCCCAACATGTCTTAGGTGAAGTAAGCTCGGTTACTAAGATTCATGGTATTTTTCATGGTGTTTCTTTTTTTTTCTTTTTTTTCTTTTTTTTATTTTTTTCATTGTGCTTTTACACTTATTTGATAAATAACTTGACAGAAAGCTTATAAAAGATCTCTTAAGAAGTGCAGAGTATCAGACAAACATAGCTAAAATAGCAGAAGGCTTACCCCACTTGCTTTATTACCATGCAACATGATTTCTTTTCTAAAATGCACATGAACTTTAAAGAGATTCTTAAATCTGTTTTTCATGGCTAAATCGAAGAAATTTTCTATCATCCTTCTCCCTAGTCTTTTCTATTCTAGAATTACTTTCAATTCAAGCATGAATCAATAAAACTCAGTTGGAGATTTCATCTTTTTATTTTATGTAAAAATGCAGGACGTTATGATCATGCAAGAAATCCTTTCAATTTTTTTTTCTCTCCCCCCCAACTTAAATGACATTGTCCTCAATGGCATAAGCAATAAAAGTAATAGAACAATGTAACAAGAAATATTGCTGAGTAGAAGAGAGATAACCTGATATGCAGGGCGAAACCACCTTTATATGGATAGCGGCAGCTTCTTCTCCTTGGCCTGTCTACTGAAAATAAACTAAAAATAAAGCATCAAATAACAAAGAACCTTGAGTAACCTCCCAGAAGCGCTAAGTTTTTCGTCTTCAGTCAGACTCATGCATAAGAGGTGCAAGCTCCTTAACCAACGAGTTGAGTTAAGAATGAGCCACCATATTATCTTATCTGCTTTTAATTTCCAACATTTGTGCCACGAGAAGACAAGATTTTGCATGTACATGCATGGGCTGAAAGTATGTTGGTTTCGTACATTATTGAGTTGAACATTAGAAGCATATGTGAACCAATTTTCTTCCTTAAGGGGGATATGCAAATCAGTGGCCATTAACCTAGCAAGATCTGGGTGGAATCTTTGCCCAGTACCTACCCACTGGACTCCTTGTCCTCTATCTACCCACTTGACTACCCATTTATTGGCTACTTCCTCCATGTCAGCTTGTTCATGTGCCGGTGGCTTTTGAATGAGATTAGCATTACTTAAACTATGATGCTTGCATGCCAGCGAACTAATATCTTTCAAACCTGGCACACTCCCCTTAATGCTACCCTCTGGTGCATTAAGAGCATTAATCAGCTGGTCTTCCTGATGGGGAGTCAAATCAAAGGTGAATATAGCTGGCATATCCCCTTCAGGCCCTAGAATCTCATAATGAAGAGACTTAACGTTCATGGGAATCAAATTGACAGGAAGCATGAGCCCAGAATCAAGGGTCGGATCAAATGTGAAATTCTCTAATACGCCCCCTTCATCAAATTCATCAATTGACAGATTATTCAACAAATTATCCAATAACAGGGTGGGTAGATTAAATGTAAACTTTTCTAACCATGCCCCTTCATCATATTCTTCAAAAAGAGGAGGATGTTCAGAATTCGTCTCCAATACATCATCACAATTATTAACCAGAAAGTAATCCTCTTCTTCATGTATATCCTTATATGAGTTCTTTGGGCCACTATTCCTCTTAATGATACTCTCAGCCTCAAAACATTCATAGGATGGGGTGATGATATCAAGATAATCATCAGTATTCTTCAATCCACCCCCTAATGCCTCTCCTTCCTTCATCATGGTGATGCTAGTGCACTCCCCCTCACTCTCACTATTAACGTCTTGAGCCAAAATGACAGGCATACGATCATCATCATCATCATTCATGTGTTGAGGAGGTTAGTGTACTATTGAAGAAGGGTCATGGTAAGTAAACTGAGAATACACAATCTGAGGTTCAGAGTAGTGGCCTAGGAAATCTCCCCTAGAATTGATATTGCTGTCGAAGTTAGGGTGAGATGATTTGGGCTGGGGTTGATTACACCTGAGTTGATTATGGACTTTTTGTGGTGAAAGTTTAGATGAATGGTCTTGAATTGTTTGATCCATCCAAGGAAAATTTGGGTGATTGCTCCAGCCAAGATTATAATCATGAGAGAAGATATCATACTCGAGCTGAGAGAATCCTAAGGCATATTGGACTTGAGCTCGGATGACTGGTGGGAGTCGGGCTATAGTAGGACACTAACTCACATGAGGAGTAAGACTGGCACAGAAATTGCAGGTTTCCTTAGAAGTTTGGGATGAACTTTCATATAGACCTGATGAGGGTTGGACAATAGCATTATCATCTATCTTAGAGTCAAGTCCTACCCATTTTTCTATCGCACGACTCCTATCTTGCATGAAAGGTCCTACATATTGTTTATGAGATGAGATTAAGGCAAGAGTCATCGAATTTTCACTCAAAATTTCAAATAGATCATAAGCCTCATCTTCACTCTTGTTCATGAATGCCCCTCCACAATATATGTCCACCATTTGTCTATCATAATCAGATAACCCATCATACAATGCATACATAACTTGCCATTTGGGCAATCTATGATGTGGACATTGACGTAACAAATCCTTCAGCCTTTCCCAAGATTCATGCATCTGCTCTCCCGGAAGCTGAGTAAACCCTACAATCGCCCTTCTCATAATGTTGGTATGGACTATGGGATAAAATCTTTTTAAAAATTCCAATTACATAACTTCCCAAGTCCTAATGATCTTTCCAAAACTTCTTAACCAACATTTTACTTTATCTTTCAATGAGAACGGAAATAAGATCAACTTAAGGCCATCATCACTAAAGTTCTGGATTTTGACCAGGGAGCAAATTTCTAAAAAGTCATCAAGATGCCTATAAGAATTTTCATCGGGATTCCCATAAAAAGATGGGAGCATCTGGATGATACTAGGGAGAATCTCATACTGATCTATAAGAATATCAGGCAGTTCAATGCAGGTGGAGGGTTTATAAGTAGAAAGAATAAAGTGTTCCTTCATAGGCATAGGTTTCATTTCTTTATGGATAGCCATTGATGTTGATCGAAATAAATGAGACCCAAAGGATTAGTTTTCAAGATTTTTTCTTTTTTTCTTTTTTTTATTTATTTGAAAAGTAATGCAATCAACAACTATATGAATAATGCATGCAACATGATGATTTTTTTTTAATAAGAGAACAATTGGCACTTACTACCACGTTGGGCCACCGACCAAGTAAGAGGTGGAGTTGTGGGTGCCTCCCCCTACTTTCGTAGGGACCTAATTAAATAACGACATTACATCAGGCGGATGCTAGGCTTTCCTAGCTTGTCCAAGTGAGCTGCACCTTTAACAACATTAGTTAGCTCATGATAAGCAAAAAAAGAATTACACTTGGTGCTACATGCTAAAGATTCCAATGAGTCAGCAACTGTGTTGGCTTCTCTGAATATGTGTGAGAAATTATCAGCTGAGTAGGAGATGCGCCAGATATCTCTTACATAAGGGAGTATGATCCATGGGCAGGGAATTTTCTTTGTGATTGTCTGAATTAAAACCTTGGCATCACACTCAATGGTAGCAGGCCGGTCAGAGATAGTGTGGAGATATAGAAGACCATCATATAATACCCTTGCTTCTGCTATAAGGCTATTAGAGTTACCATAAAAATGTGAAAACGCAAGAAGGACATTTCCAGTAGGGTCTCAGATAACACCACCACCGCCCAAAATACCAGTTGATTTACAAGCACCATCAGTATTCAATTTGATGAAGGGCCATAGAGGATACAACCACTTTCTGAGCTTTGGGCGTGGGCAATCTGTAGCAGCAACTTAAATATCAAAATCTGCCAAAATAATCCGATTTTTATTTGATTTTTCCTTTAGACCTGAAAGGGCTATGACTTCCTTTGCTTGAGCAGTAATTTTGTGGAGAACAGCATGTTTGGATATTCTCCTCCCTTCATATTTAACAATATTCCTAGAGTTCCATAGTTCCCACATCCCATAACCAATAATGGCAAGAGTGAAGCAATCCAGTTTAGACTATCGGCTGAGAGACTGAACTGTGTTGAGAATAAGATCTTTGGCATTTCTACCATGAATCTGCAGACCTTTGGATTGAAGGGCCGACCAAATGAAAGATGCAATGTCACTTGAGATGAATAAGTGGTTTGTAGTTTCCTCAGATGGAGTGTTGCAGCAGTAACACGTTGAGCAAATAGGAACGGCAATAGATTTTATTCTATCATCAGTTGGGAGACAGTGATGCATGATTTTCCATAAATGGATTGAAAGTTTGGATGGCAGCCAGTTGAACTATAAGTTGTTCCATTTAGAAATATGCTGCTGATTTTGGACAGATAGAGCTTTCTTACAAACAGAGGAGACAGAACAGTCACCTGTGGACGACAAGCTCCAAACTTCTTGGTCTCTATCCTGTGAGAGAGTGATGTTCTGTACAGCAGACATAATGTCATAAGGAAGAAGTTTGCTAAGTAAATTACAAAGGTCAGTGCTAGGCTGAGTATAAAAATCTTTAACTGACAGGTAAGAGTTTTGAATCAAATCAGCAGGAACAAATGAAGCCATAGTTTGGTTTCTAAGCCAAATGTCACTCCAAAAATTGGTATTGATACCATCACCCAGGATAATTAATTTGTGCTTGATGATTAGATCTTTAGCATGTAACCAGGATTTCCGAGCAAAGCCCTTCATGTTCTTGAATTGAATAGTAGAAATATGACTACCTCGGATATACTTTGCTCTAAAATAATCTGCTCACAGTGACTCAGCATGGATGGCTCTCCATAACATCTTGACCCTCAAGGCTATCTCCATCTGCCGAAGGGATATGACACCCAGTCCACCCTGAGATATAGGCTTGCAGATTGTGGTCCAAGATTTCCAATGCCTCTTATTCCCAAAAGGGGAGGACCCCCAGAAAAAGTTTGCAAAGCTTCTTTCCAGCGCATTGTGTGTGCCCACATAAAGAGAGGAAGAGGCCAGGTAGTAAATGGGGATGGTAGTCAGCACATGTTTGATCAAGCATAATTTAGCTCCTTGGGAAAGAAACTTGGTCGACCAACCTTGAAGTCTTTTCTGGATAGAGGATAAAATACCAGCAAAGTGCAATTTTTTCTTCCTGCCAATAATCAGAGGGTAGCCCAAATACTTATGGGGGAAAGTATGCTTAGAGAACCTTGTCAAGTCATGTAACTTCTTGGCAACTGAATCCTTCACATTTGGGTGTAGGAAATAGCTACTTTTACCAATACTGATTAGTTGACCAGACGCATGTTCATAGGTTTTAAGAAGATGCAGTAAATTCCTGACAGAGGTAGCCGAAGCTTTGGTGAAGATAAGGGTGTCATCTGCAAACAGCAAATGTGAGATGGTGGGGCAGCTTCTAGGACCCTTAAACCATTCCACCGCACCTGTAGTGAAAGCATCATGCAGGCATCTGCTAAGGGCTTCTTCTGCAATGATAAAAAGGGTAGGGGCAATTGGATCCCCTTGCCCAAGTCCTCTAGAAGATTTAAAAACCTTGCAGAGTCACCATTCAGTAATACCAAAAACCAACAATTACTGATCATATTATCAATAAGTGAGATAAACTCCAAATTGAAACAAAATTTCCTAAGCACTGCATGCAGGAAGTCCCATTCAAGTCGGTCATATGCCTTGGCCATATCAAGTTTGAATATCACATTACTTCCTCTTATTTTTCTTCCAAGTTCTTGCACTAGTTCTTGAGCCAAGGCTATATTCTCCACTATATTTCTTCCCTTCACAAAGGCTGACTGTTGGCTAGAAATAATTTTTGGAAGGATGCCTGCTAACCTGTTGTTTAGAATAGTTGGAATAATCTTATAGAGGAAATTGCACAGGCTTATAGGCCTGAAATTAGAAACATCAGTGGCATTGCTTTTTTTAGGAATGAGAGCAATAAGAGCTGAAGTAAAACTTCTAGGAAGAGGACATTTGGTACTGAAGACATACTGAATAGCAGCCACAATATCTCTGGCAATGATGGAACAAGCACACTGATAGAAGGATCCTAAAAAACCATCTAGCCCAGGTGCACTGTCAGAGGACAAATGGAAGACAGCTTCTTTGATTTCTGTTTCAGATGGGGTACCACACAGTAATTCATTATCCAACACTATAATCAGTGAAGTAATGCAGTCAAGGATATTAGCATCAATGAGATGATCCTGAGATGTAAAAGCATGTTTAAAGTGATCAGCAGCAATGGTTTTCATTTGATCATGATCCGAGGTTAGGATGCCATTAGAATTCTTCAACTGTGAAATGATGTGCTTCCTTCTATTAGCCATGGTAGTCATATGAAAAAATTTGGTGTTCTTGTCACCTTCACTCATCATCATCATCATCAGAGCCTTATCCCAATTAATTAGGGTCGGCTACATGAATCCTATTCCGCCAAAGATTTCTATCAAGTGCAATATTCATATTTAAACTCAAAGAACTAATGTCCTTCCTAATAACACCGCACCATCTCATTTTAGGTCTTCCTCGAGCTCTTTTACTAGCATTCACTAAGATTTGGTCACATCTTTTAACCGGCGCTGAGTTAGGGTGACGAAACACATGTCCAAACCACCTGAGTCTATTTTCTCTCATTTTGCTATCAATTGGAGCTATCCCTAAGTCCTTACGGATGCGCTCATTCCTAATCTTGTCTTTCTTAGTCTTGTCACACATCCATCTCAACATCCTCATCTCTGCTACACACATTTTGTGGATGTGTTCCTTTCGTACTGCCCAACACTCGGTACCATATAACAAAGCAAGTCTCACAGCCGTTCTATAAAACCTCCCTTTGAGTTTCACATGCATACGATGATCACAAAGGACACCTGATGCACTTCTCCATCTTAACCAGCCTGCCTTAATCCTAAGCATAACGTCATCATAAATCTCCCCATTCTCTTGTATGATAGACCCTAAATATCGAAAGCTACTACTCTTCGAAATGTTATGTCCATCAATTAGAACCATGTCTTCCTGAACCACTCTCCCATTACTAAAATTACAGTGCATAAACTCTGACTTACTCCTACTAATTTTAAAACCTTTAGACTCCAAGGCAAGTCTCCAACGCTCTAACTTAGCATTTAGAGCATCAATACTCTCATCAATTAAAATAATATCATCTGCAAATAGCATACACCAAGGGATATCCTCATGCAATTGTTTAGTTACTTCATCCATAACTAAGGCAAAGAGATACAGACTTAGTGCAGAACCTTGATGCAAACCTATAGAAACGGGAAATTCACTAGTCTCCCCAGCAATAGTTCGAGCACTAGTAATAGCACCGCCGTACATATCTTTAATCAAATCAACATATCCTTGAGAGATTCCTTTCTTTCTTAATGTCCACCAAATTAATTCTCTCGGTACTCGATCGTACGCCTTCTCTAAATCAAGAAAAACTATATACAAATCTTTTCTCATCTCTCTATACTTCTCCATTAGCTGTCGTAGTAAGAAAATAGCTTCTGTAGTAGATCTATTTGGCATAAAACCAAATTGATTTTTCGATACAATAGTCATACATCGGAGGCATTTTTCAATTACTCTTTCCCAAAGTTTCATAGTATGACTCATAAGCTTAATTCCATGATAATTATTACAACTTTGATTATCTCCTTTATTTTTATAGAAAGGAACTACACCACTTTTTCTCCAAACTTCTGGCATTCTCCGTTCCTTTAAAATTTTATTAAAAAATTTAGTTAGCCACTGAATACCAATATCTCCTAGGCCTTTCCATACTTCAATAGGTAAGCCACCTAATCCTAAGGCCTTGCCCACTTTCATTTTCCTTAAAGCATCCTCCACTTCTGACATCTTAATACGCCTGAAATATTGATATTTATCAAATATTGTGGACTCTTGGGTACCTTCTAGAGATAAATCCTTGACGGAATCTCCATTAAGTAACTTCTGAAAATAGCTATGCCACCTCCCTTTAATCTCAAGATCCTTAGTTAAAACCCTTTGATATTCACCTTTAATGCACCGAACATGATCTAAATCTCTAGTTTTCCTTTCTCTTAATTTAGCAAGTTTAAATATGTCCTTTTCACCCTCTCGGGTTCCTAATTTATTATATAAATCTTCAAATGCCTTTGATTTAGCTTCGCTAACTATTTTCTTAGCTCTCTTTTTAGCGATTTTATAGGCTTCTAGGGTTTGGTCATTTTTGTTAGTTTGCCAAACTTTAAAGCATTCTTTTTTTACTCTAATGGTATTTTGAATTTCCTCACTCCACCACCAAGTCTCTTTGTCTAAATTCTTTTTACCTTTAGATTCGCCTAAGAGTTGTTTTGCAACTCTCGTTATACAATTTGTAACATTATTCCACATTACATTAGTTTCTTGTTCTAAATTCCAAATATTTTCCTTTAATAGATGATTTTTAAATGTTTCTAAACTTTTACCTTTTAAATTTCACCATTTAATCTTGGAATAATTATTTATAATCATCTTTCTTTTGAATTTAGGGATAATGACATCCATTACTAACAACCTATGTTGAGGGGCTAGACTCTCATCAGGAATAACTTTACAATCTTTACATAAGACTCTATCGACCTTCCTAATGAGAAAATAGTCAATTTGACTTATATGTGTTCCACTCTTGTATGTTATTAAGTGTTCGTCCCTCTTCTTAAAGAAGGTATTAGTAATTGCTAGATCATAGGCCACAGCAAAATCAAGAATAGTGTTACCCATATCATTTCTATTGCCAAAACCAAACCCTTCATGAATCTTCTCATAGCCTCTATTATCTATACCCACATGACCATTAAGATCCCCTCCAATAAAGATTCTCTCTTCACTAGGGATATTTTGGATCAAACTATCAATAGCCTCCCAAAATTGCTTTTTAATGCTCTCTTCTAATCCTACTTGAGGTGCATATGCACTAATTATATTCAAAATATCCTCACCTAAGATAAGTTTAATTAACATTAGTCTATCCCCCAATCTATTTACTTCCACAACTCTGTCTTTTAAGTTTTTATCTATTATTATAGCAACACCATTTCTAGAGTTATTATTACCCGTATACCAAATTTTATATCCATCAATGTCTTTAGCTTTATGTCCTTTCCGCCTAGTTTCTTGTAGGCAAGCTATGTTAACCCTCCTGTCCTTCATTAACTTAACTAATTCTAAACCCTTACCTGTTAAAGTTCTTACATTCCAAGTAGCTAGACGGATCCTATGGTTTTGGACTTGCTTCTTTACCCAAGTGCATCCAACCCCACACGAGAACTCTTGCCTTTTGACACCGCAATCGGGCGCCATTGCGGCGCGTCGCTTATGGGGAACGCCTTAGTTAGCCCTTGCTCACTTGTCATTCCATCCGGGTTCCGATGTAACGCGTCGCTTACGGGGAACGCCCTAGCCAGCCCTTGCTCACTTGTCATTCCATCCGGGTTCCGATGTAACGTGTCGCTTACGGGGAACGCCCTAGCATTAGCACATAATGTATTTGGATCAGAATTCATGTTGGAGATGTGATAAAATTTTACTGCTGGCGGTCGACCTAACACAAACCCTCCTCTTTTCTCATCCGGGCTTGGGACCGGCCATGGCAGAGTTTTCTTGTCACCTTCACTAAGCCACTTAATTCTCGACTTCTGTCTCCAGAAAACTTCTTGTTGTAGCAGATAGTTGGATTGAAGAGTCTTTGCTTTATTGAGAGCTGCCAGGTTTACTGGAGATGGATCCAGGTCATAAGTGAACTTAGTCCTCAGCACCTGGTCTTTACCAGCAACAAGGTTCATATGCACATTACCATATACATTTTTGTTCCAACCCACAAGCATGTTTCTAAGATATTTCAGTTTAAGATGTAAAGTGGTGAGTGGGGAGGTGGCCAATGGACTAGTGTTCCAACACAGCTCAACATCTTTTAAGAAATTCTCGTGCAAAGTCCACATTTGCTGAAAGATAAATCTGCTCTTGAATTTTCTAAATGAAGGCATCTTGATGAGAAGAGGAGCATGATCAGATGCTTCTCTAGAAAGGTGCTCTACTGTGATAGGTAAAACTTTAAGCCAATCAGCATTAAACAGTGTTCTATCCAATCTAGCCTAAATACCTCTGTTGCCCGATTGGTTGTTGTGCCAGGTAAATTTAGACCCCATATAACCAGCATCAATGAGTTCACATTCCTGAATGCAGTCTTTGAAGTCTGAAATAGAACACAAGTTAGGAGGATTACCTACTAATTTCTCATCAATATCCAATACACAATTGAAGTCACCAGCCACCAGCCAAGGGCCCGATATAAGAGCATGACAACTAATCAATGATGACCAAAGAGATTGCCTTTCATTTCTGGAACATTTAGCATAAACAAAAGTAAAGTGAAACTGTGGCAGAGAAGAAGCCGTTTGAAGTATAGTTATTTGCTGATCATCCCTGAAAATATGATAGAAATCCAGTGGTTCTTTCCACATAATCCAGATGTGAGCATTATCATCACTATTGGCAAGGGCCTTGTCCATCCCCAGTTTTTTACACATTGTGTCCAAATTTGAAATAGGAATTTTGGGTTCCAACAAAACAAGACACTTAACATTGTGAGCTTTCAAGAGAAATTTCACCCTACCTTGAGAAATGTCATTCCCTATACCACGTATATTCCATACAAGAGTAGACATAGTTAATTGTAGATGTTGGGAAGATTACCCGTGGAGCCAACCTTCTGCATTGACCTGGTAATTACCCCAGATTGGCCTTTTTGCATGACCCGAGCATTATTGATAGAAGCAGACTTAGCAATGTCCTGTCTGGCAGCTTGAAGTTTCTCATGTGAATTGATAATAGATAAATCAAAGTTAGTGCCTTCCTTTGGATTTTTTGGTGGAATAGTTCTGGTATCCAAATCAATTGGAGTTTCAAGTACTTGAGCAATATGTTGACTTCGATTATAACATCCATCCTCATGACTCTTGCCTTTTCCTTTAGTATTCCCTTGAGCATCAACAATAGCCAATTCCGGTACATGGGCAATGGCTCCAATTAAGTCAGCCTTTTGGAATGAAGGGGGCTCCGATGGGGCATCAACCATCACTGAATGGTTCAAAGAACCTAATTTAGATTTTCTCTCAAAAAGAATAGCAGTGTCGGAATCCAAATCAAGGACTTGATTATCCACGATCACAGGGTCAGACTCCAAAGCTGATGGGTTAGTCCCAAACACTAAGTGGCCTTGAGCAGGATTGTGAACAGAGTGGGAATAAGTTGAGGTAGCCAATTGAGTCTCCTCGTAGGTGACCTTCAGAGCAGGGAGAGCATTCAAATTCTCAAAGCTATTCTTTGGAGGCAAATCCACAGAGGTAACCGGACCTTCAGTAGAAGACGAAGGAATAGCTTCGTGGGTAGTTTCTGGGGGAACCAAGGTCCTTCTCAACGAAACTGGCTGCCAGCATTGCTTTAGAATATGGGGCTTGGAAACATCAGATGGCAGAGACGATCTCTCAGACAATTTGCAATCGGACAATGAGTGACCAAGTCTGGAACAATAAGAGCAAAATAGAGGAAGCTCCGGATAACAGATTTCTTGCCAAGCCCCACCCCCTGGGAATCCAATCCATATTCGAGAAGGATGAGATTTCGAGACATCAAGTTCAACACAAGCACGCACTGCAGCAGTGTTCGATAGGTTAAGAGAGGAGGGGTCGATTTTTAGTACCCGACCAATGTTGCCAGTAATCAACCGAATCATGTGTTCCAGGAAGAAATTGATAGGAAGGCCAGGGAAAGAAATCCATATAGGTAGAATAGGAGAGTCTGAATCCGGAGAAAAATTCATTGACCATTTGAAGAATCGGAAGAACCTACCTTGGACATACATAGAATCCCTCAGAAGCAGCTCCAAGTAATCTTCATAGTTTTGAAACCTCAATAGAAGATGGCGGGCATCTAAGGCACTTATCATGAATTCTTCTTTGAAATTGCATCGGTTAAAAAGGTGGCTTCTAATCTTTGGAAATGCAGGTCTTTCGCGGGGAGTGTGAGCCACGATGGCGAATTCAAACGGGAGCAAGCTTTGAGCTAATTCATCCTTTGTGAAGAACACAGTGGGCTCTCCGCTGTCCGTAGATGCAGGGGCATGAATCGGACCACGCACAGCAGGAGGTGGCATGGAGCAAGCCAAAACTTCAGCAAATGAACGCGCCAAAAGAGATGGCTTTTGCGCGGACGGGGAAGAAGGTGGGACAGAGGAGGAGGGTGGAGGCTTGACCATGGGGGGGGGGGGGGCATCGAAGGCCCCCCATGGTCCACCATTGCTGGCAAAGTCGCTCGCTTTCTCTGCTGGGTCAATTACCCAATATAGGTCAATTCTACCACTTCTCTCCTAGTTTTCACACCCTTCTGATCCTCTTCTCCTCTTACTGTCTTCCTTAATTAAATAACCACAAACTCGCTTAGGCGTTTGCCACTTAACCTCTAACCTAGACACCAATTTTTCAAAATAACAATAAATCCCAAAGCTCTCTTATTTTTTTCTTTTTTTTAACCATCTAAGGGCAAACTAACTGCAGGGTACTTCATGGTACAACCTACTCGGCGTCCGTGATGGAATCCACGGGTGCGAGGACTTATGGAGGTCTTGAAAATGGAGATTCCAGTCCAAAGAGACGGAGTGCTCAATAGAGGGTCTTTTCAATTCCAAGAGGGGTGTGAGGAACCTAAGTTACCCTTAAGAAGGGGAAAAAGAGAAGAAGAGAAGAATTGTTTTTTCACATGATGCAAGTAAATAATCAACTAGACGCACAAATGCATGCAAGAGATGCAACTAAGATGAGAGCATGATAATGTGATGAGATTTTTTTTCGATTTTTGATTTTTTGATTTTTTTCAGAGAATTTGTTTTTTTTTCAAAAAGAGTGATGGATAAATAACAAATAAAAACTAAAAACACTAAACAACATGACACCTACTGAACAATATGGCCTAAAAGCATGATTTTTGAGTTTTCTGGTTTTTTAATTTTTTTTTTGATTTTTAAGGATTTTTTTTGATTTTTTTGAGATTTTTTAAAAATTAGAAAAATAGAACCTGTACCTTTGCTTACTGACCTTTAGCGACGCTTAATTTTTCAGGGTTTTTAGAATTCTAGATTTCCTGCTCCCTCTAGTGAAAGATATAGACTTTCAGCGACGCTTCCTGGTTTTCAGTAATAGTTGATTTTCTGTGAATTTCAGGTCCGAATTTTCTTTTTCTTTGATTTTCTGATTTTTTTTCTTTTTCCTGTAAAATAAAAATAAAAAAATTAATATACAAATATACAAATCAAACACAAGAATATCCAACTATAAAAAATTATTTTTCCTCTCCGACAACAGCGCCAAAAATTGATATGCACAAAACTCGTCGTTAAAAGCCATGCCACAATTTTAAAAATAACCGCACTCACTCACTAAAAAGATATTAAATATAAGTATAGTAGTAAGAACGTAAGAACGAGTCGATCCCACGGAGAAGAAAATTTCTTTTAAGAAAGTTGGGAAAATCATTATGTTTTGAAAACCGAATTCGAGTGAGCTTTTATGAAAACTAAACTAAAATTGCATGAAAATAGATTATGCGAAATTAAATCTACCTAAAGAATATTGGAGGATTAAGAAGATAAATTGGAAAGAGAGGAGAGAGAAAATAGAAGAACAATTACACAAAATCAACTTTTATTGCTAAGGAAAGAGTACAACTCTATGAAAATTAAAAATTACAACTTGAAGTAAAAGAATAAGGGAAGAAATAGAGCCAAGATGATGAAGAATAGCGCCGCCGTCTCCGTGTCAAGTCTTTGATTGAATCGCCCCGCCTTGGAGGTAGACGCCACCTTGTGAGCACCGAAAGAAGAGAATCTCTGCCTTGGGATGTGTGAAGAAAATAGAGGACGGAAAGATAGATAGAAGATGATGAAGGGAGTTAAAAAATAGTAACACAGAAATAAAAACAGAGCGAGATTGAAAGCGAAATAGCTTTAAAACCAGAGAGAATTAGAAGATGTGATAGAAGAGAAAGTTGAAGATCCTAGAAATTTGAAGAATATTAATGAAGAGAGCAGAGGGAGAAAATATGAGGAAGAAGGTGAAAATTGAGGAAGAACAAGGTGGTGTCTGCCTTGATGAACAGTAAAAATGGGAAGATACCACCTTAAAAAAGAGATTATAACTTAAAAACGAGAAGGAATTAGAGGAATATGAAGAAGAAGAAATTAAATAGCACTTAAAAACTAAGAAGTTTGTAGAAGAAAGGAAATTTAAAAGATGAACAGAAAGGTGTGAAAAAGATCGACCTAAACTAGGGGAAGAAAGAAGGATGGGATTTTAAGCTAAGAAGAAAAAGAAAAAGAAGAAAACTCAATTTCCCCCTCTTGGCAAAGGGTATTTATAGAGAAATTAGGTCAAATAGAGGGTGGAGATCACATTTGGTGAAGATGGATGGCTGGGATTAGAGGAGATTAGGGTTTGGATGAAGAGAGGAAAGGGGCTCCCCTTGGCTTTCTTAATAAGGAGGAGATCTCCTCCTATTTTCTCTCCAAGATAATTCAATAAAATCCTTTCCTTTATCTCCTTTCCCACCAATAAAGGAATGGCGGTTGTTCCTTTGACTTGGTCAAGGAGGGAGGGGCGCCCTAGGGCATCCTTTGCCTTGATCTTGTGACGCTTTGGCCCCTAGCCCTTCTAGTAATTACCTTGGACGTCCTGCACACACACAATTTGGGTTAAGACCATTAAGAATTATTACTTTATGCACAAAAATCATAAATGCTTACAATTATGCAATTAATTCTCATGACCCTCAACCTCTTTTCATTGAATAATTAACCACAAATTAAGTTAATTTACGTGGACGTCTCAATTAATGCAAGGTTGAGATTTACTGTAAAGTATGCATAATTGGCTAATTATGTGCATATGAAATGATATATGTGATGTGAATTATCATAAAGAAATGAGCACTCATCAAGAAGATGTATATGCATGCAATGCTAGAAAGTATGAATGCAATAAAGAGAAGATTAAGGGGGATAATCTTATTGGGTTCCTCCAATGCAAAGGGGGCTTCACGTGGCTTTGAGGAAGAGGGAGATCTCTTGATGTATATTGCTTTGAACGTGCGTGGGAGACCACCTCCTTGAGCCTGCAAACTGGCAGCACCTCCCCGTCATTGATTAAGTCGTCCTTATGAACAAGGGAGAGAGGGTCCCTATTTATAGAGTAGAAATTCACTGGTTTAATTCAAGGAAATTGGAAAATCCAATTAAATTGAGATTTGGAAGATAATTTTCAATGGGGCAAGTCCCCCTCATCCTTGGAAATTCGATTGGGCCCTTTCCTAAGTGGAAAGTGGGCTCAAATCGGAGAAAGGAGGGGAGTTTGGCAAGTTCAGAATCTGCAGGAAAGAGGCGATTGGGGCCTTGGGCTCCCATTAAAATAGCGACCGCTCAAATGATCACTCATTCCAAGCCATTTTTAGAAAGATTGGGAGTTGCCAAATTTTCAAAAGAAATCACGTCTGGGAGACTATACGCGCCTTATCAATTTCCATGAATTTTGGGCGGATCTCAAATATCAAAATTAGGCAAGAATAGACGCGTCTGGGGTCCTGGATACGTTCATGAAGACGCGACCTCCTGGACGGGCATGTTCAAGAAATTAAATCAGGGAAAGTCAAATATTACCAAAATTCAAAGAGAATACGCGTCTAAGTACACGGACGCGTATTAAATACACGTCCGGTCCCTAGGACGCGTTCAAGGAAATTTAAGAAAATTGGTAATTAGGCCGCAAAGATGGAAAGGAATGTTGTGCCCCTATTATTTTGATGATGTCTAACACTCTGAGTCATTAACATTCTAAATTCTTAATTGTTGATGATGTCAATGCCATACCAGAAATTGCAAGAGATGAAGCCCAATGAACACACGTAAGATACATCAATTCAATTCATTGTCAAGCATTCTGATGACTGGTGTGAAGCTAAGTACATATGAAAAATTTCCCTGAAGGCAGAACATTAAGTTTCTCAAGATCAGCAGACTTCTGAAATCTAGAGGAAAAGAGTCGACACTTGGAGTCGACTCTTGATTATCAAGGTTCTGTCTGGGGAAACCAGAGGAAGAATGTCGACACCAGGAGTTGACACCTTTTTAACAAGGTTCTGTCTGGCATCTGCAACACTCATGGCATCAATGCAGTGACCCAGTCCTAAAGGTCGAGCTACTATAGCAAACCGAGCTACTGTAGCACTCCGAGCACTGTAGCAAACCGAGCTACCGTAGCACTCCGAGCCTTGTAGCAGCCCGAGCACCATAGCAAACCAAGCTACTATAGTACTTCGAGCACTATAGCAGCCTGAGCACTGTAGCAGTCTGAGCTAAAGTTGGAGAAAATTGAGCTACTATAGCACTCTGAGCATTGTAGCAGCCCGAGCTACTATAGCAGCCCGAGCTACTGTAGCAGCCCGAGCACTATAGGAGTCCGAGCTAAAGTTGGAGAAGGATGAGCTACTGTAGTAGTCCGAGCTTCTGAAGAAGCCCTAGCACTATAGCAGTCCAAGCTACTGTAGCAAGCCGAGCTACTGTAGCAGTCCGAGCTTCTGAAGAAGTTTGAGCACTATAGCAGTCCGAGCCACCATAGCAGAAGGCCATAGAGAGGGCAAGCAGAAGGGAGCAGAGAAGGCAAGCAGAGGGATTGCAGAGAAGAGAAGAGAGAGTATGACTGTGTTGAGCTGGAAAAATGTGAATGCTCGCACATTTATACGTCAACTCCATTGAAGATCTCTATCTCTTTTCTCTACTCTACCTGCAACGGTTCTGAGGATTTCTAGAGGAGTAAAATAGAACCGTAAACCGCAAATAACATGGATTTCGAGGTGAGGAGGAAGTTTCCATGTTTGTCATCATTACCCTACCTAAACACCTTTTTGGAGGAAGCCATGTCAGTGTCCATACCTGGGACATGACTCTTGTCAGGACCACCTTTCTGCTGCCAACCAGTGAGATATGGTCCTAGAATGGTACACAGAACAAAAAGTGACCAGAGCCAATGAGGAAGAGAGTCGGAGGTGTGCCTTAAGAAGGTGTGTGATCAGAATACAGAAGTAATGGGAGAAGCTACTACTGTTATTGCGGCTGGCATCCCTTGGAGAAAAGAACAAGAGCACAAGAAGCCACACGCGTCTAGAATAAGAAGAAGAAGGAGGAGGAGGAGGAGGAGGAGGAGAAGGAGAAAAGCCCAAGGCCATCTATTGAAAATCGATCAGAAGCTGAACCATAGCTCCTCTTCCTCGTGCTCCTTGTCTTGCAAAGAAAAGTCATCGTGAAAGAAGCAAGTGTTCTGAAAGCAGTAGACCGATCACTCCATCTCTCAAACAGAAACATTCTCTCTTGGCCTGAGTTTCACTAACTCTGTCTGAAGTTTTTGCATTGTTCTTTTTCTATTTGTTCTTGACAAACTGTGAACCGTCCCTACCGGTTGTTGTAGGAAGACAGATGAAGGTGTGCTCTCGTCTAGGTGTTCAGACCCTACCTGGTTCTGTAGAAAGACAGATAGAGGGTGTCTATAATCTGTGGTTGGCCTTGTATGCCGTAAGCTGTGTATCAACGGTTAGTGCTATAGCACTAAGGAAGCCTCACTTGGTTTGAGTGAGGGGTGGACATAGGACTCGGGTTTGAGTCTGAACCACCTTAAAATTCTTGTCCAAGTGGTTTGGTTGTGTGTTTGCCTTACACTAGATGCTTGCCTAGGCTCGTTGCCCATCTTCATCCCTACATCTTGTGTTTTAGGTTCTTACATTTCTTGGTAGGTGCTTTTATTCCGCTGTAATCTTTTTGTATCTGAAAAAGAGGGGCAGATCTATTCACCCCTCCCCTCTAGATCAGCCATTCCCACACAACACGTGGTATTAGAGCCAATCTCTCACGATGGGGTTCAACGACTTTGAGAGAAATGGTGGAATGGCGTCCAAGGGTTTAATGCCCAAAGGACATTCGGTCAATAGGCCTCCATACTTACTGGAACTAATTATCCTTATTGGAAACAACGCTTGTAGGTGTTCATCCGCGCCCAGGACTATGAGCTATGGCGAGTCATCAGCAAGGGTCCATATGTGCTTCCCGAGGATGAGGACACTTGGATCCAGGAGCAGATTACAAAATCAACAGTCAACTAGAGCGCTAGACACATTATGCAATGCTCACTTCATCTAGTAGAATTCTCAAGAGTTGCCACTTGCGCAACCACAAAAGAAATGTGGGATAGGTTAGAGGTAATTTGTGAAGGAACCTCTCAGGTACGTGAAACAAAAGCATGCTTGATGATTGGGAGGAAGCATATATATAGCTCATGGAAAAATATGACATGTATAGAAACGAGAATAAATCCTTGAAAAAGAAAATTAACTCATTTATGCATGATCATGATATGAATGATAAAACTGCTTCACTGGTATCTGAAATTGAGGATCTAAAGAAAATGATTGAGAACTTGGAAGAGGGAAGAAAAGAAATGGCTGACTTGGAAATTGAAAATGAAGATTTAAGAAATGAGATTGACAGCATGAAACTAATAATGCAAAGTTATGAAAATGACAACAAATTGTGTAATGAGAAATGTGAAGCTGTCAAACTAGTCAATTCTCAACTTCTTGAAAACATTAAAAAATTACATGAAGAGCTTAGTGACAAACAACCATCTCTTGAAAAGTTTGTAGATGGCAGGGAAAACCTGAATGCCCTGCTAGGCACTAGAATGAATTTCAATAAGCAAGGCTTAGGTTTTAATCCCACAAATAAGAAGCAAGTAGGTTTAAAAAGTGTTACTTTTGTGTCCTCTGCAGGTGCTTCAAGTTCCAACTCTAAACCTGCTCAAAACAAAGGAAAAGAAAAGGTGGGAGAACCTGTGAACAAAAACCCTGAAATCTCCATGAAATCTCCTCACAAATTCTAGCCAAAACACCAGAAATCTAAATCCGAGCCAGCCCACACCAAGGCTAGAAGAGGTCCAAAGAATAGTGCTGGTAGATAGTCCTTTGGGGTCAGGTCAGTGAATTCCTGGTTAGTACCCAATCTTTACAAGAGAAAGCCCCACACTGATCATCCCACTTTCTATGGAGAGCCATTGAGTGTACCTCATTATAGGTATCAATACTGGGGGCAACAAAGGGCAGGTCAGTATAGGTTCCCTTATAGGCCAAGGCAGCCAACAGGTCAGTCGCACTTCAGCTCCTATACTTACAGACCTGGCCCAACCTATTACCCTATGACCTACCACAATTTCAGACAACCAAGAACAAACTATGGGAACCATGGACAACCCTTCTCAAACTTCCATCAAAAACCAAAGGGTAACAAGGTTCCTAAACAGAAAAGAGAGATGAAAACAGAAAACAAAAATAGAAACTCTCCATCAAGCAAGAAAATAAAAAATGTGAATAAAATTTGGCTTCCTAAATATGCTTTATCTTGCTTTGCTGAAATCAAGGGTTTACTGGGACTCAATTGTCCTTGGGTTCCAAACATTGTTACTTAATTCCTCGTGCAGGAGTGTCTTGCAGCTGTGTACAATTAATGGTACCTAGATAGTGGCTGCTCAAGACACATGACTGGGGACGGAACTAAGTTCTATCTTTTGGTGGGAAAAGAAGCTGGATATGTCACATTTGGAGGGAACAATAAAGGAAAAATTATTGACACATGCAATGTAGGTAAGAGTCTCTCCAACTATATTGAAAATGTTTTGTTAGTTGAAGGTCTGGAATACAACTTACTGAGCATAAGTCAATTATGTGATAAAGGTCACAGAGTAATATTTGATTCTCATGAATGTAAAATTCTAGAACCAAAATCTGATAAAGTAAAATTTTTTGGTAAGAGAGCCAATAATGTATACATGATTGACTTAGATGATCCTGCTCATTTAAATCTCTGTCTTACTGCATCAAAATTTGAACTTGCATGGCTATGGCATCGTAGACTAGGACATGCTAGCTACAATGTCCTACATAAACTTCTGAAGCATTCAATGGTGAAAGGACTGCCTGAACTATATTTTAAGCAAGACAATAAAATTTGTCATGCATGTGCCCTAGGGAAGCAAACAAGAAAATCCTTCAAAACTAGATCTAAAAGCCTATCATCTAAACCACTTGAACTAATTCATATGGACTTGTTTGGGCCAACAAGAACTGCTAGTCTAAGTGGTAGAAGATATGGATACGTACTAGTGGATGATTTCTATAGGTTCACATGGGTATTCTTTCTCACACATAAGAATGATGCTTTCGATGAGTTCCAGGCACTCTACATGAAGATAAAGCAAGACAGTGAGTATAAGATCTCCAACATTCAATCTGGCCATGGTGGTGAATTCGACAATGCTGAATTCTATGAATTTTGTAGGGTTGAAGGAATATCACATAGATTTTCATCACCAAGAACCCCTGAATAAAATGGGGTGGTCGAGAGGAGAAATCGAACACTCATAGAGATGGCTAGATCAATACTTGCTGAACGGCAACTTCCAAGGAAGTTTTGGGCCGAAGCGAAAAATATGACATGTTACATCATAAATCGCTCCATGGTAAGGCCACTCACCAAAAAGACTCATTATGAGTTGCTCAAAGGAAAAAAACCTTCTCTCTCACACATAAAAGTGTTCGGATCTAAATGTTTTATCCACAACAATGATAAAAGAGAATTGGATAAGTTTGTGCCCAAAAGTGATGAAGGTATATTCCTTGGCTATTCTGATAGATCTAGGGCTTTTAGAATTTACAATATCAAAAGTCATGTTGTGGAAGAATCACACCATGTCACTTTTGATGAATTCAATGATGATACTAAAAGTGACAAGCTGTGCAGGAAAGATGATGACGATGGGGAGTTCCTATCCACAAAAGAAAAGCATGATCTTCCACAAGAAGAGACAAGAGAAAATGATGACTTGGAGGAATCAAACTATTCAAGGGATCAAGCTATCGGTGAAGGTAATGATACTACCGATGTTAGAGTTCTTAAATATCACCCCCTTGAAAATATCTTTGGGAGCTTAAATGATCCACCTACAACTAGGTAACATTTTAGAATAGTTGAAGAATTAGACCAAATTGCTCTTGTCTCTCAAATGGAACCTGAAAATGTTGAAGAAGCCTTAAATGATGAAAACTGGATAAACTCCATGCAAGATGAATTAAACCAGTTTGAAAGAAATAAGGTTTGGCATCTAGTTCCTAAACCATCATCAAAATCTATCATAGGGACCAAATGGGTCTTTAGGAATAAACTTAGTGAATATGGTAAGATAATAAGAAATAAGGCTAGACTAGTGGCTCAAGATTACAATCTAGAGTTTGAGGTAGACTTTGAAGAATCTTTTGCCCCGATAACTAGACTTGAAGCCATTGGGATTTTGCTTGCATTTGCATGTTCACACAGAATAAAACTGCAACAAATGGATGTAAAGAGTGCTTTCCTAAATGGATTAGTAAAAGAGGAAGTTTATGTAGAGCAGCCCCCTAGTTTTGAAAACTCTAATCATGAAGATTATGTGTATAAACTAGACAGAGCACTCTATGGCTTGAAGCAGGCACCAATAGCTTGGTATGATAGACTAAGCTCATTCCTCACCGAGAAAGGGTACACAAGAGGTAAAATAGATCAAACACTCTTCACCAAAAAGCAAGGTAAGAACATCTTGATTGTTCAAATTTACGTTGATGACATTGTGTTTGGATCTACAAAATCTGAAATGTGTGAGGAATTTACTAACCTTATGACTAGTGAGTTCGAGATGAGTTTAATGGGTGAACTTCAATTTTTTCTCGGCTTGCAAGTTATTCAAAGTGCAGATGGATGCTTCATAAGCCAAGCCAAATACATCAAGTAGCTACTGAAAAAGTTTGATACGACAAAGTGTAAGACCATTGCAACTCCTATGGCAACCTCTACATCACTGGATGCGGATGAGAAAGGTAAATTTATGGATGCAAAAACCTACAGAGGTATGATTGGTTCATTGCTATATTTGACTGCATCTAGACCTGATATCAAGTTTAGTGTTTGCCTATGTGCTAGATTTCAAGCTAGTCCAAGAGAATCACACTTGATTGGCGTCAAGCGTATCTTTAGATATCTTGCCGGGACTCAAGAGTTGAGGTTGTGGTATCCGTCATCTTGTGAACTTTCCCTTATTTCTTATTCAGATGCGGACTACGCTGGATGCAAGCTGGATCGCAAGAGTACTAGTGGCTATTGCCAGTTTATAGGCATATGTTTAGTTTCTTGGGCCTCCAAGAAACAACACTCGGTTGCGCTCTCAACCGCGGAGGTAGAATATATTGCTGTGGGGAGTTGTGGCACCCAAGTGTTGTGGATTAAACACCAACTCCAAGATTACTTAGTGGATCTTGGTTGTGTCCCGATTCTGTGTGATAACACAAGTGCAATCAATCTTACTAAAAATCCAGTCTAGCACTCTAGGACAAAGCATATTGAAATTCGGCATCACTTTATTAGAGATGAGGTTCTTAAGAAAAAATTTGAACTGCACTTTGTTGATACATTGAACCAAGTTGCTGACATTTTCACCAAGCTTCTGTGTAGTGACAGGTTTTCTACACTTAGAAGGGAGCTTGGTCTGTGTAGACCTCAAATCAACAAGGATTGAAGTGTTCAATATCTCTCTCTGTCTATTTGTTAATCATGCTGAACTACAATAAAATGTTGTACAGAAAATCTAATGCATATACTTTTCATATCAAAACATGTTTTTCTGCATCGCCATGCATTGTTTGATAGATCTTTACTCATTACTGCATTACTTGCTGCATCTCATGCTTGACCATGTTATATACAATGGTGATTAGTGGAAAGACAGGCTACACTTGTATGAAAGCACTCACTATGCGTGAGGACACACCTCCGCCGAGTACCATGAGTCAATGTTGCATTTAGGCCATATTGTCACGGGGAGTAGTTTTCTTGAGATGTACTTGCATACATGTTGTCTTCATTTTTGTCAACTTTAATAAGTGTACAACCATTGGCATGCATTTTCACATCAATTTCTGGAACACTGGAAAAGGATAGTTAATTACAATAAATGTTGGTACCTTGCTGCTACTCAGGTCAACCTCGTAGGTCATTTCTGTTTGATAACTGCCTTCTATCTAAATTCGTGCACATTCTCAGGGGGAGTGTTTGCTATCTATCCTCTTCTCTTGACATCCATGTCTATCTAAAACATTCACTAAGTCATTTCTTGTTGAGGCTAACTCTGGTTGTTTTGATCACATTCTTGAAAATTTTGAAATTCAGTAGCTTCCAATCTGGGTACAATGATCATAAAACAGAGTGGACTTTAAAGTAAGAGTCTTCTATTATATGACATTGTGCTTCTCCATCCAATAAAACTGGTTCAGGTTTAATGACTTCATTGAGTTTTAAGATAATTGTTATGAAATTATCTGTGCTCAACTTTTTTAATAGACCTTAACCAGTGTTTACATGTGGTGCCCTAAATGATTCTTTCTGAAATCTGTAAATTCCAATTTCAAGGCAACTTTGGTTGAGATACTAAAATTAAGTATTGTTTTTAAACATCATGAACTGTTGGGATTCATAAATGCTAATTGTGTTAGAGCAATGACATCGGTCTACTGAGAAACCATGTCCCTTGTCCTAGAAGACAAATGGGCTGTGTCATGAGGTGCCTTTGTTACCTCTGTAAAGAAGAATCTGGGCAGAGCAATGGCAAAGTTGCTGAGAAATACGTCCCCTCGTCAAAGAAATGAGGTCTGATATGTCATGAGGTGACAATGCTATCTCTGTTCAATCTGAGGCATGATAGTCAGTCATACCAAGTACCTAGGGATACTAGCGTCTAAACAACGTGTATCCTCAAGATACAAGGCTTGCACTGGACTTAATTGCTCGTAAAAATATCCTTGTGCTCAAAGAAAATCATGAGCTTGATACCAAAAGATAAAATAAAAATGCTGAAACTCTAGAATTCCATACGAATTTCATGGTTGTTTAACCTCAATACCAGTTGGTGTAACTCCTATAGGAGCCATTGAATCTGGGAGTGTAAGGCTAAGGAAGATTAAACAAGATTTTGACATGTGATTCTGGTTCATTTCTATTAAAACGTGCATGCAGATATTTTTCAAACTCTTTTTACAAACTCAGATATCATTAGATCTGAACCATGTAGATTCAATAAGGACATATCACAGGTTTTTGTATAATAGTCGACTCTGAAAATGCCCACTTTCTATGTTATGAGATTAGTATCAGATTGTGAAACTTCTTGCATTATCAAATCCTCAACTTTTCTGATGGGTTGTATTTATCCAAAATCCATCATACTTATACTGGCTCTGATCTTCTTGTATTTTTCTGTCAAATTCATCCTGGCTCTGAATTCTCTCCACCATTTCTAGTCCCTCCTTTTTGCTAATGACAAAGGGGGAGAGTTGTCTGTTGAGTCATGTAAGGGGGGAGAGATGCATGAAAGTTTTCATGAAAGGGGGAGAGTCACATGGTAAGGGGGAGAGTTACTTGTTGGGTCTGCATCTGCATTCATTCCGAGGGAGAATAGATATTGTTGAATTGGGGTGCATTGGAATAAAATGACTCACAGTGTTGCCATCATCAAAAAGGGGGAGAATGTTGTGCCCCTATTATTTTGATGATGTCTAACACTCTGAGTCATTAACATTCTAATTTATTAATTGTTGATGATGTCAATGCTATACCAGAAATTGCAAGAGATGAAGCCCAATGAACACACCTAAGATACATAAATTCAATTCATTGTCAAGCATTTTGATGACTGGTGTGAAGCTAAGTACATATGAAAAATTTCTCTGAAGGCAAAACATTAAGTTGTTGCACTCCTACAGTTTTGATGATGTCTCACACTATAAGTCAATCTTGATAATCTATCTCAATACATTCCACTTATTCATTTTTCAGATATTGCATTCTCTAGTTCTACTTAGATAGTCCGTGCATACTTAATACATCCTGCAATGTGTCCATGCATATGCTACTTTTTCAAATGAGTAGAGTCTGTGCATGCAAGCATCTAGTCGGTGCAATCTTAGTTGCTGCACGCGACTAAGTCGCTGCATTGTCTGTTCATGCATTAGTCAAGTCGGTGCAATTCTCGCACTGTGTACATAAAGTCCATGCACATTTAAAGTCTGTGCACTCTTTCTTGCCTAGTCCATGCATAAGAAGCTATAGGTATAACCTCGGTGCAAGCTTTGGCTCGCACTGGTCGGTGCATACTCTGCACGGATCAAGTCAGTGCATTCGATGTCTGCACACACATACGAGGTCGGTGCAAATGTCATTTATGCATGATCAACGTCGGTGCAATTTCTTGTCTTAGGCATGATTTGAGTCTGTGCACTGTTCCAGTCCTGAGCAATTATGTTCGTGCATGTTTGTGTTACGAAGCATTTTAAGTCTGTGCAAGTCTTACATTATCTTACCCATACTAAGTCAGTGCAAGGTTCATTTTGTGCTAAACAGGTCAGTGCACATCCTCTTGTCTTGCATATCTTCTATTATGCACATCACAGTCTGTGCATTCTTTGCATTAGGGCACCTGAACTAGGTGCAATTTCTATCTCGATGCATCTCATCGTTGGTGTACTTTTTCTTGTAGAAGGCATGTAAGTGTCCGTGCTTTGTTTTGTCTTGTACAATAATACCCGTGCAATCTTTGCATTGGGTTGCATAAGGTCGGTGCAACCTTTGTTCATGCACGCACGTAAGGCTTGTGCATGTCTTGGCTTATGCCCAATCAAGGTCTGTGCATACTCGTGATCAGTGTAGCTTCCACTAATGTCTTCTCTTGCTTGGCAGGTCTGTCACCTGGTCCAGCAGGTGTTCGGAGAACCCAAAAACAGTAAGAGTACTCCACGTGGAAGTCAATGTACCAGGTCTAAGGGCTCGTGATCTGAGGGAACAAGGAGAAAGGATGATCCTACCACGTGGAATCGAAAAGGGATAAGCTCTGCCAGAAGGAATGGGCGGGAATCGTGTTAACCACACGCCTCCTTCTAGCTATAAAAGAGGTGTGCAAGAGAAAGTTGCTGAAGAATAGAAAAGAAAAGAGAGCATCTACAGCCACTGAAGAATTTCTCTATACGAGAGAAGAGGCTGAAGTGTTTGAGCGATCATTGTTGGGTTTTAGAGCTTGGAAGATTGCTTATCTGGAAGCTACATTTTTTATGTTTTGAGTGATTGATTTCTTCTCATTTGTTCATTTTCAAGTTGTTTCTCCAATTTCTTATATACTGTCTTGTTACCCTCTAAGTGTTCTTAGAGGAAGGGAGATTGGTTCTCCAGTTGCGAGTGAAGGCACTTCGCTCGTGTGTACCCTCTGGTTTAAGGGAAGGGAGGTTGGTCCTCTGGTTCTGATCTTGTTGGGACATGGTCAGCTTCAGATCCTGTGGGCAGCAGGATCGGTGTTGAGGGATTTGTTCCCTTGTGGCAAGTTGTGCGACAACGGATGTCTATAGACTGAGTCTGCGGTGCTTTATATTGCTTAGTGCAAGGAAGCCTTACTCCTGTGGAGTAAGGGGTGGACGTAGATTGCTGTTCGCAATCGAACAACCTAAAAACTCTTTGTCTCCTTTATGGTTGGACGCTTGGTTTACTACTTTTGTGTGGTTCGTTCTGCTGATCTTTTGTTGTGGTTCAAGCCCATCTGTTGTTCGATCACTGTTCTATTTCAACTCATTCTCGTTTAGTTTCTACTTAGTGTCTCTCTCTGTGGGCTGTTCTGTAAGATTCACTTACTGCAACTAGGATTTCATCGCTCATAATTCAAATCGTTTTAAATTGGGGAGTGATCTATTCATTCCCCCCCTTATAGCTCACTCTTCGTGCTATCATAAGTTTCTCAAGATCAGTAGACTCCTGAAATCCAGAGGAAAAGAGTCGACACCTGGAGTTGACTCTTAATTATCAAGGTTCTGTCTGGGGACAACCAAAGGAAGAATGTCTACACCTTTTTAACAAGGTTTTGTCTGGCATCTGTAACACTCATGGCATCAATGCAGTGAGCAAGTCCTAAAGGTCGAGCTACTATAGCAAACCGAGCTACTGTAGCACCCCGAGCACTGTAGTAAACCGAGCTACTGTAGCACTCCGAGCTACTGTAGCACTCCGTGCACTGTAGCAGGCCGAGCTACTGTAGCAGTACGACCTAAAGTTGGAGAAAACTGAGCACTATAGCAAACAGAGCTATTGTAGCACTCCGAGCACTATAGCAGCCTGAGCACTGTAGCAGTCCGAGCTAAAGTTGGAGAAAAATGAGCTACTATAGCACTCCGAGCACTGTAGCAGGCCGAGCTACTGTAGCAGTCCGAGCACTGTAGGAGTCCGAGCTAAAGCTGGAGAAGGTTGAGCTACTATAGCAGTCTGAGTTTCTGAAGAAGCCAGAGCACTATAGCAGTCCGAGCTACTGTAGCAGTCCGAGCCACCATAGCAGAAGGCCATAGAGAGGGCAAGCAGAAGTGTAAAGCCCCAAAATTATATATATATAAGTATTTCCTAGGTTATTTAATACTTTTCTAGAAATTATAAAAGGGTTAAAGGAATTTATAAAAGATTTATTTGAATAATAAGTCATTATAAGGCCAAATAGTGTTAATCAATTAACCCAGCCCACTTAATTAAGATCCAAAAGGTTTTAAACCAAGCCCATTAAGTTGGCCCACATTCTAGAAGGTAGTTAAGCGTATCCACGGATTTTTGGGATAAATACAAATTACATATATAGATAAATATTTAGATAATGATTAAAAGAGTTTTAATATTTTAAAAGTCCTAACTACGAAGACTGTAACGGTCTATCGCGAGACCGTCACAGCCAAGTAACGCAGGGTCACTCGACCGTTACACGCCTGTCAGTTCCGTGAAGAAAGGAACTCATGAAAAGATTGGAACTTGATGCTCCTATCCACTAGGGATCGAATGAGAAGACTCATAATAACTCTAAGGACTCTTAGGGATAAGGATTTAGTGGAATAAGGACACTAGAATCGATCTAATCCTCAAACCCTAACCTAAACTCTATAAGTAGGGCATAGTTTTAAACTGTGCGACCCTTACTTTTGGGACGTAAAGAAGGAAGGTAAGAAGTCATTATTTCAGGTAAGTTGTTTTGAAGTTTTTGTTCATTATACTTTAGACTAACTCCCCTCCGAATTTCACATCCTTAGGTCAAGAGGACGTGGGGTTAGAGCCCAAGGAAGTAGCTGGAGAAGTCACAAAGGAAGGTGAAGAACTAGGGCTGAATTCTCAACCAAATCCAGAAACTTCAACCTAAGAAAGAGGTAGGTTATCTCATGAACGGCAAAAAGAGCTTTATAGGACTAAGAGCCTCTGGTTTAATTGAACCTCATGCATGCTAGATCATTGATTTCATGTCTTATTAGTTATATGTATTGCATGCACCTCCTAGCCCTAATAGAGAAATTAAAACATAATCGCTCATCTACCCACAATTACCTATGCATATAGATAACCTAGACATCATCATCATGCTTAGAATATGTTGATTTCCAGACATGATGTGAGTTAATCTCTTAGTCTCCATGTTAGTTTTCTGTAGCAGATGATGTAACGCACTAGGCTAAGACCGTCATTTTCAAATAACGGCCTCAGAAAGACCGTTACACACTCTGTGTACTGCGTTTTTCGCTGTTGATAATAACGCGCTTGGACAGACGCGTTTCTTTCATGTAACGGCCCTCTACTGACCGTCACTTTCACTGTGACGCCCCCTCACAAGACCGTTACATCCTGTGTTCTGTCAACCCTAGACAGACTATGACTTGCCACTATTACATATGATTATGCCTAGATATCTAAGTTTGCAACCTGATTTCATGTTTTTAAGGTTGTTTAATTGTTCATAATAGGCATTGCCTGATTGATATCTTATTTTACTTTGATCTATGCTAATTTCATGAACCTAAATTCTATAGTTTTGTACTATAAAGCATGACTTTTAAAGCATGGTATTGACGGAGTTTCACCACGGTTTTCACCTTGATTATACATGTCTCTCGCTGTCAATAGAGTCAATTCTATAAGTACATGGCACTTACTCCGGTATGATGTCATTAGTTCACACGTTGCACTATAGGAACACTATCTTGGACATGAGGACCTCTCTATTGGATATTCCTTCCAATGGACTAGGAAATCATTGTTTCAAGGCCTCCGTAAATCTCCGCGAGCCTGGGATTCCCACTAGGACGCCGAGTTGGTTGTACCAATAAAAGCCCATTAATTAGATTACACTATCGGGTTTCTGGTTCTTGAAAAATAACGGCCCTGGACTGGACCGTCAGGCCTAGTAACGGCCCAGTTCCAGACCGTCGCATTCCTCTGAGTCTATCTTTATCTTTCTGGACTCTGGTCATTGTAACGGCCCAGCATGGACGCGTTACATAATGTAACGGCCCAGACCCTGACCGTTACATACCTTGTATATGTTAACCCAAGGATTGACCAAGGGTTAATATTCCAATGATTCTAGACTTACCTTGATGATCTAGAACTTATCATATTGCTTAAATTGACGTAAGATAACGAATGAGAGTTAAGAAAAGTACCGTTATGCTGCCGATTTATTTCCAAGAGCATAGCCTTGTTTAAATCTTTCTTGACTCATATTGTTCATCCGTTGAAGCATTCATTCATTGATTATTGTTATCATGGAATTACTGAACTTGTTATATTCTTGGCCATACTTTACTGTTACATGCGTGGAAGTAGCTTAATTTATAACTGAAGATGCGATCGAGCACTGATTGTGTTCAAGGGCTCTATGCTAGTCCCCTCGGCTGATTGCCGGAAACATACTATTTTATAAACCATGGGGTATGATGCTACTAGCGTCGCATTGCGCTGGGAGTACTATTTCTATAAATAAGTGAAGATCCACGGCACAACATGACATTCTTGCTTGATATTCCACAGAAATTCACGAAGCACTTGCTCTTAAGCATAAGATGCTAAAGTGAGGAATATGTGGCTTGCTAGTACAATCTCGTTACATTCTTGTTCATGGAAGGCCAATATCATGTTCTTGTTATGTTCTTGCTAGTTCATTCTTGATCATTCTATCTTACCTGGTTATCTTGTTTCTATTGATTTGATCGCATGATTGATTCGCATTGCATGATTTTACCTAATTCTCTAGAGCTAAAATGCTAATTACTTTAATCATGCCTTCATGTTGATACGAAGATACCTACTGGGCAAGTGTGCTCATGACCTATTATTTAATGATTTTCAGGAGATGAATATAGTTCGCATTCGGATTCGGGTGATTCGAGCAGCGGGTCCGAGAGTGACTAAGAGTTATCCTGATAAGAGAGAAGACTTAGGCAGTTTCAAGTGTTTAGATGGAGTCAATGTAATTTTCTTATTTCTTGAGTCAATTAGTGAAAAAGTCAAATTATGTATTTTTGAATATTAATTGATTATGGAATAAAGTTGAGGTTTGATTACATCTTGTGCAATTGCATCTATTTATGTGATTGTCTCGCGCTCTGAATTATTCTTGCTTGCAAGAGGCTTACCATGCCGGCTGTTCGCGCTCCCCGAGCGAGTCTTCCGCTGTAAATAAAGGCTCGAGGCGTGACAGTTAAGTTGGTATCAGAGCATAAGTCTCTAGACTTAAGGAAAAGAGTCATGTCATAGGATAAGTCTAAGGTTTAAGGGCCCATACCGATGAACTGAGAGAGAAAATTCATACCCATGTGAGGATTGGGTAGAGCCTGGTTTAAGATAAACTAACTAGCTTTAATGTTTATTATACTTATTTTAAAATTTCATGAGAAATAACAAGTGGTTATTTTCTCTCAGGTACCATATTTCACACATGGCTCATCGTGTAGATTGGGACGGTATGCAACAAACTGTTGCCGGCCTCACCCAGGCACTGCAGACCATAGCACAGGGCGGTGCGGGGGCAAGGGCTGGAGACCTGCATCGGAATTTTCGAGTCTAAACCCTCCGCGTTTCTATGGATCCTCAAATCCGGATGAAGCGGAAAATTGGATAGATGAGATGAACAGAATCTTTGATGTTATTCAATGTACGGATCAGGAGAAAGTCCGTCTAGCTACGTTCCAATTAAACAAGGATGCTCGCACTTGGTGGAAATCGGTTCCGGCACCTCCAGCCGATGCGCCACATACATGGAATGTTTTTCTCACTTTATTCCGTGCCAAATATTTCTCCGAGCATGTAAAGGAAAGGAAGGCTATGGAGTTTGCCTCCCTTCGTCAAGGGATGATGTCCGTGGCAGAATATGAGTTACAGTTTTCAAGACTAGCACCGTATGCACCACATTTGATTAGTACAGACTTATTAAAAGCAAACCGATTTATGGACGGGTTACGGCCCGGTTTCATTCAACAACTGGGGACACAGAATATCCGCACTTATGCGGAGATGGTTCAAAGGGCATATTTATGCGAGAGGACCTTAGAGAAGGTCGAAAGGTTGAAAGGGAAGGGAGAAGAATCTAGCCGGCGCTCTGATCGGCATTATAAGAAGGAGAAGTTCAGTATCACGGAACCATACAAAAACCGTGATAATAAGAAAAGATCAAGGAACGGGAACGGTGGAAATTCTCAAAAGAGTAGTAAAAAGGTGAAGGAAGAAAAGGAGCAAGTCGCCTCAGCATGCACCTTTTGTGAGAAATTCGGCCACTCGGCTGAAGAATGCTGGAAGCGCCTAGGTGCTTGTTTGCGCTGTGGAAGTAGGGAGCATCGTGTGCCAGATTGCCCCCTTATGAAAGACCAACCAAATAACGGAGGACGTAGGAGGCCGGCTCGCCTCAATGCAGTTATAGATGAAGAAGAAGCGCCCAGGGATCAAAATGATGGGCTCATGGAAGGTACTCTTCAAATCTGTTCTCGTCCTGCATTCGTGCTATTTGATACTGGTGCTTCTCATTCTTTTATCTCCACCACTTTTGCAAAAATCTTACCAACTGCATCAGTTCCCCTACCTTCAGATCTCGCTATAACTACACCATTAGGACCTGGAACTAAGCTTACTAAGCATTATCCTGATTGTGAAGTAGTGGTAGAAGGACATAATCTCCCCGTAAATTTGATATGCCTCGATATGAAGGGTTATGATGCCATTCTAGGGGTTGATTGGCTTGTTGATCATGATGCTTATATCAATTACCGAACTAGGATTATATCCTTTCGCAAGCCTGGAATTCCATGATTTTCTTTTCTTGGAATCAAATACAAGAAGCATCCTACCATAATATCCTCTCTTCATGCTTGCAAACTCATCTCGCAAGGATGCGAAGCTTTTCTTGCCTCGGTCATTGTCACAGAATCTAAGGAAATTGTCTTAGCAGACATTCCTATTGTCAATGAATTCTCTGATGTGTTCCCACCCGAACTACCTAGTTTACTGCCCGAGAGGGAAGTAAACTTTACCATTGAACTCATTCCAGGAGCGGTACCTGTTTCTATAGCCCCTTACAGGATGTCCCCCACGGAACTTAAGGAATTGAAGAAGCAACTACAGGAACTTCTAGACAAGGGTTTTATCAGACCTAGCACATCCCCTTGGGGTGCGCCTGTTCTATTTGTCAAGAAGAAGGATGGTTCTCTCAGGTTATGCATTGACTACCGGCGATTGAATCAACTTACAATCAAGAACAAATACCCATTGCCGCGTATTGATGAGCTCTTCGATCAGCTTTCAGGAGCAGAATATTTTTCTAAGATTGACCTAAGATCAGGTTATCATCAGCTTAGAATCAAAGAAGAAGACATCTATAAATCGGCTTTTCGAAGTCGTTATGGCCACTACGAGTTTGTGGTGATGCCATTTGGGTTAACCAATGCCCCAGCAGCATTCATGCAACTGATGAACAATGTTTTCCAGCCGTATTTAGACCAATTCATCGTCGTCTTCATCGATGACATCTTGATATATTCCAAGACGAAAGAAGAACACGAAGAACATTTAAGGATAGCTTTGCAAACACTTAGAGAACACAAGCTATATGCCAAACTCAATAAGTGTGAATTCTGGCTCAAGGAAGTCTCATTCCTTGGCCACATTATTTCAAAGGAAGGTATTGATGTGGATCCTTCTAAGGTAGAAGCTGTCAGAGATTGGAGTCGACCAACGACTGTATCAGAAGTCAGAAGCTTTTTGGGTCTAGCAGGTTATTATAGAAGATTCATAAAGGACTTTTCAAAGATCGTGGTTCCTTTAACTAGACTTACCAGAAAGGAAAATCCTTTTATCTGGTCAAAGGACTGTGAAAAGAGTTTTCAAAATCTTAAGAAACATCTTACTACAGCCCTTGTTTTGTCACTACCAATAGAGGGTGCTGGATTTGAAGTATATACGGATGCATCTGGAATTGGCTTAGGGTGTGTCCTTATGCAAGATGGAAATGTGATTTGCTATTCTTCAAGATAATTGAAACATCGCGAAGAAAATTATCCTGTACATGATTTGGAATTAGCAGCAGTTATTTTCGCCTTGAAAATTTGGCGTCATTATCTTTATGGAGAAAAGTTCACTGTCTATTCGGACCATAAGAGTTTAAAATATTTATTTTCTCAAAAAGAGCTTAACATGAGGCAGAGGTGATGGTTGGAATATCTTAAAGACTTCGATTTCGCTATTCAATATCACCCTGGCAAGGCAAATGCTGTAGCAGATGCACTCAGCAGGAAACCAATTGGTATGTTATCAAGTCTCATGATTTGTATGACTAACCTTATTCCTCAATTTGCTCAGTTTAATCTAGATGTTGACATTAAGGAAGATAATTGTTTCATGGCAAATATCCGAGCTCAACCAACATTGATTGAGGATTTGGCCAAGTTACAAGAGGATGACCCAATTTTACTGGAAATTAAAGCCAATATTGAGCAAAGACCGGATTTTTCTATATCCGAAGATGGAAGAATGCTATTCAAGGGCCGACTGTGTATACCCGATCATTAAGGTACAAAGAAATTGATCTTAGAAGAAGCACATAAATCGAAGAATACCATTCATCCAGGAGGTACAAAAATGTATCAGGATCTCAAAAGAAACTTTTGGTGGCCCAATATGAAGAAGGAAGTAGCGGACTTTGTATCTCGGTGTCTCACATGTCAACAAGTGAAGGCGGAACATTTCAGACCCGTAGGTAAATTACATCCCTTAAGCATCCCAGAATGGAAATGGGAGAGCATAGGAATGGATTTCATTATGGGACTACCTAAGACAAGAGGTGGACACTATGGAATATGGGTAATTATAGACCGATTGACTAAATCTGCACATTTTATACCAATTAAGAGTCGATGGTCTGTTGATATTCTAGTAGCCCTATACATGAAGGAAATTGTCAAGTTACATGGGGTCCCTGTCACCATCATATCAGATAGAGATCCTAGATTCACATCACAATTCTGGAAAGGTTTACAACATTCACTTGGGACTAGGTTGAATTTTAGCACAGCCTTTCATCCACAAACTGATGGTCAAACAGAAAGAACAAACCAAGTGGTAGAAGATATGCTCAGGGCTTGTGTCATTGACTTTGGTGGAAGTTGGCACGATCACTTGCCTCTTGTAGAATTTGCATATAACAATAGTTACCAAGCAAGTATACAAATGGCACCTTTTGAAGCTCTATATGGGAAGAGTTGTCGATCACCAATATGTTGGAGTGAAATAGGGGAAAGGCAATATCTAGGCCCCGATCTTATCAGAGATTCTACAGAAAAGATTAAACTCATTCAAGAAAGAATGAAGATGGCACAAGACAGGCAGAAATCTTATGCTGACAATCGAAGGCGCGACTTGGAATTTCAAGTAGGTGAACATGTATATCTTAAGGTTTCTCCAGGTCGTGGTATTCGAAGATTTGGCATCAAAGGAAAACTAACTCCAAGGTTTATAGGCCCATTTGAAATTCTTGAAAGGATCGGTGAAGTGGCTTATAGATTGGCCTTACCGCCACAGTTAGCAGGAGTTCACGACGTATTTCACGTCTCTATATTAAAGAAGTACGTGTATGATCCAGATCATATTATTACTTATGACAATCTGGAGATTCAGAAGGATTTGACTTATGAACAAACGCCAATAAGGATTTTGGAACGGGAAGAGCGTCAACTCAGAAATAAAGTCATTCCAATGGTTAAGATTCAATGGAAGAAGGCATGGCCTTATGAAGCAATCTGGGAAACTGAATCAGCTATGAAGAAAAGATTTCCAGAATTATTCAACTGTAAGTACACTCTCCACAATCCATGTATTGAATTTGGGGACCAAATTCTTCTAAGTGGGGGAGGATGTAAAGCCCCAAAATTTTATATATATATAAGTATTTCCTAGGTTATTTAATACTTTTCTAGAAATTGTAAAAGGGTTAAAGGAATTTATAAAAGATTTATTTGAATAATAAGTCATTATAAGGCCAAATAGTGTTAATCAATTAACCCAACCCACTTAATTAAGATCCAAAAGGTTTTAAACCAAGCCCATTAAGTTGGCCCATATTCTAGAAGGTAGTTAAGCGTATCCACAGTTTTTTGGGATAAATACAAATTATATATATAGATAAAAATTTAGATAATGATTAAAAGAGTTTTAATATTTTAAAAGTCCTAACTACGAAGACTGTAACAGTCTATCGCGAGACCGTCACAGCCAAGTAACGCATGGTCACTCGACCGTTACACGCCTGTCAGTTCCGTGAAGAAAGGAACTCGTGAAAAGATTGGAACTTGATGCTCCTATCCACTAGGGATCGAATGAGAAGACTCATAATAACTCTAAGGACTCTTAGGGATAAGGATTTAGTGGAATAAGGACTCTAGAATCGATCTAATCCTCAAACCCTAACCTAAACTCTATAAGTAGGGCATAGTTTTGAACTGTGCGACCCTTACTTTTGGGACGTAAAGAAGGAAGGTAAGAAGTCATTATTTCAGGTAAGTTGTTTTGAAGTTTTTGTTCATTATACTTTAGACTAACTCCCCTCTGAATTTCACATCCTTAGGTCAAGAGGACGTGGGGTTAGAGCCCAAGGAAGTAGCTGGAGAAGTCACAAAGGAAGGTGAAGAACTAGGGCTGAATTCTCAACCAAATCCAGAAACTTCAACCTAAGAAAGAGGTAGGTTATCTCATGAACGGCAAAAAGAGCTTTATAGGACTAAGAGCCTCTGGTTTAATTGAACCTCATGCATGCTAGATCATTGATTTCATGTCTTATTAGTTATATGTATTGCATGCACCTCCTAGCCCTAATAGAGAAATTAAAACATAATCGCTCATCTACCCACAATTACCTATGCATATAGATAACCTAGACATCATCATCATGCTTAGAATATGTTGATTTCCAGACATGATGTGAGTTAATCTCTTAGTCTCCATGTTAGTTTTCTATAGCAGATGATGTAACGCACTAGGCTAAGACCGTCATTTTCAAATAACGGCCTCAGAAAGACCGTTACACACTCTGTGTACTGCGTTTTTCGCTGTTGATAATAACGCGCTTGGACAGACGCGTTTCTTTCATGTAACGGCCCTCTACTGACCGTCACTTTCACTGTGACGCCCCCTCACAAGACCGTTACATCTTGTGTTCTGTCAACCCTAGACAGACTATGACTTGCCACTATTACATATGATTATGCCTAGATATCTAAGTTTGCAACCTGATTTCATGTTTTTAAGGTTGTTTAATTGTTCATAATAGGCATTGCCTGATTGATATCTTATTTTACTTTGATCTATGCTAATTTCATGAACCTAAATTCTATAGTTTTGTACTATAAAGCATGACTTTTAAAGCATGGTATTGACGGAGTTTCACCACGGTTTTCACCTTGATTATACATGTCTCTCGCTGTCAATAGAGTCAATTCTATAAGTACATGGCACTTACTCCGGTATGATGTCATTAGTTCACACGTTGCACTATAGGAACACTATCTTGGACATGAGGACCTCTCTATTGGATATTCCTTCCAATGGACTAGGAAATCATTGTTTCAAGGCCTCCGTAAATCTCCGCGAGCCTGGGATTCCCACTAGGACGCCGAGTTGGTTGTACCAATAAAAGCCCATTAATTAGATTACACTATCGGGTTTCTGGTTCTTGAAAAATAACGGCCCTGGACTGGACCGTCAGGCCTAGTAACGGCCCAGTTCCAGACCGTCGCATTCCTCTGAGTCTATCTTTATCTTTCTGGACTCTGGTCATTGTAACGGCCCAGCATGGACGCGTTACATAATGTAACGGCCCAGACCCTGACCGTTACATACCTTGTATATGTTAACCCAAGGATTGACCAAGGGTTAATATTCCAATGATTCTAGACTTACCTTGATGATCTAGAACTTATCATATTGCTTAAATTGACGTAAGATAACGAATGAGAGTTAAGAAAAGTACCGTTATGCTGCCGAATTATTTCCAAGAGCATAGCCTTGTTTAAATCTTTCTTGACTCATATTGTTCATCCGTTGAAGCAATCATTCATTGATTATTGTTATCATGGAATTACTGAACTTGTTATATTCTTGGCTATACTTTACTGTTACATGTGTGGAAGTAGCTTAATTTATAACTGAAGATGCGATCGAGCACTGATTGGGTTCAAGGGCTCTATGCTAGTCCCCTCAGCTGATTGTCGGAAACATACTATTTTATAAACCATGGGGTATGATGCTACTAGCGTCGCATTGCGCTGGGAGTACTATTTCTATAAATAAGTGAAGATCCACGGCACAACATGACATTCTTGCTTGATATTACACAGAAATTCACGAAGCACTTGCTCTTAAGCATAAGATGCTAAAGTGAGGAATATGTGGCTTGCTAGTACAATCTCGTTACATTCTTGTTCATGGAAGGCCAATATCATGTTCTTGTTATGTTCTTGCTAGTTCATTCTTGATCATTCTATCTTACCTGGTTATCTTGTTTCTATTGATTTGATCGCATGATTGATCCGCATTGCATGATTTTACCTAATTCTCTAGAGCTAAAATACTAGTTACTTTAATCATGCCTTCATGTTGATACGAAGATACCTACTGGGCAAGTGTGCTCATGACCTATTATTTAATGATTTTCAGGAGATGAATATAGTTCGCATTCGGATTCGGGTGATTCGAGCAGCGGGTCCGAGAGTGACTAAGAGTTATCCTGATAAGAGAGAAGACTTAGGTAGTTTCAAGTGTTTAGATGGAGTCAATGTAATTCTCTTATTTCTTGAGTCAATTAGTGAAAAAGTCAAATTATGTATTTTTGAATATTAATTGATTATGGAATAAAGTTGAGGTTTGATTACATCTTGTGCAGTTGCATCTATTTATGTGATTGTCTCGCGCTCTGAATTATTCTTGCTTGCAAGAGGCTTACCATGCCGGCTTTTCGCGCTCCCCGAGCGAGTCTTCCGCTGTAAATAAAGGCTCGGGGCGTGATAAGAAGGGAGCAGAGAAGGCGACCAGAGGGATTGCAGAGAAGAGAGAGTATGACTGTGCTGAGCTGGAAAAAGGTGAATGCTCGCACATTGCTACGTCAACTCCATTGAAGATCTCTATCTCTTTTCTCTACTCTACCTACATCGGTTCTGAGGATTTCTAGAGGATTAAAATAGAACCGTAAACCGCAAATAACATGGATTTCGAGGTTAGGAGGAAGTTCCCATGTCTGTCATCATTACCCAACCTAAACACCTTTTTGGAGGAAGCCATGTCATGGGCCATACCTGGGACATGACTCTTGTCAGGACCATGTTTCTACTGTCAACCAATGAGATATGGTCCTAGAATGGTACATAGAACAAAAAGTGACCAGAGCCAATAAGGAAGAGAGTCGGAGGTGTGCCTTAAGAAGGTGTGTGACCGGAATACAGAAGTAACGGGAGAAGCTGCTGCTGCTATTGCGGCTGGCATCCCTTGGAGAACAGAACAAGAGCACAAGAAGCCACCTGTGTCCAGAACAAGAAGAAGAAGGAGGAGGAGGAGAAGATGTTGTATATGGCTTGCATATGTTTTTGATGATAACTAAACTTCATAGTTTGATGAGAACTAAACTTTATGGTATGAGGATTCATGATGCTACTTGGCTATGTGATAATCAAAGAGTCCTTGTGCTCTTGTTGTTTATATATGGTTGAGATGGCAAATGACAATGATTTCATGGTCTTGATCCTTGATTGTTTGAGTTGATTTTATAAGAGGCAAGAGGTTTCATAATCTCTTTAATGTGAACAAGAACAAGAGGCAAGAGGTTTTATAGTCTCTTTAATGTGAACAAGCATGGTATTAAAACTTATCTATCTTGATTGTAGGATCAAACATCATGACGATTGCTTGGAAGGTACAACAAACGTGTGGATGAGCACATTGCTATCTATAGTCTAACATAAGTGGTAAATCATGTCCACACTCTTCAAGAACCCTTGGTAAGGCTATGGCATCCTCAATTCTGGTAAAGCAATCAAAGATGACTTGCCTCCATGGGAAGTTGATTTGGTTTTATGTGCAAAGGCTCCCTACGCCTTAACATGTGGATTTGTTTGTTGATGGAACTATTGGCTTAACCGTGATCAATAAACTGAAAGACTCTCAAACGGTTTTCACACTCAACTCTTACTTCCTCTTAATGGTTTGCATCAAGTTCATGCATTCATTATATGGATGGTTGAGCTATAGTTCTAATCAATTATCTATGTTCTTACAGGTCAAAACACTTAGTATAAATCCATAAGTTCAAAGGAGTTTGAATCCACGGACAGCAAATGGGTTTAAGGGGTTCGATGTTCAAAATCTGGAAAATTCCAGATTTCAGTCGACCGCCAGCCTAGGGCAATCGACCGATTTTCCCAGCACCTAAAACTACAATTCTTGTAAAATTTCGGTCGACCGCCCCATGCTACAAGTCAACCGCCAGCCCCGATACAGCATTGTTTAACTTTGTGTTTCAAGCTCATGGAATGGTCTTTCTTCCCATTTGTTTAATCCCACTACCCCCAATTAGGCCAGGATTTTTGGATCTGGTATGGGGCATGTCTCTTGACCATTCAAGAGATTTATAAACAACCGAATGGGGTCATAAACCCTAACCATCCAAGAGCTTCAAAGGGAGATCAAGAGGGTACTATCCAAGGAGGAAGAAGAAGGGTACTGTAGCCGTGAACAGTACTCCATGCAGCGAGTGTTCTTCATCCATTCTCAACCCATTGAAGGCATATCTGAAGCCAACCTCCTCCAAGGAAGAGAAGAGCCAAGCAAGCAAGCAAGGATTCCAAGAAGAGTGCCTAAGGGAGAAAGAAGAGAAGCCAAGCAAGCAAGAAAGGAGAAAAGCTAAGCAAGCACGGATTGAAGCTCCGGTCAAGTGAAGATTGAAGCTACATTCAAGATCCACAACATGCATTCAAGGGGAACCCAAAACAGGAGTTTTCTAAACTATGCCTCATCGTCTTTATGCTTTAGGTGTTGTATTTGTGTTCATCATAAACTGAAGAACTTGTGTGTGTGTGGATCGTTCTTGGATCCATGGTCGTGTGTGTGTGTGTCGTATTTGATTCGTGTGTGTGTGTGGATCTTCCTAGATCTGCGTTTGTGTGTGTATGGGTCTATTTAGATCTGTTCTATCTCGTGTGTGTGGATTGCTGCACTTGTGGCAGCGGGTGTTTGTGTTGGTGATCCGGTTGTCAGATCGTTTTGGAGACTTCATCTCCATGTGTGTGTGTATTGGGGCGCATCCCTGTGTGTGTGTGCAGGTGTCGTCCTGCGTGTGTGGTTGGAGTGTCGTCTCTGTTTGTGGATTTATCCCCGAGTGAAGCCTCACCGGGTTTGGTGAGGGGTGGACGTAGGATTGCTGTTGTTGCATCCGAATCACCTTAAAAACCAATGTGCATCATGTTTTCAAATGTGGTTTGGTTCCTTTCTCTTATCCCCATTCTACGCGAGTGTGAATGTTTATCATTGTTCATTATTCATCCACGTCCATATTGAATAATCTATCTAATCACCAAATAGATTTCGACAAAATCATTTTGTGATTGAATAGATTTGAATCTCTTTATTAACATCTTATCACATATTTTATAAAAGGCCAAAAGTTTCATTAAAATTTGTAAACACCCAATTCACCCCCCTCTTTGGTGTCATTGATCGCGGGACTTCAATTGGTATCAGAGCTAAGGCTCTAATTTTTCATAGATCTAACGATCTAGAGAGATCCAGATCAATGACTACCAACATGTACACCCTGAATTCTCAACCGGTGTTTGATGGTTGCAATTTTGATTTGTGGCTTGGTAAAATGTGTAGTTTTATAGTTTATTTCACATATCAATAAACTTATTTCACATGGTCCATATGAATTGCCTAAGGATAAAAGTGTCTGGACTGTAAATCAAAAGCTTAAACATGATCAAAATTGGTTGGTTTTAAAGTTGCTTACTACCGTAGTTGATTCTAATCACTTTCCATTTGTCTCCCATTGCAGATCCGCGAAGGAAATATTAGATGGATTAGCCGACTTCAAGGAAGAGCATGAAGACGAATGCCTTGTGGCAGGCACGAGTGATCAACGGAGTGATCACCAAAGTGGATCAAGCTCAAAGGTAAATTCTGACTCTGATAATGAAGATGAATTTAGCTATGAAGATTTGTTGATTGCATATGATGATCTTGCTGATAAATACAAGAAGGTAAAATCTGAAAACCAAAAATTGAAAAAGAATGCCGAACAAAATAATTGTAATTCCTCTTGTAAAAAATGCTCACATTTAGAGGAATTAGTTGAGACTCACGTGTTCGACATTGAATTCCATAAAGATCAAATTTCCTACTTGAGAAATGAAAATAAAGATGATGTGACACGACCCCTCAGACCTAGATTCGCAAGCAACCGAACCGAACGACGGACTCACCTAAGCGGGTTCACCCGCGTCGCCCACACCCAGGTCCGTAGGTGGACCGGCGATAGTGGTGAGGGTCCGAGGTTGGACCTTTCTATTCTGGGGGTTTGTCAAGCCTAGGATGGACCCCCAAAGGGCCTGGAATGCCCAATTCCGTCGGTGGCCAGCACGCCAAGGGCGTGGGTTATAGGGTCGCACTCTCAACTCACTCCGCGGTGGTCGCACAATTCAATGGAGTTTGAGATCGGGCGCTCACCTCACCACCGACGGGCAACTGGAAACAATACTAAGACAAGCAAAAGTAAAACCAGCAGAGGAAGTGACCAAAAGCTCACCTGATCGACATGAATACACCGATCCCGGCCGGAGACGAGGGAGAGCGGGGAGGCGTGGGCTACCCGCACACCGCATCGATGATGCTTCAGCCGCTTACCTGCTAGCACAATCACTATGCCCTCACAGAGAAGGTGGTCTAGGGGTAGGGATAATCCAATTACAATCAAAACTACCTCCACACAGGGAGGGGCGGTCTGCCGGCCAGGAGGGATAGGGAGGAAAGCTAAGGAAGAAGCCGATTAAGAACTTCGCTGATTCTGCCCGCTTCTGGAACTGCCTAACAGGTACTCACTGTTGGCGCTGCCACGGGTTCTCCCAAACTTGGAATTCATCAAAACTAGCGCTGAATCTTCACTGACTGAGCCGGGAGGGCTGCTGAATTTTCTTGTGAGTTCGAGCTGTGGCTGACGGCCAGGGCAGGCGCAGGACCGGTGCTGCTCTGTTCTGGATCTCACTGGTCCCTGGATGCTGCAGCAGGTTGTCAGATTCACCACAAACACTTATGAGATCTCAACGATGCGGGACTAGCATGGTCACGAGCGTGGTCAAGTCTTCTTCGATCGGCAACCGAGAATGGCACCAGAGGAGGTCGGAGTCGAGAGAACCAGCCTGAAGAGTGGGGGGGTATCTGGACTGACCCTGACTGGCCTGCCCTGCGTACCTGAGGGAGAAAATTTGGAACTGGGTACTCCGGACCCGAAACGACGTCCCGCTGCCTGCGTTGGACAGAGGACTGGTAGAGCTTCATCTCAGTCAAGTGGCGCACCAAGGGGAGCCGGGGTGTGGTCGCAGTAGCTTCTGAACTGAGGCTCTGGTCTCTGCTCGGGTGCTGGATGCGCAGTCAGACGAGAACTGAAGTCGTTGATGGCTCTGACCTTGGATCGAGGCGGGATCACCTCACCTGCGAAGCTGACTGGAAGAGCTTTCTAGCAATGTATGATATGCCTCTAGACGGTGCTTGGTGAAGACGTGGCTGCCTCTGTAACTCGACCCTTGACTGTTGCGCGTGAACTAAGATGAAACATGGTGGTGATAGGTGATGGGAAATGGGGTAGATGGGATGGGGAATGGAGTGGATGGGTATGGGGGTGACCCCTGGCTATGTGGGGGTCTGGTAGGGGGTAATCCAAGGTGTGGGAGGGGCAGAATGGTGGTTGGAAGGTTGTCTAACAGGTGGAGGAAGGGGGAGCTACGAATTTGGGTTGGGAAGGGGAGAGGGAAGGAGAGATCTCTCCCTTGGTTTGAATGAGTGGTTAATGGTGGGTGGTTATTGTGGCCTTGGGGATGGGAAAGGGTGTGTTGGGGAGAGGAAAGGTTGTTTGGGGTTGGTGAAGGGGTGTGTGGGAGAATGGGATTCTCCCTTGGGAGATGGAGGGGTGGCTTAGGAAGAGGAAAGGTTGCCTTGGAATGTGAAAGGGTGCTTGGGGCTTGGTGTGAATAATGGTGGGATTGAATGGACCTAGGGAAAATGAGGGGTTGGGGCTGATGTGGAGCATGAGGTGGCAGGGGGGAGGAGAGAGAGAGGGTGGCGCCCTAGAGAGAGAGGGGGGTCGCCCCTTTTAGAGAGAGAGAAAGAGAGAGGGGAATCCACCCCTTAGAGAGAGAGAGAGAGAATCTCACACAATTTTGGTGGATTTCAAATTTTCTTTCAACAATTCATTAGTTCCAAATGGTGGGAGTGGGGTCATATTTATAGGATTCCCACAATTTAACATAAGTCCCTAACTTTTGGACTACTAACACTAAACCAAGGGGAAGGGGGCGCCCCTGGGCCTAGCCCATATAATTGGGCCCATTAACCTATCAAACCAACATAATGACTCAAGACTTAGGTAAATAACTACCTAACCTAGGTATTGGACTCAAATAAAAGGAAAATTACATGATAAGACTCAAATAAGCAAATGAAAAATACATCATATGACTCGAAATAAAGCGGCGAACAAGATGTAGCACTGCTGGTGATCATCAGGAATCTCAAAAAATATGGAGTGGTCGGAGATATCCCCATCAAAAGAGCTGAGAGAGAGAATAAATCTGATGAACAATGGCTAAAACGAATTTGCTCATGATAAAAAGTTTGAAAAAGAAAATGAGAAACTGAAGGAATTGAACACGGCCATTTCTGAAAGATTGTTTGCTTTTGAAAAAGGAAAATCTGTTAATATTGATAAATCTGAAAAAATGCATGTTTTGTTTCAAGAAATTGAAAGTCATAAAACCATCAATGCTACTTTACATGAACAAGTCAATTCGTGTGAAAATGAGATGGTTTCCTATCAATTACACATTTCATCACCTGAGAAGGAAATTCTTGATCTGAATGTTTCATTGTCTAAGCTTGTGAAAGGAAAAGAAAATTTGGATAAAATCTTGGGGACTAAGGTGAATTTTCAAAGGGAAGGGCTGGGCTATAATCCTGTGAACAAAAAGAATTTTGAAAATAAAGTTTACACATCTTTTATGCAAAATTCAAACATAGCCAGCACATCAAATGAGTCTCCAAATCAATTTCCTTCACAGACAATAAAAAGATCAAATGAAAATCTGAAAAATAAAAATCATGTAGCACACACACATGCATTCACAAAGAAAATCAATTTGCATCAAAAATCTAAAAATACTGCTAGCACCACCATGCATGTTAAACACACTTCTGCCACACACACACACAACCACCTAGAAAGAATCTCTCATGCTTTTACTGTGGAAGACATGGACATGCCATGCACAATTGTTTCATTATGAAGAATGATGACTTGAGACCATGTCGAAACCAAACTGGTTTGAAAAATGCAAAGAAAGCTTTCACCATAAAACCTTCCATACATTGTAATCACTATGGTAAAAGGGGTCATACAACTTCACATTGCTGGTTACTGTTGAAGAAAAAGAGCTCTCATTCAACACGTCATAGTCACATACACAACCAGTAAAACCAATGAAAAGGAAAAATGTAATGTCGCGTGTTTCCTCCAATCATTCTGGCAAATCTGGGAATGTTAAGCATGATCACTTTCTAAGAAAAAATTATGATTTGAATGCTATTAAAAATTGGAAATCACATGTCTATGTTGCTACTAACCGACAAGGATCCAAGATGGCTTGGGTACTTAAGAATGCAAATTGAGAAATCTATTTTGCAGGTGTGCCATGGGAATGAAAAGTAAAAAATAAATTTTCGCCAAGAAGATAAGGCACACGGGTCAAGTGGCATAAATCAGGTTGAAAAAAAATCAAAAACTAAATTTGATTTCTCAGGTGATATCCCTCTTACTCTTTCCATTAGAGGTGCTATGTCTTGTCTTGCCTTGTGCTGAATCTTGTGATAATGCATATGTTGTATATGAGTTGCATTCATGGCAGTTACTTGCATATCTGTGTGTATATCACTTGTCATATGGCATCTTCTTGTAAGGGAGCTTGAAGATTCTTCAAATCATGATTTCACTACACATTTTGAGTTTGCATACACCCTCACATGCTTTCATGCACAAAAGTTGAAGAATCTACTTTTCAACTAGAATGAATTCATGTCATAATGCATTACATTTCTCTTGCCTTCATCACCTCCATGATTGCATATAGCATTAGAATTTACTAAACGTCCTGCATTCATTCATACATTAAGGGGGAGCAACCACAGTCATCATATGGACTTAGTGTTAGGTTCACATCTGAGTCATGCATCATGTCTAGACCTTTCTAACGGGATATTTGTTGTTAAAGGGAATTTGTCAAGTCATTGTTAATAAATTTGAATCGAAACTGACAAATCAAGTCTTTTTGTTCTTGGATGCAGATTACACTCCCTAAATCCAAAAGATGATGGGCTAGTCATGGTCGAGCTTGAATCAACTGGAAGATACTTTGCAAGAATGAAAAATGATGAGAACCCTCTCAAGTTGCTACAAGAAGATGGTATACGTTGTGTAGAACAACTTCCAGGATCGACTCAAGTACAAGGCAGTGAAAGTCTTATACGTGTTGAAGCAAGTATCCAAGACATAGTATGAAAGGCGCGCATCTCTTTTAACCAAGAATGGGTTCAATAGGTAAGGTTGATCAACCACCTCTCACAAAGCAAATCAGGTAAAAGACTTCTTAGTGGTTCAAGTACATGTGGATGTTATCATTTTTGAGCTACTAATAATGCCTTTTGTGAAGATTTTGTAGGGACTGTGCAAAGAGATTTTAAAATACTCTCATGAGTAAACTGAATTTCATTCTTTTTTGGATTGCAGGTGAAAGGCTTGGAAGAAAATGGATTCTCAAGGCAAAGGTAAGAAAGTAAAATCTGAAATATCAACTTTCGTGAGGTTGGTGATCTTAGTGATTGAAGGCTTCCAATCTTGTCTCCTGAAATAAGGTAATTCAACCTTGTCAATTCATGCAATGGCCATCTTTATCACTTGGTGACACTCTCAAGTGACAAGGTATTGATTCTAAAAACTTGAATTGTCATTTACTAGCATGTTGTGATGAATTGGTTGAATCAAATTGAAAATCTTGAAAGATGTGTATGAATTGGATATTGAATATTTTTCACTGCATGATCACACCTAAATTGAATTGCATATCTGGTATATCAAATGGCGTCTGTGGAAGAGTGGATCATGTCCACTTGGAAGCATTCCCTATGTGTTGAGCTGGGTCTTCAGACTAAAATCTCCGCCTCGTACTAGATCTTGAAAATCTAACTGGCATGTGAATGGTTGATTTGTGAATGAATCCATGAATTGAGCTGTTTAAATTGGAAACATGTTTTTGATTAAATGATCCATACATTTGGCTTGTGGATGGCTTCTAATTTCAAAATTTGTGAAAGACTTCTGAAAATCTGATTTTGAACAATTTCTGAAAATTAGGTTGCATTGCTTAATTTTGATCATTTATGCACCCTTATTCATGAAGGCAATGTCATGAAAGATGCTTGTTTGATTCATTAATAAAATATGAATGCCATTTGTCTCACTGGTTTGAAAAACAAGCACTTGCATCTTGCCTTTGCATATTGCATTACATTCTTATATGCTCATAGGTTGTATTGCATTAGACCTCATGCATTAGCTGTATTTAGTTCATTCAGTTGGTATCCATTCAATTGGTATCAATAATTGCGCATCATATTACATATTTGCATTGCATGTTGCATACACTCCTTTTGCGTACTTGCTTGCTATTATATGCTGTTCACCCCCATCCTTCAAAATTTCTATGACCTTATGATTTCTTGATAAATAATACTGCATTTGAGTCATATGGGAGTGTTTCATGTTATACACTCTAGGGGAGTTTATATATCATAAGTGCATCTATTTAGGGGGAGTGCACTGTTATGTGTTCATGATATTTTTGGTATACATGCTGAATCAAATTCATACACCTCTTGCACAAAATGTGAAAATGAGTGTTTAAGATAAGGATGTATGTATTTCTTTTCAACACTCTCGAGATATTAAACTTGCTGCATGTATGTTGAAGAGACAGTTAAGGAAAAAGCTGCCTACCTATCCTTGGTTGCGAAATCTGAAATGAAAAAGAAAGACAGAGCAATGCTCAATCTCACTGAGTAAATTGGGCACATGTCACCTGAGACGTGATGTGGTTCATTTCTGAAGAGTGTTGACTAAAGTACCTCTGTTCAAAATGAGGTGAAATGGTTCAGTATTCTGAGTAACCGGGGATTCTAGCATGAGCTCCATATATCTACTCGCGTAAAAAGGAGTTATTTGAACCTGATCACTCTTAAAAAAATTCTGATGATCTTGTGATATCATTAAAAATTTGATGTTGAAAACTATTGAGGTAGAGCGAAGCCTCCAATATGTTGTTCTCAAAATTGAAGTGCAGTCTGTAAAATGTCTTATTGTGTTGATCTGAAAATCTGAATATCCATGTTGCAACTATCGCTTTTCATGTTACTCACCAACACATCTGGAAATTTGATTTATTATGTATTCAGAAATTTGATTGACTGTTTTAGCAATTGCATGAATCTCCTATATGATTACATAATCTCCCATGTGCTACACATGTGCATTCTCGGTTGTCATGACTCTGCTGCATCCTTCTTATACCCATTCCCTTTTTAAATAAGTAAGGGGGACATATGCTTGCATGTCTATATATACGTATCTATCTGGTTACATTGTGTGCATATCATGTCTCATCAGTTGTATGTATATAGCTTCATGCAATTCATAAGAAAATTAAAAATTTTAAAATCACTGAAAATCCCACAAATTTGGACTTCAATTTGTTTACATTTGCCATATGGGGTATTTGCCTTCACTTGGTATCATGAAAATCAAAATTTTGTGACCCTCACATAGGCATTATCAACATGGTTTTTGAGTTTAACAGTTGGCCTAGCTGGTTTTCATTGCATCACATGCTTGCATTCATAGTGTCATCGCATGCTTGCATTGAGTTTCATATACTTGTATTCATAGTGTCATCATATGCTTGCATTGAGTTTTTATACATTTACAGAAAATATAAAAATCAAAAAATTTGAAAATCAAAATAAACTCTCTTGATATGCCCTCCTGCTCTTGCATGTTGAGAAAGTCTAACATGGGTTCTAGAATTTGAATGATCTCATCTCATCTTGTGAACATCTTCCACCACTAGTTCATATCCTTGAAGCCAACCATTATCTTCCTTTGGTACGAATACGTGCTTGAATGTATTGCCTTGAATGGTATCATCTTGATTTGTGAATCTCAGTCTGTATATTATTTGTCTCCATAAGTTTCAATTGGAATCCATGAATCAACATGTTTTGATCACCGTATCCTTGCCTTGCTATTGCCTCACTCCTCATTGCTTTTGACACTGTCTTCCTCCCACTTTTTGATCATGTCAAAGAGGAGAAGAATATGGTCTGACTATGCCAGTCATAAAGTTTGTCATCATCAAAAAGGGGGAGATTATTGTATATGAATTGTATATATATTTTTGATGATAACTAAACTTCATAGTTTGATGAGAACTAAACTTTATGGTATGAGAATTTATGATGCTACTTGGCTATGTGATAATCAAAGAGTCCTTGCACTCTTGTTGTTCATGTATGGTGGAGATGGCAAATTACAACAGTTTCATGGTCTTGATCCTTGATTGTTTGAGTTGATTTTACAAGAGGCAAGTGGTTTCATAATCTCTTTAATGTGAACAAGAACAAGAGGCAAGAGGTTTCATAGTCTCTTTATTGTGAACACGCATGGTATTAAAACTTATCTATCTTGATTGCAGGATAAAACATCATGACGATTGCTTGGAAGATACAACAAACGTGTGGATGAGCACATTGCTATGTACAATCTAACATAAGTGGTAAATCATGTCCACACTCTTCAAGAACCCTTGGTAAGGCTATGGCATCCTCAATTTTGGTAAAGCAATCAAAGATGACTTGCCTCCATGGGAAGTTGATTTGGTTTTATGTGCAAAGGCTCCCTACGCCTTAACATGTGAATTTGTTTGTTGATGGAACTATTGACTTAACCGTGATCAATAAACTGAAAGACTCTCAAACGGTTTTCATACTCAACTCTTACTTCCTCTTCATGGTTTTCATCAAGTTCATGCATTTATTATATGGATGGTTGATCTATAGTTCTAATCAATTATCTATATTCTTACAGGTCAAAACACTCAGTATAAATCCATAAGTTCAAAGGAGTTTGAATCCACGGACAGCAAATGGGTTTAAGGGGTTCGATGTTCGAAATCTAGAAAATTCTAGATTCCTATTTTCCCAGCACCTAAAACTACAATTCCTGTAAAATTTTGGTCGACCGCCCCATGCTACAGGTCGACCGCCAGCCCCGATGCAGCCTTGTTTAACTTTGTGTTTCAAGCTCGTGGAAAGGTCTTTCTTCCCATTTATTTAATCCCACTACCCCCAATTAGGCCAGGATTTGTGGATCTGTTCTAGGGCATGTCTCTTGACCATTCAAGAGATATATAAACAACCTAATGGGGTCATAAACCCTAACCATCCAAGAGCTTCAAAGGGAGATCAAGAGGGTGTTGTCCAAGGAGGAAGAAGAAGGGTACTATAGCCGTGAACAGTACTTCGTGCAGCAAGTGTTCTTCATCCATTCTCAACCCATTGAAGGCATATATGAAGCCAACCTCCTCTAAGGAAGAGAAGAGCCAAGCAAGCAAGCAAGGATTCCAAGAAGAGTGCCTAAGGGAGAAAGAAGAGAAGCCAAGCAAGTAAGAAAAGAGAAAAGCTAAGCAAGCACGGATTGAAGCTCCAGTCAAGTGATGATTGAAGATACATTCTAGATCTGCAACATGTATTCAAGGGGAACCCAAAACAAGAGTTTTCTAAACTAAGCCTCATCGTCTTAATGCTTTGGGTGTTGTATTTATGTTCGTCATAACATGAAGAACTTGTGCATGTGTGGATCGTTGTTGGATCCGTGGTCATGTGTGTGTGTGTCGTATTTGATTCATGTGTGTGCGTGGATCTTCCTAGATCTGTGTTTGTGTGTGTGTGGGTCTATTTAGATCCGTTCTATCTCGTGTGTGTGAATTGCTGCACTTGTGGCAGCGGGTGTTTGTATTGGTGATCCAGTTGTCGGATCGTGTTGGAGACTTCATCTCCGTGTGTGTGTGCGTGTATTGGGGCATGTCCCCGTGTGTGTATGCAGGTGTCATCCTGCGTGTGTGGTTGGAGCGTCGTCTCCGTTTGGGAATTTATCCCCGAGTGAAGCCTCACCGGTTTTGGTGAGGGGTGGACATAGGATTGCCGTCGTTGCATCCGAACCACCTTAAAAACCGCTGTGCATTGTGTTTTCAATTGTGGTTTGGTCCTTTCCTCCGATCCCCATTCTACGCGAGTGTGAATGTTTATCATTGTTCATTATTCATCCACGTCCATATTGAATAATCTATCTAATCACCAAATAGATTTCGACAAACTCATTTTGTGATTGAATAGATTTGAATCTCTTTATTAGCATCTTATCACATATTTTACAAAAGGCCAAAACTTTCATTAAAATTTGTAAACACCCAATTCACCCCCCTCTTGGGTGTCATTGATCGCGGGACTTCAGAAGTAGGAGAAAAGCCCAAGGCCATCTATTGAAGATCAAAATCTGAACCGTAGCTCCTCTTCCTCATGCTCCTTGTCCTACAAAGAAAAGTCATCGTGAAGGAAGCAAGTATTCTGAGAGCAGTAGACCGAGCCCTCCATCTCTCAGACAGAAACATTCTCTTTTGGCCTGAGTTTCACTCACTCTGTCTGAAGTTTTTCCATTGTTCTTTTTCTATTTCTTCTTGACAAACTGTGAATTGTCCCTACTGGTTGTTGTAGGAAGACAGACGAAGGTATGCTCTCATCTGGGTGTTCAGTCCCTACTTGGTTCTGTAGGAAGACAGACATAGGGTGTCTCTGATCTGTGGTTGGCCTTGTGTGCCATAAGTTGTGTATCAGCGGTTTAGTGTTGTAGCACTAGGGAAGCCTCACTTGGTTTGAGTGAGGGGTGGATGTAGGACTCGGGTTTGAGTCTGAACCACCTTAAAATCCTTGTCCTAGTGGTTTGGTTGTGTGTTTGCCTTACGCTAGATGCTTGCCTAGGCTCGTTGCTCATCTTCATCCTTGCATCTTGTGTTTTAGGTTCTTGCATTTCTTGGTAGGTGATTTTATTCCGTTGCAATCTTTTTGTATCTGAAAAAGAGGGGCAAATCTATTCACCCCTCACCTCTACATCAACCATTCCCACACAACAAGGAATATGCGACTTATAGGCAGGACGCGTCTAAAAGAAAATAGGACTTCCTGAAAAGTCGTTAATCAATTAATTTAATGGGCTCAAAAATAGGAAAACTAATACGCGTCAAGGGTCCTGGTCGCGTCTTTTACAGAGCTGGACTTTCCAAAATTTGCAAGAGAGCATTGGCGCCCGTTCGGACGGTCGCCTAAAGAAGTGGCGCCCGACTGGCTGGTCGCGAATTCAGAAGGCCCTGATCAATTGGAGAAAAGCCCAAAAAAATGCAGAAAAATGTGTGAAGGTGGGAAAAAGTTGAATTTTCAAGAAAAATGAGGAAAACCACTCAAATAGGTCAATTTTAGGGTCAAATGGGGCATTATAGTGTAATATGAGATATGCTCAAAATGATGTCAATTTTAGCGTGTCTACACCTCTTCCTATAAATATGAAACTCCTGGCTGAAGAAGGTTGCTGCTGCCCTAGAGAAGAAAAGAGCCTTCAGTAGAAAATTAGTGAGCAAGAGAAAAGAAGAGAGGAGCAACCCAGCAACTGGCCGACCTGGTCCAGTGCTGAAAAAGAAGAAGAAAAAGAAAGGATAGTAGCCCAGCATAGTGGCTAGAGCGAACTAAGTGCAGAGAGAAAAGAGAGAGAGCTGGAGCAGTCTTCAGATCTGACTTTCAGATCTCCAATACAGCTTAATGAACTTGTTCTGAAGCTACATTTATTTTTTCCTTATTCCGCTTTTGTGTTTTTCCTTTTGAAACTCTGATTTCTATGTGTTTTGCTGCGTTAACTGCAGTGTGTTTCTGGTGCTATGTTTAGAGACCGGAGAGTTTTTCTGGCTGTTGTGCAACCGTGTGTTTTGGAGGGGCTTGTCCCCATGGTTTTGCTACATCGGAGTAGTGTGTCTTTGTTTTCCTCCTTGGGGCTTGTCCCCGTGTGAAGCTGTGAATCAGCAGTGAGGACTGTGTCCTCGTGTGGAAGCTGTGAATCAGCGGTCATGCTGTTAGTCAGCGGTGTTCAAGCTGTTAGTCAACGGTGGTCATGCTATCAGTCAGCGGTGGTCAAGCTGTTAGTCAGTGTTGTTGAAGCTGTTAGTCAGCGGTCTTCAAGCTGTTAGTCAACGGTATTCAAGCTATTAGTCAGCGAGAAGCCTCACCGGGTTTTGGTGAGGGGTGGACGTAGGTCTACGGGTTTGCAGACTAAACCACCTTAAAAATCCCTATGCAGTGGACTGTGATTTGTGCGATTGATCCTTCTCCCCTATCCCCATTCACAGGATGGTGTGCTAATTAACATGTTTGTTGTCTTAGTTATTGAAGCTACCAGCGCACTCAGCATTGTGTTCATACACATCCACGGGTTTGATGGATCACTACTCGAAGGTGCAGCTAATCTTCATGTCTGATGATATTTCAATTTGATTAGCTCTCAACCGTGGTTCATCTGATACCCAGTGAAGCCAAGCCTCACTCTAGTATTTACAAGTGTTCTTGTTAAATCCGCTGTACACTTTGAATAGAGTTTTATTTCAGTTCAGGTTCATCATATTCTCAAGGAATGACTGCGTTTCATTTCTCTGTGTCTCATTAAGTGAGTGATTAAATTTTAAATGGATAAATTTTTTGAAAGGATCTATTCACCCCCCCTCTAGGTCCTATTAAGACGCCCAACAGAAAGATTGTAGGAGCTTTTTCTTTTTCATGAATACTTTCAACAAGAATGGAGTTGAGGACAAAATTGAGCTTTGTGTTTCTCTCAACTCTAGAATGTAGGCTTTTTATTGGAAACTTGGATTTCTCAGATTATGCTCACATCAAGTGTTTTGCATTGTTCATCCAGTCTGCTTCTTATATACAACTTCCTTGAAAGATTCTATTAGGCTCATTTGGTAGCCGTTAGGCTCAAGTTTATGAATGTTAGACTCTTTTAGAAGCTTGTTAGACTTAAGTATATATTTGTCAGATAGAGCGTTCTTCTTCTTGCGTGTTTTAATGTCGTGCCTATCTTCACGAAATGTTATGCTCCTTCTTCGAGTATGTACGATAGCATATCTTCCTTTGACTGTAGAGTCTTTCTCAGATTGTGAGGAGATATGGTCCTTTCGGTGCTTGTCCTCCAACAAAGTACCATTCCGAGATATTCTTCCTTTTCGTGCAACTGTCACTCTGTAAGGAAGTATTGTTTAGTCTATTCAACAAATAATAGGTTTAAGAATACTTCCTTCTTTCCTTCAGTACTGATACATGTTCTATAATGTTTATAGGTCTGCTACTTCTTGAAAATAGACTAGCAGAGTTGACCTTTTCATGCCTTTATATAAGCGTGTATATCATGAGAAGGAAAATATAACTTTTGTGTTCTTTTATCAGCAATAAATGTCTACATGCATCGCATTAAATGCATTTGAATTTTGAACTTTCAATGAGATAGTCGATTAGATATAAATTTTTATTATAAATTAATCGACTAAGTTATCTTATCTATTGTGATAGCTGATAACCTTAAGTTATATGCAGATAGTCGGTGGTAAGGTAAGATAGCTGCTGCTTAGTCAGATAGCTGATTTCCAATACTAAGTTGATAGATAGGCGTTGAAGGTTTGAGATCGTCGATTTCCAAGCGACTATGTGAAAATAGGCATTGTTTCGTTCAAGCGCCTATGTGAGTATTTTTTCATGAGATAGTCAATTGTCCAACGACTATGTGAAGATAGGCCATGTTACAGTTCATGTGCCTATGTGAGTTTTCTTTCATGAGACAGTCTATATTCCAGTGACTATGTGAAGATGGGTCATGTTACAGTTTATACGTCTATGGTTTTATTGTGCCTATGTAACTTTAAGTGTGCCTATGTTGTTTTGCACCTATGTGAACTCAGCTCTTATTCTAACGACTATGTTTACCTAGATAGCTGCAAATTTATTATTCTCAGTGACTATGTTAGGATAGCTTCATGATTTAGCGCCTATGTGAATGATTCAGTGCTTATGTGAATTCTGTGCACCTAAGTGAAGCTTTTGCGCTTATGTGAATTTTATGCACCTAAGTGAAGCTTTTACGCTTATGTGAATTTTGTCTTTATTTCTAGCGTCTATGTGACTATGTTTTTTGACTCTGGTGTTTACGTTCATTTAGCTGCTATGTCTCAGAATTTTTGTTTCTCTTATAAACAATCAGAGTTTTGTCATAATTGATATAGTTTTGTTATCGGCAAAACTAAGGGATTTAAGATGATTTTTGGATCTAGCCTACTTATGATCATCACACCAAAGTCAATGTCTGTGTATATAGGTCACTGTCTAGTCTTGGGAGGAGTGCCCGAATTACTCATAACCGCGAGAGTCAAATGACTTGTGGTGTGGCATTGCATCGATATGAATTGCAAGATTGATCTAGATAATTCAATTGTTATATGATTGACATGTGATATGATTGATATGTTTGGCTGAAATGGGTATTCTTTAATATGACCATTCTTTGAAATGCTTCACTTGATTATTGCCCATTGAAAATCATTACTTAGAAAAGCTATATCCTTGAATTGCTCTCTGTACTTTAATTGTCACTTTAATTCCATCTATTGAAATCCTTGTTCCTATGAACCATATCTTCATGTTGTCTCTAGTTATTAGTAAACGAATTTGATTTGTGTATCGAGTCATGTCATCATTATTGCATGACCAACATGTTAATTATTTAAACTTACATGATAGAAGAGATGTTTTTCCTATCGAGATTTCACTCACCTAGTGTTTTAATTATTTTTATGGTAGCTTTGATGAAGAGATCCAATTAGATGGAGTGGGCCAAGAGTGAACGAGTACTCCTAGATTGATTAGAAGACCCCTATCTTTTCTATCTTATTGAGTCTAGATTAGAGATTCGATTGTCATGTAATAGGGTCTTTTTTTTTAATTTGGAATTGTAATTGTGTCAACAATGAGTCCTTTGTATGAATATTAGTGAAATTTTGAATATCAATAAAGTTTGGTCTTGTCCATTTTGTGAAAATTGGAGTTGTTTATCTATATGCTTGTGGATGTTGAATTGTTATTACTATCATTGGTTAGATATAACTGTCACAGTGACGACCTAGACTCCGGATACCGGGTAAACCCGATACCACTTGGAACTTGTGAGGCCTCTGTTGACACACAAAATATGATTGAGCAATAATCATGTGCCCGAAGAGTCAACCAGAAGTCAAAGATAGATCCATTCAGATCGCTGAAGCCTCATGCCTCCTCACAAGAAGTGCCAGGGACTCAACATTCCGTCATCTCGGGTTTACGCACCCACCACAGCTCGCTTAAGGCCTATTGATGGTCAGAGCCTATGAAACCGGCATCGAGATGATCGTGCCAGATATACCTCTTACCCCATCCGACCAAGACGAGACTGTAACAGGTGGCTCCCGCCTGATGGAGAAGCCTCCCCGAGATGAAGAAATGTCCCTGGCCCCTCGGAATAGAGAACCGAAGGCAATGCCAGCGGAAAACGTGAGTCACCCGACAAGAGCACCCGGGACTCCGAAGTGGTCCGTGAGCGACCGATGGATGACTCCGAAGGAGCAAGAACCCCCAGAGTAGTGGCTCATTCAATGAGAATGCTTCGTGCAAGCATAAGGCAGCCCTGGAAAACCAATATTCTGCGTTAATAGCATCACTAGCAGAAATTCTGAGGTTTCCGTAAGATACACGCGGAACACCAGAATGATCCGAAAGCAGCCTCGAAGGCATACGAGCCTAGTAGAAATCATCTCAGGGGTTACCCTTTCAGTGAAGATGGTCCATGTACTCTCCGAGCGAGGGTGGCATCACAAACCGGTGTGCCGAAGGGCAAATTAGTGCAAATCCCAGGAAAACCGGTACGGGTTCTGCACGTCTCAGAAATCTGCGGAAGCCCCGAATCAACACTTCAAAGCATATTTTGGGACTACTGCACCAACTCCAAAGCTACTCCGGACGACGAGCTCTCACCGGGTTAATTTCGGGGTAAAATGTCAGAATTACAAAAATGCCCCTAATTGGCCGAGTCGGTGGCACTATGTCGCCTGAGTCGGCAGCGGCCTCTGGAGCTGATTCGGCGGCACCCCAAAGCTGAATCGGTGTCACGGATGAAGCTCTAGGCGGTGGCGGCAATTGATGCTGAGCCAGTGGCGTTGGCATTCGAGTCGGCCACCCCCTGCGCGTTGAGGCGGTAACGCAATTATGCGCACGATGAGTCGGCAACGGCTCACCCATCCCGTCAGGGTTCCGATGCCCTATTTTGGGCATTCGTCTATATAAAGGGCCCTTGGCCCTCAGAAAAGAAGGGAAACGAAGGAGAAAAGAAAGGCCGGATAGAAGAGAGCGTGAGCAATCGAAAGAAGCGAGAAGAAGAAGTCAGGGAGGTGAATCAGAGAGAGCAAGAAGAAGGTGGGTCTTGGAAGGGGCTCTACGTTTTCCTTCAGCTCTGTGTTCTTCTTTTCTTAGCTCTTCCCTTTCCTTTTAAGTATTTTTTTTTCTTTTCCTCTTTGGAATTCTTTCGAGCGCTGTAATCCCTCCTCTTGATCTGTTGTAGCCAACAAAGAAGTTGAATAGAATAAAGCTCCAGTTCTTTATTGTAGCCCAAGTATATCTACTTTTGTCGTAATTTATTTTGTTGCTAACTGTAGTTGTTTCTACCGCTCTCCGTTCGAGATTCTCGATCTTCCCTTGAGCGTGAGCAGGCCCTCTAGGCTAAATCAACTGCAAATCCTGTGACCGCTCACTTTGGGGATCTTTAACTGTCTTTCTGTGGGATAATGGCTTGCAGCCACGCCCTTTATGGGTGACAATAAATTATCCCTCCCTTAGGGGCTGTTCTTTCACCGATAGCATAGTTTCATCTACGATCATGGGTTTCATTTGAGTGAATGATGAATGAGAGACTATTGAGTGCCCTTTCACTCGTTTCTGTCAGTTGTAAGGGCGCCAGTGCACTCTGATAGTCAATATGATAGTCATCTGTTACTTTCTTTCGGAACTACTATATGCCCCTTCTCAGTGTTCAAATATTTATCCCTGAGGGTCTCGACCCCCGTTCGTCTTATCTCTGGTGGCAGTGAGGACCGCTTGTAGAACGGGGCTTGGTGGTGAAGCAGAGGGGTATGCCGTGTCCCTGAAATTGTTGCTAATCGATGAGCATTTTTCTCCGATTGTTTCTAATCATCCCTGACTGGGGAGGGGGACAGCCCTTTCGCTCGTTTGCTTAATTTCCATGAACCAACGCCATTCTGGGTTCCAGGGGGTCTATCATCTTGTCACATGTTCCCCTGGAAGCCCTTTGCACTGAGTAAGCAAATGAAATCGCCATCTGTATGGCTATAATCAGAGGCCCTTTGCACCCCTGGATCATCACGAGTCTCTAGTAGGCTGGCCCTCGAGACTCTGTTCATGATGACCCCAGGATCTGAGGTAGTCCACCTGGGCCCCTCAGTGTTCATGGTTTGGCACCGTCTACCATGTGTCATGCCACTTGTCTAATTGAGCATCTCCCTATGCTGGGGAGATGCTGCCCATATTTCCTCATACGAGATTGTATTTTCACTATGATTTCATTACATCTCTAACGGATCGTGGAGCTAGCTTATATGATTATGTATGGTACTCAGAACGGCCTATACATCAACGATTGTCTAGTGCTGGAGTAAGAACCTCCCACGGACGAATAAAAAACGGAGAGTAGACAAGTGAATAAGAGAAGAACACATATATATGTAAGATGATAATAGCAGAATTTTGCTTAACAGCTGGGCAGTCATGCCTTTGGGTTCTTAAATCTTCACATATATTCTTATTCAGACAGCCTATTTGGTGCGAAACCATAAACAAGGCTCAGACGGCGGAGCCTTGCGACTCGGTGGCGTCACTACCGAATTAACCCCCACGAACTTCGATTCGGTGGCGACGCCACCAAATCATCTTCCTCTTCACCCGTCACCGACTCCGCGCGTCGCTTACTTCTCCAACCGCACCAACTCCGCATATTGCCTTCCTCTTCACTAGCATCGACCCGGCCAACGTCCCTCTCCGTCACTAGCATTGACCCCCACCACCTTCCCTTCACTAGCACCGACTTGGCCATCAGCCTCTTTTCATTATCATCGACCTCCCTCCAGTATGCACCGACCTCACCCTTTCCCTGCACCGACCTCCCTCCAGTATGCACCGACCATCACTTCTGTTCACACCGATGCACCCTCATTCCCATTTGCCATCGCGTTGATGCACCATCTTCTCTTTTCACCATTCCCTCGATGCCACCATTGCACCGACCTTCCTTTTCATTTGCACCGACGCACCCTTTACCCCATCCACCCTGCACTGACCTCTGTTGCCATTGCACCGACCCTTGCAACGCCTGCCATCGAGTCGGCCCGTCTACGTGCTTTTCTTGCTAAATACTCCTGAATAAATAGCCGAAGGCATTACATGAATATATGTACATACGTATACATGTGTAAATATATATACATCCACATAAACATGCTGATATCATGTGTTTTCCATGCTCCTGGTAAATAACTCTTCCTAATCACCCATGTTAGGACCATAATTCCCGCTTGTGTGTTTGATCAAACTTCGGTATATAAAATGGCGTCTAGTAGAAGGCCGGGCCCGACCCAGCTAGAAGTGTCGCTATGCGTGATGGTGGTCTTCAGAACTTAGTTCCCCGCCTCGTACCGAAGTGCGAACGTAATAAATCTTAATTCCTATTGCATGAATAAAAGAAAACATAGGGGCCCGCGTAGCTTCATGTTTATGTCACTTCTAAATATGTCGTTATCATTCGACCCCGAGTGGCGCTTATCTTGGAAATTAATCAAGGGTTTTCCTCCTTCTTGGAGGATGTAATTAACGCTATAGCCTTTATGGTATAGCGGACTTCCGGTCCTGACCTGAACCTCATAATCGACTGACCAAGTCAGATCGAGCGTACGATAGATTTTGTCACCCTGGTGACTGGCACGCCTACGCATCTCTCACTTTTATATAAAATATGTGTCACCAAAGTGGCACGCCCGGTGGGACCGAGTCTCCCTTCATCTCTTTGCCAAGATAAGAAGCCACTTGGGGCTTCCCCCAAGAATACTGATCGTTCACCTATTTTTGTGATTACACGAGAGCAAGAATGGAGACTGGACTAGCTGCACTAGTATTCGGTTCTGGTGTCGTCAACAACCATGTCAACCACGGGTACCTGGTGGTGCCCACTGTGTTCGGGTCCTTCCTGCCCGCTGTCGGCTTTCCCAACTTTTTGGGGCTGGCCTTTACTGAATTATTGGGAGTCGAGTCTCCCGTGCCGACGAAGGTCAAGAGGGCTGAAGAAATCAAAGTCCCTGAGGCCCCACGCCGTGAAGGCCCATTGAAGAAGCCGACAAGAAAGGTTTGCTGCATGGTGCATCACGCCACCAACAGGGTTCGCCCCATTTGCAACAGGAAGTCGGAGGCCGTTAGCAGAGGAGTATCCGGAAGAGAATTGCTACTACTGTCATTGGGCGCCTCTTGGCGTCTGGGAAGTCTATTCTTATTGGAGGTGTTCACCTCTTCCTCGACGGACGTGATGCCCAAGCCATCCCTAACCAGGTAGTCCCTGTTGTGCTTATTCACAACTCCTTTCAGGCCTTGTCTGGAAGAAGGGAAGAGAAGGAAGAAGAAGGTTGCCAAGGCCGGAGAGACCTCGCCACACGGCCAAGGAAGTTTAAACAAGTGTGGGTCCCCAAGAGGGTCCAACCCATGAATGAAGACACACCCATCCGTCCCTACGAGCCCAGATCAAGGGAGATCGTGAGGAGGAAAAATGAGAAGGGTGCGGCCCCAGAAGAAGAGGAGTACACGGTCACGGAGCTTCCGCGCCGTGAAGTTTTCCATGTCTGCACTAGGCAGGCTGATATCCCAATTGTGAGGAGAAGGTTCCATTGGCCATTGGAGAAAGCCTGATTGGCATATCTACCTCAAGTGAGGGGCCACATGCTATCTCCCATTCCCCACGGGGGGCGGGATCATGAAGAAATGACCGATGTGGTCAGAGGGTATTTCAGGGGCTTAGGTAGCCCCTCGCTAGGCCAATAGCGCCTACTCCAAGCAGCTATGGCTGAAGAAGAGGAGTACCCACCAATGGAGATCAGGGAAGAAGAAAATAGGCAAGCCTCATCCGTGGATGATAATGGACATGAAGACCAGTTCCAGCAATACTATTATGCTACATAAACCCCACCACAACAAGGGAAGAAGATGAAGAGAACGTTAGTCTTCGAAAGACTGGCCTACCCAAGCCGCGTGAAGAGAAGTGTCTCTAGATATAGGAGAAATTTGAATATTGTCACTTGCAATATGGCCGGAGTGTCCAGAAGATGTGACCGTTTGCCAGACGAACCGCAAGAGTTAGCTCGTCTAGCCAATCAGCCCGCGGAAGATACCAGGATGGTCACAACTGCTAGAGAAAAGCTACAGATGATTGAAGAAGACCGGGAGGTTCCCGAAATAACCACCACCCTGGCTGTTAATATGGTGACCACTGAAGAAGACGAAGTCCTATTGAATGCCTCGACTGAGGGAGCTTCAGGAGAAGTAGTGGAAGGCACTTCAAGCACGGTGACTATGGACCCGTCAATATTGATGCTGCTGCAGAAGTATCAGCAAGAGATTGAACTCCTCAAGAAACAATTACAAGATAAATATGAACAGACATCCACTTGCAAGCAGCCAGAAGTGCTAGCGGAATCTTCGCAGGGAGGGATTCACCCCGTGATTTTCCACCTCTATACACTCTGCCTCAGCCAGCCGAGCATAGCCATGCTGCTCTGTTGCAAAGGGCTCCTTAGCCATTGATACCGCCAATATTGCCGCAGTTGCATCAGGCACATTTGTTGCGCCCGCTCCCGCAGGCGACTGTACTAAACACACCATACCGGCAGGCAGCCCACTTCTATCCGGAGCCGACAGATCCTACAATAGTGAACCGACTTATGGTCGAGAAAATGATAGAAATGAAATTGGCTGAGCGGGGCGAAGGTGAGTACATGGCTTTTGATGACTACCGGGGGCCTTACCCACCACACCATGATGCCAATCGGCTTCCCCCGGGAGTCAGCAAGCTACCAAAGTTTGAAAAGTTGAACGGGCAGGGGTCCCCCAAGGAGCACATACCCTATTACGTGACCGTCATGGGGGATCTGACCTCTGACGAGTCATATCTACTGAAATTTTTCGGGTCCTCTCTAATGGGGCTCGCATTTGAATGGTATTCAAGCTTGTCGACCCGGTCGATCAGCGACTGGCCAGATATGCAGAAGAGATTCCGAGAAAGGTTCCATGTGACCGAAAGAGAAGTTACTATAGCCGAACTCTATGCTACCTATCAAAGGCCGGATGAGACGGCTCTTGATCATATACAGAGGTGGAGGAACCTCGGAATGAGGTGCAAGCGGCCCCCGTACCAGGAGGACGCTATACAGATATGTAAGTAAAACCTCCGTAGAGAGGTGCTGGAAAGGATGATTGGAATGGAGATTAGGTCATTCGACCGTCTTAATAATTTAGTAGCCGAGATTGAAGCCTTCCTGGCGAAACATTCAACTACCACATCCGGTACTTCTATACCAAAAGCAAAGGCATCCGAGCGATGCCCGTCACCTAAAGAAGCCAACACCATCGACTTTAAGGCCTTTGAAAAGCGAATGGAAAAGGCTAAAGAAGTCACTGCACCTCCACCGGATAAGGCAGATGATAAGAAATAGGGCCATTCACTCAGGGACAATATGAAGAAGGCTTACTCTTTTCCCAAGGAAAAGGCTAAGGTGCTGTTTGACTGGGTTACCCAGTATGACATAATTACTCTACCTGAGCCAAAAAGGGAAGAACATATGAAGAAACAAAACAGTCCCAGGTTCTATCCTTACCACCGAATGCTAGGGCATCCAATTGAAAATTGCTATGTCTTTAAAGACATTATAGAAGGTCTGATAAGGAAGGGAGAGATAGATATGGGGGAGTACAAGGTTGATCCCCCGCAGCCACATGAAGTTCAGCTGAAGCGGACCGCTATTAATATGATATCACTATACCAGGCGTTACCTAAAGAAATGGCGGAAGTTAGTACACGGCATACATATGAGGCGTATTTTCTCACACCTCTAAAAGACCAACAAGGATGGCAGCAGGTCGCTGCGAGAAACAAGAAGAAGCCTTTACCCCAGTCAGCCAAAGGGGTACAAATTCAAGGCATTATGCCCCGGCTCACCCCTCCATCCCCAGTGTTGGTCTGTGTTGAGTAGCCTGTAAGTGTCAAAATTCCTGTCCGTAACTGGAAGAAATCGAACCCCTTGCCCGAGCCTAAGAGGGTCGGCCGAGAGCTTCAACAGCTACAGGCCTATATAAATGGGCTAGAAGAGTATGAACATCCCGCATTACAACCACTAATGGTGAAGGATCATGTCCCATGGGAAGAACTGGAGCAACTCTCCTTGCAGCAACAAGAAGAGTCCAAAGAAGTCCCTAAAGAGAACGAAAGCATGTTCTGGGGGCAGGCGCCTATTGAAAAGAAAAAGAAGAAGAAAAGAAGGGGTCAAAAGGCCAAGAAAGAAGCAGTGTTATCCTGCAACACACTGTCCGCCCTCTTCACCCTGCCCGAGGATGAGGATGGAGATGAAGACATATGTTATACTCCCGCTGCTGAGGCTAATCAGGCTTAGACCTCTCAGTCAGCACATGCGACCCGCTCAGGCCGAAGATGGGGGTGCCCGCCGCCCGCCGCCCGCCAATCATAATATCATCTTCAGGGGTGAGCAGCCGTACATGATACCCGCACCAGAAGTTAAGGGAGTCCAAATCCCTCCTCCATCAGGACTATACAACCAGGCTGGGGGCAGTAGCAGCACTCCCTCATTTCTAGAATTTCTCAATAAGTCGCAGGGCAAGCAGCCCGGCCATGAAGCCAGCCCCGCAGTCGGGAACCTACCCCCATGACCTCAGTAGCTATCGAGCCAGACAAAGGGAGATAAATCCAAAGCGGAGATAAAGGCCAACAAGCAGCCGGATGAAGTTGCTAAGCCATAAGAAGACTCAGAACCGGAGGTTGATGAAGCAGGCCCATCAGGGGCCACTGTGCAAGGCTCCTCTAGGCCGAGATGGGCGGAAGAAATGAAGCTTTCGAATGTCTGAGCGGGCAGCAGAATCATGAAATTATTGAAGAAGCTTCCTGCTCAATTTACTATTTGGGAAATCCTATCCCTAAGTGAAGAACCCCGACAGGCGATTATCACTACTTTGCAGACGCCTGCCTAGTATGAGAGCTGTTTGACCGAGGCATTGCCTTCAACAAATATCACATTCACTGAGGAAGACATGCTATTGCTGACTGCTGCGCACAACAGACCCCAATACATGAGGGGGCAATTGAATGGCCAGCCGCTGAGCCGGATTCTGGTAGACCTAGGGGCAGCTGTCAATATACTCCCATACAAGATATTACAAAAATATTACTTTAATGTTCACCTGGACAAGGTCGGGGATATGTGCATCATGGGCTTCAATCAGAAGTCTGAAGTCCCGCTCAGTGTGGTGGAATTCATCCTTGCCATGGCAGATTTCACTACGAAGGTCTAGTTCTACGTAATAAATTCAAATACCACATACAAGGCGCTGCTTGTCCGTCCTTGGCTACATGAAAATATGGTGGTACCTTCAACTCTCCTCCAATGTATCAAATATAACCATGCAGGAAAGGAGGAAAGGATATTTGCCGACCTCCATACATTTGAAGTATTTGAATGTCACATACTGGATGCGTCATTCTACATAGAACAGCCGCAGAAAATGCCTAAGGTAGAGGTCTCAGTGAAGGCAGTAAAGAAAGCTTCTGGGGATGATTGGTTCCCGCCACCGCCGCCTGGCTATGTGAACCCCAGAGGGGTATCCCATATCACCACCACAGGAGATGTGGGCAGGGCAACGCCTCCTACTATTTTCCCACGGGTGAATGAACTCAAAATGGAGGATCGATAAAGTCATATCAAGGTGCTGGAGGGTCTCTTTAGGCCGATAGTCGGTCTTCACCACCCCATGGTCAGGCCTCTCAGAACCCTGGAAGTGGCCCATGAGGAAGATCCCACCAGCTTTTTCTATGTTGCGGAAGAACACGCGGCACGAGAAGATGCTGATTGTTGCCTCCCTGAAGACTTGGAGAGTGCTGTAGTGCCTGTTCAGAGGTTGCTTTTCACATCGGACAAGATGGCTAGAATGTTCATAAAACAGCATATCCCTACTGGCCAATCTCAAAAGACGACTGAGGCCTTCCAAAAGCTCTGGTATCCTGCCAGCATTTACAAGGAGCTCAGACGCATATCTCAGCAACCAGGGCTGGGATTCTCGCTAGAAGAATATTATTACAGCGGACGATATGAGGTGGACACCATCTCTATCCTCTCGTCAACAGGAGAGGCGCCTCTGGGGGCAACTTATGATGAAAGCCTGGTGGAAGAGGAACAAGCTCAGGTGTTCCAACAAGACGACCAAAATCTAGAAGTTGCCACCCTCTGTAAATGTTGGGAGCAACTCGGAAGTGAGGAGATAACTCTCCAAGCTAAATTCGATATAGCTAATAATAGCGAAACTGAAGATGCTGAAGAAGAGGTGTACAATTCCACATGTAGTCCTTTCACTACCACCACAGCAACTCATTTTCAGCCGACCGATGCAGGGGCCGCTGCAACATGTCAAACAATTTTAGCTGATGAGGACGTGACCAAGCAGGAACAATGCGCCTCTCGCAAAGATATGGCAGTGCAAGCTGAAGTGGAAACTGAGCGGTCCCCACTTCCGGTGGAGTTGGAGAGCCGTTTTCCTAATTCAACGATGAAAGAGCCAACTCCTATCAAAGCAGCTGATGAATTCCATGGAGAGGGAACTGGAAAGAACCCGATATTGGGACAATCTATGCTCCGGTTGTCCCCTGAACTACAAACCCTTGAAGAGGATGGAGGGTGAAATAATAATACTGCCGAAGTCCTTGAACTCGAAGACATCGATGATGTTCCAGATTTCATTGACCTTAAACCCGTGCCTCCGGAAATTGAGGACGGGGGGTAGGCTATAGTGGATGAGCTGATAGAAGTCAAACTGGGGAGTGAAGATGACCCCAGACCCATCTTCCTTAGTGCGCTTTCTTTAGTTGAGCAGAAGCTATATGTCCAATTGCTGCAAGAATTTTGGGACTGTTTCGCCTGGAGTTATAAAGAAATGCCCGGGCATAGCCCCGCAGTTGCTCAACATGAACTAGTGATTAGCCCCGACATGGAGCCAGTGAAGCAGTCACCACGGCGCATGAGACCGGAGCTCAACACTCAAATATGCAAAGAAGTTGACAAGCTTATTGAGGTGGGCTTCGTCGAAGATGTTGTGCCCCCTATGCCTTGATGATGTCATATTGTTTTGATGATAGCAACCACTAATGAATCATGTGAGAGAATTAATAAATGTCCTGCATGCTTCATACTTCTTCATACTTCAGCATATATAGTTCATACATTAAGAGTAAAAGGGGTGTGCATTGACACAGTATGGGCATTGCATTGACGCAGCTATATAGTGCATTGTCTGTTCTCTGCATCAGGTCTATTCTAGTTCGTGCATAGCTTGCATTGGTTGATTAATTATAGTTGCACGCCACATAGTCAGTGCATTGACCATCTCTTGCATATCATTGATCGATGCGTGTTTGCATGTGTTAGCCATAGTCAGTGCACTCGTTTGTTTCATGCGTACACTAAGTCTGCACACGGTTGGTTTGATGACTGAGCAAGTCTATACATCCGTTAGCTCAGCTCGTGGCTTAGTCAGTGCATCCGTGTTCATTGTGCATGTGTGCATCTTTCTCATCAAAGTCTGTACATTCTTTGGTGGCTAGTCTGTACAGCCTCCGTTGTTTCACTCGACCAAGTCAGTACAGCCAGTGTTCTTCATGCATATGCAAAGTCAGTGCATCACGTTGCCTTATGCATACACAAGTACACAAAGTCTGTACAACCTGTGATGATACTAGCATTTAAGTTCGTGCATTAATTCATAAGTTTGTATAATCGTTGCTGGCACGAGCATTTAAGTTCATGAATCATCACACCAGCAAGTCTGTACATCGTTGTCGCATGCACACTAAGTCCATACACTCGTTGATGGCATGTCCGAGCATTCATATTTAATGTGCATACTTTCCAATATGCATATCGCATTACAAGCCAGCAAGTATGTACATCGTCTTGTACATTGCACACAAAGTCTATACATTCTCTGGTTGAACGTCCGTGCATTCACCTTCATTGTACATACTTTCTAATATGCATACTGCATTATGTGCATCAAGTATGTACAGGCTTAGATCAAATCTCGAACCAACTCTGTGCTTTAACCTTTGCAGGATATCTACTGGAAGAAATTAAGAAGGGCACGTGATCCAAGAATGAAGGATGTGCCAGGATCGTGACACGTGTAACGCAGTGACCTGAAATGCTACCACATGGTCAAGGCGCTCTGGGCGGGAATTGTGGAGGACACACGCCCACCTCTCTGATGCTATAAATAGAAGACTTCTCCATCTGGAGAAATTGATCGTGCAAGAAGATCTGTGTGTGCTATTGAGAACAGAAGAAAAAGAGAGAGTGCAGCAGAGAAGAAAAGAAACGATCCAGAGAGAAGAGAAAAAGATAGTTGAGTGAGAGGAGTCTGAGAGACTTTCTCTGAATGATTGTTCATCAGTTTCTTGGTTCAGATACCAGAACTGAGATTGCTCATTGTGAGCTACATTCCATTTGAGATTTCTTATTTTTCGTTTGTTTCTATTTTGTTTTCTGAAACCTTGTTTTCAAGCTGTTAGTCAGCAGAGCTAAGCTGTATTGCTCAGCGGGCAGAGGAGGATTCCTCTGGACTGGGTTAAGCTGTAGTCCCCAGCGGTTGGCAAAGCTGTAATGCCCAGCGGTCAAGCTGTTAGTCAGCGGTTGTAGGCAAGCTGTGAGGCCCAGCAGTTGAAGCTGTGAATCAGCGGTTGAAGCCACATTCCAGGTTGGAGTGTGGGGTGGACGTAGATCTCGGGTTTGAGATCGAACCACCTTAAAAACTTCCTGTCTCCTGTGTGATTGCCGTGCGAATTGTTGTGCATCATGATCATTTCCATTATACGCTGTAGATGCATGCTTAGGTCCGGTTAAGTTCAGATCTGCTATAGTTGGATTTCTGTGACTGCTCTCTCTTACATTTCTGCCGTCCAGCAGCAGTTTGTTTTATTTCCGCACTAGAAACTGTTGCAGTAGATTTTATTGGGTGACTGATCTATTCACCCCCCTCTAGATCGTTCATAGACCCTCATCACTTGGTATCAGAGCCTAACTCTTTTTCAGGGACTAACATCCTAAAGAGGAACGACCATGAACGCTAAGGGAATGACAGCAGAAGGACATTCAACCTCCAAGCCTCCGTACTTCGATGGCTCTAACTACGCCTACTGGAAGAATAGAATGCAGGTCTTTCTGAGAGTGAAAGACTACGACATCTGGCGAGTAGTGAGCAAGGGACCATTCAAACTGCACGAGAATGAAGAGGTTTGGACGAGAGAGGAAATCATAAAATCTACTTTGAACTGGAGTGCCATCAATGCTATCCAGTGCGCACTTCATCCTACTAAATTCTTCAGAGTGTCATCGTGCAAAACTGCCAAGGAAATGTGGGATACACTGGAGGTTATCTACGAAGGGACATCACAGGTGAGAGAGACCAAGGCGAACATGTTGGTCTCTGAATATGAAGCATTCCGGATGAAACCTGGTGAGACTGTGACTGAGATGTATGCTCGTTTGACTATCATAACTAATGGTCTAAAGAATTTGGGAAAGAGCTATTCAGACTATGAGATTGTAAGGAATATCTTGCGGTCTCTGACTCCTGTTTGGCACACAAAGGCAACAGTGATCGAGGAGTCAAGAGATCTTCAGACGATGAAAGTTGACGAGCTAATAGGTTCTCTAATGGCATATGAGATGAACCATCCCAAAATTGATGAGCTCGAGAACAAGAAGAAACCAATTGCGCTGAAGGCTAGTTCCAGCAAAATAAGCAGATCCAGCCACAGTGGATCATCAAGCGAGCAGAGCAGCCTATCTGGGTCAGAAATCGATGGAGATCAACTTGCTATGTTGACAAGAGAGTTCAGGCGATTCTTGAGGAAAGAAGGCCGAAATTTCGGCCGAAGACAATTCAGCGGCCGACGACACAATAGGTATAGGTCCAACCCAGCTAAGAAACCTGACACTAATGTTTGCTATCATTGCAGGAAGGCTGGGCATATGAAGGCAGATTGTCCAGAGCTCCAGAAGCTGAAAGAAAAGTCCAAGAAAAGAGCTCCCATAGGAAAAGCAATGGTGAGCACATGGAGCGACGAGGACGAGGGCAATTTGAGCAGTACATCAGAAAGTGAAGATGAAGAAAATCCCATTTGCCTGATGGCCAGGAATGATGAAAAGGAGGAAGAAGACTCCGATGAGGTATCCTCTCCCTTTGAGCACTATACAATTTCTGATTGGGAGGATGCTTATGGAGACTTGCTAGATAAAGTAGATGATCTTAGAAAGGAGAAGAGGTATTTGAAGAAGAAAGTAAACTCCATTTTGAATGATAAAACCATGTCTGATAAAATAGCCTGTCTCTAATCAGAAAATGACAATTTAAAAATTTCATGTGCTGAGTTTGATGATTTGAAGCATGCTTTAACAGATACTAGAAAGGAAAATGAATTGTTAAAGAATGTCATTGATGATTTGAAGCTGAGAGTTCAAATGTTTGAAAATGAATCAAAATTTTCAAATGAGAAATATAAAGCTGTTTTGTGTGTGAACTCTGAATTAAAGAAAACAGTTGAAAATTTAGAGAAAGAAAATGTTGACAAAAGAAAATAATAGAAAATATGACCCAAGGCACAGACAATCTCAATGCTCTGTTAGGGTCAAAGGTAAATTTCAGAAAAGAAGGTCTTGGATTCAACTCAACTGCCACTAAAAGCCTTGCCATGAAAACCATATCATTTGTGACAGAGAAAAAGAAGGGACCTCTCATAAAAATGGTAAGTGAAAATTCTGTTTCAAAAATTGTTAATTCGAAAATGTCCAGTGCCAAGGACAAGGGTAAACAGAAGGTTGGTGAGCTTAGCAGATCTTTCCCTTCACCCAAATATAAGTCTCAGGTTCGGGGTCAGCCTCCAAGCAAGTCTAAACCCCAGGGCAAAGCCACCAAGTCTCCACCATCATCACCTGTCCAGAAGAAGACCCAACATAAACCTGTACAGAAGTCTAGTGGGTCAACAGTGCAAGGGAGACATAATGCTTCATGGGGCCAGAAAAGCCATACTTACCAGCCCAAGGTTCAGACCTATTATACTTATCCTTAGAAACAGGTGCAATCATTCTATAGGTCTGGATGGAATCAGGTCCAAGGGAGGTCTAGATATCAACCTTTTACCACTCATTGGCATAGACCTCAATTTGCTAGATGGGTTGGTCAGTCTAGGACTACAGCTGGCCGCAATTATCTGAGGACCTATTGGCCTGGGCACTGGCACAAAAACAATTTTGCTGCTAATAAAGATGGAGCCAGAACTCAATATAAACCAAAGCATCAGAGGAAGAAGGTTCAATCAGTTGGTGCTGAGAGAAAGAAAGATGATGAACAGAATGTCATGAATTCCACTAAGCCAACCATGTTTAGACAAATGTGGATTCTTAAACAATTGATGTCTTGTTTCAATTGTTCTGTTTCTGCTTCGGAGCCCAAACAGTTTTGGGTTCCAAAATTCTCTACCTGATTGTGATTGTAGGTATGCCTGGCAGCCAGAAGCAATATGTGGTATCTTGATAGTGGCTGCTCCAGGCATATGACAGGAGACAAGACCAAATTTTGCATGCTGACTGAGAAGAATGGAGGCCTTGTCACCTTTGGAGGAAATACAAAGGGTAGAATCATCGGATCAGGTAAAGTAGGTAAGTGTACTACCTGTTGCATTGAAGAGGTACTGCTGGTTGATGGTCTTGCATACAACTTACTTAGTATCAGCCAGCTATGTGACAAAGGACACAAGGTAGTATTTGACTCTCAATATTGCAAAATCTTGAACCTGATTCTGATATAGTTAAATTTTCAGGAAAAAGGGTAAATAACATCTACTTGGTAGATTTAGATGATTTAGCTCATTCTAATCTTTGCCTAACTGCAAATAAAGTTGACTTAGCATTCTTGTGGCATCGTAGATTAGGCCATGCCAGCTATACGGTTTTGCATAAATTGAATAAACACAGCATTGTTAGAGGACTCCCTGAAGTTTCTTTCAAGAAGGAAATTAAGGTGTGCAGTGTGTGTACACAGTCCAAGCAAACTAGGAAGTCATTTAAATCAAGAACTGAAAACATGTCATTTAAACCTTATGAGCTGATACATATGGATTTATTTGGACCCACACGTTCAGTCAGCTTGTCAGGGAGGAGATATGGATATGTCCTAGTTGATGACTTCTCCAGGTATACTTGGGTCTTTTTCCTTAACATAAAAATGATGCATTCATGAATTTCAGGAGTTCTATTTGAAAATAAAATAGAAAAATGAAAATTTGATTGAAACTATCTTATCTGATCATGGAGGTGAGTTTGAGAATTCTCAATTTGATGAATTTTGCAGGGTCAATGGGATTAATCTTCGGTTCTACTCACCTAGAATGCCTGAGCAGAATGGAATAGTAGAAAGGAGGAACCGGACGATTGTGGAGATGGCCCGTACACTGCTTGTTGAAGGTGGCTTACCAAGAAAATTTTGGGCAGAGGCAGTTAATACTGCATGCCACATAATCAACAGAGCCATGGTAAGGTCTTTCACTCAGAAAACTCCTTATGAGATTCTGAAAGGTAAGAAGCCTTCAATTGCTTATTTCAAGGTCTTTGACTGTAAATACTTCATTCATGTTAATGATAAAAGAGATCTTGATAAATTTAAACCTAAAAGTGATCCAGGAATTTTTCTTGGGTATTCGGAATACACTAGAGCATATAGAGTGTACAATCTTAATTCTAAAACAGTTGAGGAATCTCCACATATTGTGTTTGATGAATCCCTGACTAAATGTGAAAATGGTCTGTACAGGAAAGAAGATGATGGAGAAATATTGAATGAAAGACAATCTACAGACCAATCAGATCAAGAAGAAGAGCTAGAAGAAAACAATGCAGAAGAACCTGCTGTTCAGGGGGAGGTAAATGAAAATCAAGGTAACCAAATTACCAATGTCAAATTCTTAAGAGACCATCCTATTGAGAACATCATTGGTGATTTGCATGAACCTCCTAGGACTAGAGGTTTTCTTAGAGCTCAAAATGAATTAAATGCATATGCATTGGTTTCGCATGTAGAACCCAAGTCCATTGACATTGCCCTAAAGGATGTGCATTGGATCAATGCCATGCACGAGGAGCTTAATCAGTTTGATAGGAACAAGGTGTGGCATCTAGTTCCACCTCCTGTTGATGGAAATGTCATTGGGACAAAGTGGGTCTTTAGAAATAAAACTGATGAGCAAGGTAATGTTGTCAAAAAAAAAGACCAGACTTGTTGCTCAAGGGTATAACCAAGAATTCGGAATTGATTTTGAAGAATCATTTTCCCCTGTAGCCAGGTTAGAAGCTATTAGAATTTTGTTAGCTTATGCATGCTCCCTTGGAATAAATCTCCAGCAGATGGATGTAAAATCTGCTTTTCTCAATGGGGAAATTAAGGAGGATGTCTTTGTTCATCAACCTCCTGGCTTTGAATGCTCAGACTTCCCTTCTTATGTATATAAGTTGAATAAAGCTCTCTATGGTTTGAAGCAAGCTCCTAGAGCTTGGTATGACAGGCTTAGCAAATTCCTTACCGACAAGAAGTTCTCAAGAGGTAAGATTGACCAAATGTTATTTACAAAGGTAAGTCACCCTGACATACTTATTGTTCAGATTTATGTGGATGACATTATTTTTGGTTCAACTAACCCAAAGATGTGTAAGGAATTTTCTGACTTAATGACACAAGAGTTTGAAATGAGCTCAATGGGTGAGCTGAAACTCTTCCTTGGATTGCAGGTGACTCAAACAAAAGATGGAACCTTTATCACCCAGTCCAAATACATTAGGGACCTCCTGAAGAAATACAAGCTCGAAGACCTCAAGGACATTGCAGCTCCAATGGGTACCTCCACAAGTCTTGATCAAGATACAAAAGGTAACCCAGTGGATCAAAAGCTGTATAGAGGTATGATCGGATCCCTTTTGTACCTCACTGCATCTAGGCCTGATATACAATTTGCAGTATGTTTATGTGCTAGATTTCATGCTAGTCCTAAGGAGTCTCAATTTAGTGCAGTAAAAAGGATTTTTAGGTATCTGTCAGGCACCCAAGAACTTGGTCTTTGGTACCCTGCTAGGTGTGAGTTCGAGCTTATATCTTACACTGATGCAGACTATGTTGGGTGTCAGATAGATATGAAGAGCACTAGTGGATATTATCAATTCCTAGGTGGTTGCCTAGTATCTTGGGCCTCTAAAAAGCAACACACTGTAGCAATCTCAACTGCAGAGGCAGAATATATTGCTGCAGGGAATTGTGCTGCCCAGGTACTATGGATTAAACATCAGCTTTCAGATTATCAGATAAGTCTGGGATGCATTCCTATTCTATGTGATAACACTAGTGCCATCTGCCTTACCAAGAATCCTGTTCACCACTCTAGGACTAAGCACATTGATATTAAACATCATTTTCTTAGAGATGCTGTGGGCAAGAGTGAAATTGAATTAGTCTTTGTTGAAACTGAAAAACAAGTTGCTGATATTTTTACAAAACCTCTTGGAAATGAAAGATTTAAATATCTATGAAGAGAACTGGGGCTTTGTAAATTTCAGCAGGAAAATGACTAATCTTTTTCTCTTGAGATATCTTTTAGAATGCTTGCAATAATTGGGTGCATGTTCTTAAACTTGTGGATAAAGTTGTTTGATGATAGAATAATCTCTTGTGGACTGAGTACTTAAGTTGACGCACATCATCAGTTGGTATCATGAGTTGGAGTCAATGCATAGTTGGACATATAATCGACGGATGGTTACGCATGTAGTCAATCAATTGCATTGTATAGACCTCATGTCGAAACATGCTCTACTCATAGTCTATGCATTCAATGCCTTAACTGCATGATAGGTCGAATCATTGCATATTTTTGTGAAATGCATACTGTTGTCAGGGGGAGGGTTGCATCATTTGAAATAAATTCAACTCCTTCACTGATTGGATAACTGTCTAGTGATTGGTTCATTATTGTGAGCTAAAATTATCACAACCCTTCTGTTATAAGAATCTCATGTGCCCATTGATTGAAACTAAGGTTTAACCTTAATAGACTGTAATGTTCAAAAGACTATCTTCTGAAAATAAGGTGATAGAAAGTATTTATAGCTCTTAACCTCTGTCTCATGATTATGATAGAACAAGTCTTCACAATACCTGAACATGATAGATTTAGTGTTGGTTAAGGTTTGAAAACAAAAAATTATGTATTGTTCTTAAACAAGTCACTCCCAAAATCATAAGGGCAGCTAAAATTAAGATCTTCAAAGAAAAAGGAAGTGAACAAAGTGACAGAGCAATGACTGAGTTTCGCTGAGAAATTGAGGTCTCCATCAAAGAAATGGAGAATACCTTAAGTCATGAAGTGACTCATATTATCTCTGTTCCATTAGTCGAATCTACCAGGGAGATTTCACTGAGTAACTAGGGGTATTGGCCTCTGATCAAGGTATACCCTTAACGTCAAAGGTGCAAATTATTCCTGTAGCTTTGATCAGAAATAGACATAGTAGTTTATGCTTAGTAACTGTGGGTATCAGCCTCTGATCAAGGTATACACCTAATGTCAACGGCATAAATGATACTTATCTGTTCAATGAGTTCATGTTTCAGAAATTTGTGAATGAAATTGCTGTAACCCTTAGAAACAAATTTCTTTGAGTGTCAATTATTTATTCTCAATACAAATTCAGGTGGCTTTCCTTGCTTTTCACTTTCTCTGAAGTAACTAGGGTCTTGTATCAACCTAGACTATTATGGTCATGTGACTTAAGTTCATTGCTATAACTGAAGCATATGTTCCTATCTCAGAAAGCCAATTCTTTCTCCTCACCTTCTATCACTGTTAAACCTAATTGACATCAAGAAAGCCATTGCTCGATTCATATATTTTAAGGATTGCGTCATAATGTGCTCACATTCTGAACTGCCACAGAGAACGTTGCCCCTGTCTTTTTTCCTTATTTGCTGATGGCAAAGGGGGAGAATGTGCAGGGGGAGATGGGAGATGGGATAGGAGTCTCATTTAGTGCATACGTCTATCAGTGCATAAGTCTGTTCATCTATTAGTGCATAAGTCTGTGCATGTATGAACTAATCTCATGGCATCTATTCATTGTGTTGCCATCATCAAAAAGGGGAGATTGTTGTGCCCCCTGTGCCTTGATGTCATATTGTTTTGATGATAGCAACCACTAATCAATCATGTGAGAGAATTAATAAATGTCCTGCATGCTTCATAATTCTTCATACTTCAGCATATATAGTTCATACATTAAGAGTAAAAGGGATGTGCGTTGACACAGTATGGGCATTGCATTGACGCAGCTATACGGTGCATTGTATGTTCTCTGCATCAGGTCTATTCTAGTTCGTGCATAGCTTGCATTGGTCCATTAATTATAGTTGCACGCCACATAGTCAGTGCATTGACCATCTCATGCATATCACTGATCGATGCGTGTTTGCATGTGTTAGCCATAGTCAGTGCACTCATTTGTTTCATGCGTACACTAAGTCTGCACACGGTTGGTTTGATGACTGAGCAAGTCTATACATCCATTAGCTGATGACTGAGCAAGTCTATACATCCATTAGCTCAGCTCGTGGCTTAGTCAGTGCATCTGTGTTCATTGTGCATGTGTGCATCTTTCTCATCAAAGTCTGTACATTCTTTGGTGGCTAGTCTATACAGCCTCCGTTGTTTCACTCGACCAAGTCAGTACAGCCAGTGTTCTTCATGCATATGCAAAGTCAGTGCATCACGTTGCCTTATGCATACACAAGTACACAAAGTCTGTACAACCTGTGATGATACTAGCAATTAAGTTCGTGCATCAATTCATAAGTTTGTACAACCGTTGCTGGCACGAGCATTTAAGTTCATGAATCATCACACCAGCTAGTCTGTACATCGTTGTCACATGCACACTAAGTCCATACACTCGTTGATGGCATGTCCGAGCATTCATCTTCAATGTGCATACTTTCCTATATGCATATCGCATTACAAGCCAGCAAGTATGTACATCGTCTTGTACATTGCACACAAAGTCCATACATTCTCTGGTGGCACGTCCGTGCATTCACCTTCATTGTACATACTTTCTAATATGCATACTGCATTATGTGCATCAAGTATGTACAGGCTTAGATCAAATCTCGAACCAAATCTGTACTTTAACCTTTGCAGGATATCTGCTCGAAGAAATTAAGAAGGGCACGTGATCCAAGAATGAAGGATGTGCCAGGATCGTGACATGTGTAACGCAGTGAGCTGAAATGATGCCACGTGGTCAAGGCGCTCTGGGCGGTAATTGTGGAGGACACACGCCCACCTCTCTGATGCTATAAATAGAAGACTTCTCCATCTGGAGAAATTGATCGTGCAAGAAGATCTGTGTGTGCTATTGAGAACAGAAGAAAAAGAGAGAGTGCAGCATAGAAGAAAATAAACGATCCAGAGAGAAGAGAAAAAGATAGTTGAGTGAGAGGAGTCTGAGAGACTTTCTCTGAATGATTGTTCATCAGTTTCTTGGTTCAGATACCGAACTGAGATTGCTCATTGTGAGCTACATTCCATTTGAGATTTCTTGTTTTTCGTTTGTTTCTATTTTATTTTCTGAAACCTTGTTTTCAAGCTGTTAGTCAGCAGAGCTAAGCAGTATTGCTCAGCGGGTAGAAGAGGATTCCTCTGGACGGGTTAAGCTGTAGTCCCCAGTGGTTGGCAAAGCTGTAATGCCCAGCGGTCAAGCTGTTAGTCAGCGGTTGTAGGCAAGCTGTGAGGCTCAGCAGTTGAAGCTGTGAATCAGCGGTTGAAGCCACATTCCAGGTTGGAGTGTGGGGTGGACGTAGATCTCGGGTTTGAGATCGAACCACCTTAAAAACTTCCTGTCTCCTGTATGATTGCCGTGCGAATTGTTGTGCATCATGATCATTTATATTATATGCTGTAGATGCATGCTTAGGTCCGTTTAAGTTCAGGTCTGCTATAGTTGGATTTTTTTGACTGCTCTCTCTTACATTTCTGCCGTCCAGCAGCAGTTTGTTTTATTTCCGCACTAGAAACTGTTGCAGTAGATTTTTTTAGGTGACTGATCTATTCACCCCCCTCTAGATCGTTCATAGACCCTCATCAGAAGAGAACCAATACACTGCATGGCTCTCCAACATAGTGCCCATCAAAAAGAAGAATGGTCAGATCCGGATATGTGTGGATTTCCATAATCTAAATAAAGCTTGCCCAAAAGATGACTTCCCGGTGTCGATAATAGAAGTCATGATAGATGCTACGACTGGCCATGAGGCCATTTATTTTATGGATTGGTCATCTGGCTACAATCAGATATGGATCACGGAGCACGACCGCGTTCATACTACTTTCCGTACCCCCAAGGGTATCTACCATTACAAAAGGATGCCTTTCGGGCTGAAGAATGTTGGCGCCACCTACTAACGGGCGATGACCAGAATTTTTGATGAATTGCTCTACCACACAGTCGAGTGCTACATTGATGACTTAGTGGTCAAGACCAGAAGGGGAGAGGATCACCTGCAAGATCTCCAAATACTATTCCAACGGCTCAGGTAGTACGAGCTGAAGATGAACCCGCTGAAATGTACTTTTGGAGTCTCCAGCGGCAAGTTTCTGGGTTTTATTGTAAGGCATCGGAGGATTGAAATAGACCATGCAAAGATTAAAGCCATTCAGGAGTTACCTCCGCCAAAGAACCTCTCCGAGCTGCGGTTTCTCCAAGGCTGGCTGGCCTATATCCGACGATTCATATCAAATCTGTCCGGAAGATGCCACCCTTTTCACAAGTTGATGATGAAGGATGTCCCATTTTATTGGGACGAAGAATGTCAGACGGTATTTGAGAAGCTGAAGGAATATCTCAAGAACCCTCCTGTGCTCGGCGCACCAATAAAAGGGCCGCCGCTGATCTTGTACATAGAAGCCACGCATCGTTCTCTAGGGGCAATGTTGGCTAAAAATAATGATGAAGGAAAAGAGCAGGCCCTCTACTATGTCAGCAGAAGATTGGTGAGGACCAAAAAAAAATATTCTTACATTGAGAAGAATTGCCTGGCGCTGGTCTTCGCGATCAAGAAGCTCCGACACTATATGTTGTCGCATGAAATTAAGTTGGTCTCTAAGGCAGATCCATTGAAGTATATATTATCTCAGCCAGCACTGAAGGGCTGTCTGGGAAATGGGCAGTCATACTTATGGAGTTCGATATCTCCTATGTACCGCAGGAAGCCATCAAGAAACAAGCCATTGCATATTTCTTTGATGCACACCCAATACCTAAAGATGCTCAATTACACGGTGAACTGCACGAAGACAAAACACTAGAAGCAAATCAGGTGCAATCCACATTGTGGCAACTGTATTTCGATGGTGCTTCCAGAATTGACACTACGGCCAGCGGGCCCGGCAGAATTAGAGCCGGCGTAGGCGTAGTCCTAAAGTCTCCAAAGGGGGAGGTCTTGCACACCTCTTATTCAATCAACAAGCCTTGCACAAATAATGAGGTAGAATATGAGGCTTTGATTATCGGCCTGCAAATTACCTTATCCATGGGGATTCCAATGCTAGAAGTCTATGGGGATTCCATGCTAATTGTTAAACAAGTCGAAGGAGAGTTTGACGTCCGAAAGCCGAAACTCCTCCCCTATCACTAGCTAGCGCTAGGCCTGATGGCAAAATTCTATTTCATCTAGATAAAGCACATCAACCGAGGATAGAATGCTCTGGCAGAAGCCCTCGTAAAGCTAGCTAGTTCCCTGGCAGTCCCGCCGGATGAGAGCCTGAATGTGACCGTCATCAATAGGTGACAGGTGTCGAGTGTGATGGATATTCCAGTTACGGGAGAAGAAAATGAAGTAATGGCTGTAGAAGAAGCTCGACAGCCTGATTGGCGGGAGCATCTGCTACAATGGTTTCAACGCCAGCAGTTGCCAAAGGAAAAAGAATAGAGAATGAAGTTAATAAGAATCAAAGATTCTTATGAGATGAGAAACGGGACTTTGTTCCGAATAATGGCGAATGCCAGAAATAGAATATTGCTGCATTGCTTGTCCACCAAAGAAGCCATGCAAGTCATGCATGAGGTGCATGTTGGGTCAGCTGGAGCACATCAGGCCGGTCTGAAAATGAAAATCAAAATAAAGAAACTAGGCTACTACTATCCCACCTTGTTTGATGATTACTGCAAGTTCGCCAAGACTTGTCAGAAATGCCAAGAGCATGCTAACATCTCAAGGAGGCCTCCGACACCGCTACATCCTACCATCCCAAGTTGGCCGTTTACTCAATGGGACACAGACATGGTAGGTCCTCTGCCACCCTCCTCCTCTGGATGTAAGTACATCTTGACAGCCACAGACTACTTCTCAAGATGGGCAGAGGTGGTGGCATTAAGTGAAGTAACGGGGGAGTTGGTCGCCAGGTTCTTCCGCCAGAATATAATATTCCGATTTGGGGCTCCCAGCCGAATCATTTCTGACAATGGCAGCCATTTCAGGAACTAGAAGATATACCGGTTGGTTGATAAATACAAAATCGATTGGAGGACTTCGTCTCCCTACAACCCTCGAGCTAATGGGCTTGCAGAAGCTTTCAATAAAACGCAATGCACCTTGCTGGCGAAAATTGTTAACTCTAGTAATAGAGATTGGGAAGAAAGAATGTACGAAGCACTCTAGGCTTATCGTACAGTTTAAAAAATCCCAACTGGTTGCTCACCATTCACCCTTGTGTACGGGTCAGAAGCGGTGGTACCCATTGAATTGGAAGTCCCATCACTACGGGTCGCCATTCAGTATGGGTTGGTCGGCAGCGAACAAGCCAATGTGGAAAGAACATTGGGGGAGCTTGCCGATTTGGAAGGAAAGCTATACCAAGCTCGCATGGCCCATACTTTTGATAAGTTGGTCAAAGAGCGAGAATTCAAGAAAGGTGACCTCGTTATGGTCAAGAGAGGAGAAGCGATGCCAGCCAACCCCAAGGGAAAATTAACTTAAAATTGGGTTGGCCCGTATATTGTCAGTCGAGTCTACGAAGGAGGCACTTACATTCTTGTAGATCACAAGGGCGTAGTTTAGTTCTCCCCTCTCAACGGGAAGCATATGAAGGTATACCGGGCAGCTGCGTCGATGCCTGAAGACTAAAAACACCCATGGTCCAACCATAACCCCACCGGGTCATAATGCTTCCAACTGACCTTACGTCCGTTTGGGTAAAGAAAACCCTCTTCTTTGCTCAGGTATTAACCCCATGCCCGTGAATCTTACTTACATGACTTCCAACGGACCTTATGTCTATTCGGAAGAAGAAAACTCTCTCTTCGCTGGGGCATTAAACCCATGCCCGTGAACACTATTTTCAAGACATCCAATAGACCTTACGTCTGTATGGACGAAAAGGACCCCGCCTTGAATACTACCTCAATAAATGCCCTCGATGGACCTTACGCCCATGGGGGTAAAGAAAACTCTTTCCTTTGCACAAGCATTAACCCCATGTCTGTGAATACACAGCTTAGCGGCGCAAGGCTTCGTGCCATAGCCAGCTCATATGTCATATTGCCATTATGGGCCTTACGCCTGAATCAACATCAATTCTATCCTTTGCGTTGGCATTCGTCCTTGCCAACAAATAAGCGATTCTTCGACGCAAGGCTTCGTGCCCTAGCCAACTATGTCTACAATGTTGCCATTATAGGCCTTACGCCCGAATCGGTGGAAATTCTATCCTTTGCGTTGGCATTTGATCCTGTCAATGAATAAGCCCCTTTTGGCGCGAGGCTTCGGACCCTAGCCATTCACTTATACAGTGTTGCCAGTGGGACCTTACGCCCGAATCGACGAAGCTTCTACTCCTTGCGTTGACATTCGCCCTTGTCAAAGAACAAACCCTTCTTTGGCGCAAGGCAAACATATATATACAGCATTGCCATTGCAGGCCTTACTCCCGAATCGGCACTAATTCTATCCCTTGCGTTTGCATTTGATCTTATCAACGAATACGCCCCTCGTCGGCGCAAGGCTTCATGCCCTAGCCATTCATATATACTCAAGGTTGCCATTACAGGCCTTACGTCTGAATCATCACTAATTCCTTCTCTTGCGTTGGCATCCGTCTTTGTCAATGAACAAACCCTCTACTGGCCAAAGACTCTGGGTCCGAGCCGATGATCATCTATTGTTCCCAATTGTCATCCAAAAAAAAAAGAAGAAAAATGGGGCTTAAAATAGAGGTGACCCACCAGACTTGTTCTTTCGTTAGAACAAGGGTAAAAACGGCAATAACCCAGCTGCGGTGAAAACCCGAAAGGGCGCTGCAGGCAAAATCGGGTACCCCGCCACGTGAAAACCTGAAAGGGTGCATGGGCAAAAGCAAGAGGGGGCCGATACTGGCGAAAACCCGAAAAGGGCGCTTTCATTGGTAATGTGGTATATATATATATATGTATGTATATATATACACAAAAAAATAATGCTTTTTCCCAAGACATCCTCATAAGTAGGACACCACCAGGTGTCCCACCGAAAATGAACCACCTATACGGTAAAGTCAAATTAGAATAGGCCTTCTGCCTGTTTCGACGATAAAACCATTTCTTGCTTCGACATTTAACCCAATGTCGATGAATACGTCTACCCTGATCGTCATCAGCATCGGTGACATCGGTGATCGAAGCCTTAACTTGGACCTTCTATCCTTGTTAATGATATTAAAACTATTTCTTGCTTCGACATTTAACCCAATGTCGATAAATTAATCTATCATGGTCGTCATCAGCATCAGTGACATCAGTGATCAAAACCTTAACTTGGACCTTCCGTTCTTGTTAATGATATTAAAACAATTTCTTGCTTCGACATTTAACCCAATGTCGATGAATATGTCTACCCTGATCGTCATCAGCATCGGTGACATCAGTGATTGAAGCCTTAACTTGGACCTTTCATCCTTGTTAATGATATTAAAACTATTTCTTGCTTCAACATTTAACCCAATGTTGATGAATACGTCTACCCTGATCGTCATCAGCATCGGTGACATCAGTGATCGAAGCCTTAACTTGGACCTCCCGTCCTTGTTAATGATATTAAAAGTATTTCTTGCTTGGACATGCAACCCAATGTCGATGAATACATCTACCTTGATCGTTATTAGCATCGGTGACATCAGTGATCGAAGCCTTAACTTGGACCTTCCGTCTGTGTTAACGATATTAAAACCATTTCTTGCTTCGACATTTAACCCAATGTCGATGAATATGTCTACCCTGATCGTCATCAGTATCGGTGACATCAGTGATCGAAGCCTTAACTTGGACCTTCCGTCCTTGTTAACGATATTAAAACCATTTCTTGCTTCGACATTTAACCCAATGTCGATGAATACGTCTACCCTGATCGTCATCAGCATTGGTGACATCAGTGATTGAAGCCTTAACTTGGACCTTCCGTCCTTGTTAATGATATTAAAACTAGTTCTTACTTTGACATTTAACCCAATGTCGATGAATACATCTACCATGATCGTCATCAACATCGGTGACATCAGTGATCGAAGCCTTAACTTGGACCTTCTGTCCTTGTTAACGATATTAAAACCATTGCTTGCTTCGACATTTAACCCAATGTCGATGAATACGTCTACCCTGATCGTCATCAGCATCGGTGACATCAGTGATCAACACCTTAACTTGGACCTTCCGTCCTTGTTAATGATATTAACACTATTTCTTGCTTCGACATTTAACCCAATGTCGATGAATACATCTACCTTGATCGTCATCAGCATCGGTGACGACAGTGATTGAAACCTGATAGTCACAAACCCGTCGTTGAAAAGTCGTGCCACAATTTCAAAATATTCACACTCACTCACTTTTAAAGATTAAAAAATCAAGTATAGTGGTAAGTGGAGTCGATCCCACGAGGAGGAAATAACATTTTGGAACAAGTTGGAAAAATATCCTTATGCTTTGAAAAGCCAAGTTTTGAGTGAGATTAATCAAAGGAAAAATAAATTGCATGAAAATAAACTCACTAAAGAAGATGAGAGGGGTAAAGAAAAGAACTTAGAAGAGATAGAAAGAGGAACTAAGATAACCACAATTTGCAAAGATGAACTTTTATTAAGATGGAAGTGAAAAGTACACTCTATGAAAATGAAAAATTACAACTCATAAAATAAAGAAAAGGAGAAAGAATATAGCCAAGATGAAGATGAAGATCGCCGCCAAATCGTCGTGCAGAGCCTTGGAGTGGATCGCCCCGCCGTGGAGATGGACGCCGCCGAGAGGACCAATGGAAGAAAATCTGCCTTGGGATATGGGAAGAATATAGGGGAGAGGATAGATAGGTGAAAAAAAGGAGAAAGAAGACTTAAAAAAATATATTGTGAGAACATGTGTGTGTGAGTGTGTTTTGAAAAGGAGATGAATAGTGGAAGAGAAGGGGGTTCGGTGGAGAGGAAAATGCAGTCAAGAGCAAAAATAGAGAGATATTGGAGGAGAAATAACTTAACAACGGAGAAGATTTAGGAGAAGTGGAAGAAGAGAAAGTTGGAGATCTGAAGAAAGAAGAAAAAGATTGATGAAGAGTGAAGAGAGAGAAAATGAAGGGAAAAGGGTGAAAATGAGGATGAACATAGACTTATCGGCGCGGGCGAACAGTGAAAAAACCCAGAACCTGAACTCTGAAAAATAGTTGATAACTTGCAAACGAAGTGGAATTGGAATAAGAAGAAGAAGAAGAGAGATTTGAAGAACTTTTAAATATCTACAACTTTTGTGAGGAAATCAGAGAGAGAAAAAAATCACAAAGGGGAAAAATTGGAGAAGAATAGGGGGACGTAGGTTTGGGTGAACAGTAAATGTGGAAGACAGAACTTTAAAAACTAGAAGATAGCGTGAAAACTAAGGGGAATTAGAAACTAACAAAGAAAACAAAGTTGGAGAGCACTTAGAAATGAATAACTGTTGTGAAGACTGCAAGAGGAGAAGAGGAATAGAAATGAGCGAAATAAGAGGTAGAACAGAGAGAAACATTGATTCGCAGATGAATAGGATAGCACAGTGAAAAACATAAAATACCTTAAAAATTAGAAGGAATTAGAAGATGATATAGAAGAAAATGTTTTAGAGCATTAAGAAATGAAAAACTTTCATGAAGAAAGGAAGAGGAGAAAATGAACATATATGGGAGAAATCAGCAACCCAAGATGTGAGAGGGAGAGTGAAAAATTGCCAAAAGAGGAACTCTCTTTCTCCTCCTTGTCATAGGCTATTTATAGGGAAAGTTGGGTCAATGGAGGGTGGAGATTGTATCAAAAGGAGATGGATGACAGGGATTTAGGTAGAAGATGATGTATGGGGAAGAGGAAAAAGAGGTGGGCACCTCCCTCCTTGGACTTTGGGCACCCTTTTCCCAAGACTCATCATTTCTCCCCTTTATTTTAAACTTTGAACTTTCTTTTCCCTACAACCAAAATAAAAACTTTGAATTTTAATTTTCCTCCAACCAAAATATGTGCTTCTATGTTTGACTTGGTCAAAGTGGTGATAACAATTTTGCCCCCGGAGTTTCTTGCAATTACGTTCAGTGTCCTACACACACATAATTATAATTTAGTCCATATAAATTATCATAATGTGCACATAAATCTCAAATGCTCATGGTTATATAATGGAGAATTAATGCTCATGGCCCTCAACTTCAATTTATTAAATAATATCACCAAATTAATCAATTTACATGAAAGCTCCAATTTAAATGCGGAGTTGAGGTTAACTATGAAATATGCATAATTCCCTAATTATATGCACATAAAATGGTGTACATGCGATGAATTACTATCAAAAATGGACACGTATCGCACCCCCCAACTTACTCATTGCTAGTCCCT